>CM038553.1:54585916-55030165 GCA_021527575.1 Ensete glaucum
TAACAAAGGTCAGTATAACTCGACCGACCCCACATTAGAGTTAAAGTCACTTACGAGTTGAAGTAACATTAATAGACCAAAGTTTGACTACTCAACAATAATGGGGAGAGTAGTTGAAAGTCGAGGGAGGTGCATTGTAGCTGAAGCAGAAGATTGAAGACTCATTAAAAGTGAGTAGATGTAACATCTACAATGGCTTAGACGATGATATCGACCGAATAAGTAAGAGAGAATGTCATAGATAAATTTGTACAAAAGGTGTTCAATGTAATGTTTGTGTATGTCCATATATTTTGGTCTTGTTTATGCTTTGCACAGTATGTAGAGAGCTTGCAGTAAGCTTGACAACTCTATTTGGTTAACTTTTGTGAGCGTTTTAGTCTTGTACTAATGTAGGTTATGTGTAATCGTTATGCAAATGTAAAATTACCAAAAAATAAACCATTTAGACAATCATTTGGGGTTTTCTAACTTCATAAAGTAGTGTAGAGTGTTAGTTAGTACAGCACCCTAGAGTAACCTGGGTGGTACATAGTTGGATGGACCTTCCTTTGGGGTATTGTTTAGAATTGGTTCATTACCTCGTGTCATAGCAATTGTGTGTGGGCACTTATAGGGACTTCTAGTCATAGCAAATCACCTTGGACCCTTTGTCACGCGACTGTTAAAAGCTTGTGAAGTTTATATTTATAAATTTTATCATTTATTAAGTGTTTGTTGAAATATCTGTTTATATGTCTTTTCTTTTATAGGTCTTTCCATAAAAGGTTTTAAGTTGATGTACATAGAAAAGTATTACACGATTTAGGCAAAACAAATGCATGATAGCATAGTGTGGAAAGACATTGTTACTTATTCGAGTGTGATGCAGACGTAATTGAGTTAGATGCGAGGAGCTTCGCTTGAGATAGCCTTACTTCGTGCTCCCACGAACGATGTAGAAGCACATGCTCCACACCGAGGACCTTGTGATATTGGCGGTGAAGGAGAGCATCACACTAATGACAATGGAGGATGGGGTTGTGCTAACAATGGGAGGAAGCTGATGACAGAGTCACTAATGGAGGTTGGCAATGGAGTCATCAAGGAGGGCAAGGGCCTAATGACAAGGACTTAGTGGCTTCTCGATAGCTACAAAATGAGGACATACTCTAGAGTCACCAATAAGCGTAAGGATGAGAAAGAGTAACCAATAAGCGTAAGGATGATAACAAACATAGTGACAAATGAATCTTAACGATAATAGTGATGGATGAAAATGAGACATCAGACGATAAACAAATTACAGGTATTACATAAAATAAGGGTATCATATAAAATATATATTTAAAAAAGAGTGGTGTATTTTTGGATGGAAATAGATCGATAAAAAATATATATAGGAAAAAGAAAAGTTGGGAAGTCAGAATTGAGATCGCGTGTAGGCTCGTGTGACCGGAAAGATGTGGTGAATTGAGTTATCGTGGCGACGGTGCCTGCCACGTAGCCCAATCCGCATTGACGTTGCTTCTTCCCTCCTCTCTCTCTCTCTCGCGCATCAAAAAAAATATCCTCTTCCCTTCGAACTCTCCTCTACTTAAACCCTTTTTCTCTCTCTCTCTCTCTCTCTCTCTCTCTCTCCCTCTTTCCATCCCCACCTTCGTTTCCCTGCCGCGACTCCTCCAACCAAGAGGGAGCGAGAAGCGATCACCCACTTCGAGGCTGGTGAGTCCGTCTTCAGCCTTCTTTAATCCTTTCTTTTCCAATCCTCCTTTTGCGCTTTCGGTACTTTTTGTTCTTGAAATGGAATAAAAAAGGCTTTTTCTTTCTTCTAAAGATAGATGTGTAGATTATGCCAAATAAATTGCATTCTTGAAGGATTCCATCTCTTTAGTTATGTTTACATTAAGGCTACGACGTAGGTGGTCAAGGTTGCAGAAAGGATTGATGGATTCTGAGCTAAAATTGATCCTCTTCTCTTTCCAATACGGTAATGTCTCTTGTGATGAGCGTTCGCACTTATTACGGTATAGGTCGTGCTTGAATGTGCCGATAGGTTGGCGATGGATTGGATCCTGCAGATGTTTTGCGGTCATCTTGCTTATCGACTGATGTGTTTAAGAGAAGAAGATCACCCTTCTGCGGTTCTTTCTCGTTATAAATTAGTATCTTCATCACTTCATGTTTATTCTTCAAACAAGTTTGGGAATTATGAAGGAGATGTGGTAGTTTGGCATTTAAGGTGGATTCTAGTTTTGGACGGAAAGGGATATGAATACATAGATTGGCTACAACATGATGCCCTAGAAATATGGTGATCCAGTAAACCTACTTTCTTTGCTGAGTTATTCGTTACTTTCATTGGTTACCCAACTTTGGTTCCATTCATTGATTTGGGTCTGTCCACACCCTCAAAATTTCTAGTTAGAAACCATATAGTATATCCATGTGGAACATGGGCTTCCTGAACCATAGTGAGCTGAACATGAATGTTCGAACTTGTGCTTGGTATCTCAAGCCCGCCCTTGGGTTAATTGAGCCAAGCTTGAAAAAGGCTTTGTGTGTTCCGGCTCGGATCGTTTGCACCGTGGTGGTATCTCACTCTTTTTTCATATGAGCCGACAGTTCTGTTTGATGATTCAAAATCAACCTGATTTGAGCTCATTCTGTTGTCACAAATTTTTATCACCAATCTGACTTATCTTTCCTTGTGGCTGCTCAGGGAGAAATAATGGCAGCTTTAACAGTATGCCTGACTACAAGACCAAGATTTACAAAGGAGATTTTTGGAAGTCATCTACCTTGCCCGGCAGGCTTTCCTTCACTCTCTGTTTTTTCTAAGCGAATTTCTGTTTCTGCCTCTTTGGACCAGAAGCAGCATGAAGGAAGAAGAGGATTTCTTAAGTTGCTCCTTGGAAATGTTGGATTAAGCTTGCCTACCATAGCAGGTGCAAGGAAAGCTTATGCTGATGACCAAGGTGTATCATCTTCAAGAATGTCATACTCGAGGTTCTTAGAGTATCTAGACAAGGATAGGGTGAAAAAAGTTGACTTGTTTGAGAATGGAACTATCGCAATTGTAGAGGCTGTTTCTCCTGAGCTTGGTAATCGGATCCAGAGAGTCCGTGTGCAACTTCCGGGTCTCAGTCAGGAGCTTCTTCAGAAATTGAGAGAGAAGAACATTGACTTTGCAGCACATAATGCTCAGGAGGACTCTGGGTCTCTTTTGTTCAATTTGATTGGGAACTTAGCTTTCCCCCTTATCCTTATAGGAGGTTTGTTTCTTTTGTCAAGACGGTCATCGGGTGGACTTGGTGGACCTGGAGGCCCTGGCTTTCCCCTTGCCTTCGGCCAATCAAAAGCCAAGTTCCAGATGGAACCTAACACAGGGGTCACTTTTGATGATGTTGCTGGAGTAGATGAAGCAAAACAAGACTTCATGGAAGTAGTCGAGTTCCTGAAAAAGCCAGAAAGATTTACTGCAGTGGGCGCCCGTATCCCTAAAGGTGTCCTTCTTGTTGGTCCTCCAGGAACTGGGAAGACCTTGCTTGCTAAGGCAATTGCTGGTGAGGCAGGTGTTCCATTTTTTTCAATTTCAGGATCTGAATTTGTGGAAATGTTTGTTGGTGTTGGTGCTTCACGAGTTCGTGATCTTTTCAAGAAGGCCAAAGAGAATGCTCCTTGCATTGTGTTTGTTGATGAGATTGATGCTGTTGGAAGGCAAAGAGGAACAGGAATCGGAGGAGGAAATGATGAAAGGGAACAGACTCTTAATCAGCTTTTGACCGAGATGGATGGCTTTGAAGGCAATACCGGTATAATTGTGATTGCAGCAACCAACCGCGCAGACATTCTTGATTCTGCTTTGCTTCGGCCTGGGCGATTTGACAGACAGGTTTTAAGCATGTCTTTTTCTTCTAGTCAGATATTTTTAAAAATCTGCAGTGGAGATGACTTGTACACTTGAATTTAGATTATTGGTAACCATTGCATCTACAAATTAGTTGCATTTGGTGATTTCGTTTGTTCTTATGTTCTGAGAAATTGAGATTATAATTTGTAGGTTACAGTAGACGTTCCAGATGTTAGGGGACGCACAGAAATACTGAAAGTGCATGCTGGCAATAAAAAGTTTGAGAGTGATGTTTCACTTGATGTTATAGCAATGAGGACTCCTGGTTTTAGCGGAGCAGATCTTGCAAATCTTTTGAATGAAGCAGCCATACTGGCTGGGCGCCGTGGTAAGACAGCAATATCATCGAAAGAGATAGATGATTCTATTGACAGGATTGTGGCTGGAATGGAGGGAACGGTAATGACAAGTGGAAAAAGCAAAAGTCTGGTTGCATATCATGAAGTCGGACATGCAATTTGTGGGTGAGAATAGCCTCTTATGTTACTTTTCTTCATTTTTGGCTTTTGTCTTTCTGTTGAATTCTGGCCAAGCTGTGTGGTCCATTCCTAAATGCTTTGGCAAATTCTTTTTCTTTTTTCCCTCTAAAATGAACAAACTGAAATCAACTTAGGGCCTTTCTGACACTTTAATGATGTGTAATCATTCTGTTCTTTCTTTCCCTATTGCAGATATTGCCTGTTAAACCTAATTGTTGTAGCTCTTTCATATGTAGGCTTCCAGTTAAATTATAATGCAAAGGTAGAAACCATAAAACTATCACACAGTAGTTAATTGTGGTTTCTGATATTGTCGATCCATTGTGAGCGTGATCTCACTTCACTACCATAAAAAAACATGTCAAGGAGAGAAAGAACAATGGATCAACATTTTAGAGGAATCCACAACCAAGCTTATGGTTTCGACCTTTGCATTATAATTTAACTACCTCGGAGAAGTTTCTATTTAGTTATCATAATGTCAGAGTTGTGTCAAATGGAGTGTAAATTAAGATGTCAGACCTTTTATATTCTTTTGCAAGGGTTAAGTTCTGACTGATACTTAAATTTCTGTTGGAAACAGTCATCACCTAACCTGATTTGTTTTTTGTATTTTTGTCATTTCAATCTGTTGTTGTTGGTTTTTAGCTGTTTTCTTCTCTGTGACCATGAAAACCTTGGCATCATATTTACCTAATTAACATTTCAAAATTGCAGAACATTAACTCCAGGACATGATCCTGTGCAAAAGGTCACCCTCATTCCACGTGGCCAAGCACGCGGACTGACATGGTTCATCCCCATGGATGATCCCACTTTGATTTCAAAGCAACAACTTTTTGCGAGAATTGTTGGTGGCCTTGGAGGTAGAGCTGCTGAGGAGGTTATCTTCGGGGAATCTGAGGTGACCACTGGTGCAGCTGGTGACCTGCAGCAGATTACTAGCTTGGCCAAACAGGTTAGTGTTACTACACTACCTTTCAGTTTTCACCATCAAGAAATTGCAATCCCTTGCATGTCAAATGGTGAATGATAATCAGCTTCCTCACCAAAATATGGTAATTCTTCTCAAATCCTTCATTATTTCTTACACTTGTGCTTTACTAATAAATGAATAAAAGTTGAAGGGGAGTGAGAGGCACAGAGAATAGTGCTGTTCTTTGACATTAAAAAACTAATTTCTATGGTTGTTGCTTGATTCCTTGTATGTGTTGCATCATCCCAAGCTACATGTTGACATACTATGGTCACAGTACCACACAAACTACTTTCTTCTGTCGTCATATTGATATTTTGAAAGATCTATATAAATTGTGTTTTTCCTACTGCATAAAAAAATTTGCTGTTTGTCAGAAGGCAGAGATATACCTTGTTGGCAGATGTTCGGGTGTTTGACATTGTCTGCCCAGAAACCATCTATGAACATGATAAAATTAGGTTCTTCGGGAACTAAGAACCAAGGCTTTCCTTACTGAGCGGTAAGACCCGTACCGCTCGGTACATACCAGTCCGCAGCTGACCGGTACGTGGACCGGCCGCTACCGGGCGGTACCGCTAAGATCGCCATCGGCGGTCGATTTCGGCCGTCGACAGTCGATTTCCGCCGTCGATGGTCAATTTCCGCCGTTTGCGGTTGATTTAAGGAGAAATCGACCGTCGGCGGTTGATTGAGGAAGAAAAAGGAAAGAAGAAGAAGAGGAGAAGGAGAAGTACCTCGCGCCGCCCTAGCGACGACTCCGTCCCGTCACATATAACAATGCAAACAAGGTGTTCGATGAAATGCTCATGTTTGTCCGTGTCCTTCGGTTTGTGTACATACCTTGTACAGCAAGTAGCGGGCTTGCAGTAGGCTTAGCAGCCCTAGTTTGGTTTGCTTTGTGGTCGATTTTGGCTTGTAAATACGAGTGTGTCTTATAAGCACTTGTGGGGACTTCGGTCTGTAATGGACCATTATCCTTTGTGTGCAACCTTTCTGAGTTATAATGTCCATGGTTGTAATTTGTATTGGCTTTATAAAGTGTTTGCTTGAGCAGTTGCTTGTGGATCCCGTTGGAATTGTTTCTTCTGGCCCGTTTTCTCTTTTGTAAGTCCTAAGGGACCCTAGAAGATCTCGGGGAAGGCTAACATTTGCGGACGGACACGCATAGGTGCCGTACGGCTTAGGCAAAATCAGCTAAGCCCGTGATAGCCCAGGGGTCTCCCGTGAGCCGTCGCCGCCCGCGGGTTTTTTCCGCCCCACGTGGGGAGACGTTTCCGTCTCCCCACGTGGGAGAGAGTTCGAGGCGACGTCGCGTCTCCCCACGTGGGAGAGAGTTCGAGGCGACGTCGCTCCTTTTTATTTTTTAAATATATTTTAATATTATATAATATTATATTATATTATAAAAAATATTATAATATATTTAATATACCGGGTGATATGCACTGTGCGTATCGCCCAGTACTGGTACTGTACCAGTACCAACAAAATGTCGACACACCGATACGGACCGGTATGTCAATCCTTGCTAAGAACTCTAATCAACATGATTGTCTTCTATGACATATATATTAATGACTGATTTAAGACAGATGAAAATGTGGTGAATATGTTTCATTAGTAAGTATGCATCTACAGTCTTAAACATCTTGTAGCTTATGCTTTCCTTTTTTGCCCTTTTTCTTCTCTTCTTGTTGCAGATGGTGGTGACATTTGGTATGTCTGATATTGGTCCATGGTCACTAATGGATTCATCGGCACAAAGTAGTGATGTTATCATGAGAATGATGGCCAGAAACTCAATGTCTGAGAAACTTGCTGAAGACATAGATGCTGCTGTGAAGCAGATCACAGACGAGGCATATGAGATTGCGCTGAGTCACATTAGAAACAACCGGGAAGCCATGGATAAGATTGTCGAGGTACTCCTAGAGAAGGAAACAATGACTGGTGATGAATTCCGAGCAATTCTTTCGGAGTTTGCGGAGATTCCCGTCGAGAACAGGGTTCCTCCAGCCAGACCAGCTGCCGTCCCAGCTTAACATCTTCATGTCATCAAACTCTTTTATGTGCGAAGCCCTTCATGGGTGAGCATATCATGTACAATCTGTATAACCTCCTGTTGATCCACAGCAGTTGTAACTATAGCTGACTGTGATGTCTTCTCCAACAGTCTTTGCTCTTCTCTTGAAACAATTTTCACAACAGTTGAGGTGCCACAGAATAATAATTAATTAAGGTGTAGTGTTATGTATAATCTAATATAGCATGTTTAATCATTACCGAATTGTTTATCTTTGAGACAAGGAATTTCTGCTCTAAATTTTCTTAAATGACAATTCTATTTACTCCATCAATGTCTATGAACAAATAGGACATGTAATTTCTAGTTCGATGATTGAACCCTAATAGATTGCTATTGTTGTTGTAGAACTTTATGTTTGGCTACATGGTTCGGTTTCACCCGAGTGCGCAAGTTCGTTTGCGTTGGTTGGAATGGGAGAGGTACTCGGATGAGGTCGGCGAGGCACACTCCGAAGCTCGACTCTAGTTGGCACTGTCCATTCGGGGTTCGTCTCGAGTCAATTGAAGATTCCTACACAAAGGTCTCATCGGGGTAGGGTGCCCGATGTGGCTCCTCTGATGCTCAAGTTAGTGTCACATCTGAGGTGGAATCAAAATATTTTATGTAGAGTGTTCTCCCTGAATAATGCCTTAGGGGTGGCTTTTATACCTATCGACCGTAGGTCGACCATACCTTGGCCTTTAATGCTATCGGCGTCCTTTGCTGAGGTGGCATATGACCTCGTGGGGTCCCAAGGTCCTTGAGCACCGTGCCCATGTCGATGATGTCGTGTGTTGTGCCTTGCCCTCATCATCATCCAGCTCGAGTATAGGTAGATCGCTACTGTGCCAAGTCGATCGAAGATGTGATGAGCTACTTGACACATGGTAGGTGACTGGCCTCCCCCCTCCCCCAACAGAAAGCCTTTCCCAAGGTTCCTTGAAGAGGGGCATGGGAAGGATTTTTCCTGTTCGTAGCTTTTGTCCAATGGTTGTCTTACGTGCTATGTGAAGTTATGTTGAGAAGCCATTAGGGTGGTGATTATGGGGGGTTGGTGTCGGCTCCGACTGGTGCCTCGAGCTCGGATTAGATTGTCCGGATAGGTTGATGCGTTGTGCTTCCTACTTACTAAACAGATGGGTTGATGGCGTAGGTTGACTCGAGCTGGCGCCATATCATTGGAATCGAGTTGTCACTAGTGGGTGGGAGCTGTTGGATTGACTGAGCTATTAATCTCGGTGTGAGTCGTCAGTTTGGCGGAGTTACTAGTCTCGACAAGGATTGTTTGGATCGAGTTCTCTCGAAGAAGACTCTTGGTCCGACAATAATTGTTTGACTAGCCGAGGTACTGGTCTTGACAAGAACTGTTTGACTAGCCGAGGTACTGGTCTCGAGAACTGTTTGACTAGATGAGCTATTGATCTCGGCAAGAATTGTTTGACTAGCCGAGGTACTGGTCCCGACAAGAATTATTTGACTGGCCGAGCTACTGGTCTCAACAAGGATTATTTGACTGGCCGAGGTACTTTGGTCTCGGCAAGAATTGCTTGATTGGCCAAGCTACTAGTCTCGATAAGAATTGTTTGATTGGCTAAGGTACTAGTCCCAGTAAGAATTGTTTGACTAGTCGAGCTACTGGTCTCGGCAATAACTGTTTGACTGGCTGAGCTGTTAGTCTTGACAAGAATTGTTTGACTGGCTGGACTACTAGTCTCGGCAAGGATTATTTGACTGGCTGAGGTACTAGTCTCGGTAAGAACTGTTTGACTGGCCGAGCTACTAGTCCCAGTAAGAATTGTTTGATTGGCCAAGTTACTAGTCTCGATGAGAATTATTTGACTGGCCGAGTTACTGGTCTCAATGGGAATTAGCCGAGCACCATCGCTCGGGTTATGAATTGGTCGAGCACTATTGCTCGGGTTATGATTTGGCTAAGGCCTGGTATGGGCTCATGGCCAGTCGTTCGAGCAGGTCGGGTCAGAGTCTTGATCGTCTAGCTCGAGATGGGCAAGTCAGATTGGGCTAGCTTACTTATCTGAGATGGGTAGATCGGGAACTACCTATTTGTCTTACAAAGGACGAGTCAGTCAGGGATAACTCAGCGACTTGTCCAAGATGTGCAAGTCGGGCATACAGGGAGTGATATGGCCAATGTATGTAACCCGGGGCTCAGGAGGATTGATCTGGTCGAGAGGGTCAACTCGGTCACAGGTGGATTGATCTGGTTAAGAGGGTCAACTCGGGCACAAGTGGTCTAGCTTAGTCGAGAGGGTCAATTTAGGCACTAGTGATCTAGCTCAATTGAGAGGGTCAATGATAGGACTCCAGCAGGGTTTGGTCCTAATCACCCTAGAAGTAGTCAAATAAAATCTTGTGAGATTGTAATAAAACCCCACCTAGCCACTTTTATCCTATAAAGAAGTGTAGTTAGGATTTAGATTAGGGCATTAGGGCTTAGTGACCGTCGCCTCCCTTACTGGGCTGGTCGGCCAGGGTTTCACCCTGCTAGGGTTGGCTATAGAGCCAACCTAGCCGCCACCTATTTCGTCTAAGGCAGGTAGGCTAAATAAGGGGCAAAAGGATAATTTAGTTAGGTAAGCACCCCACGGCTAGGGTTTAGAATCCTATATAATGATGTAGTCGTCCCCTCTCTTGAATCAAGCAATTATCAACTTTTATTCAGCCTTGTGCCGAGTCTAGGAGGGAGGAACCCCTACAACGTTCCAAAGGTTAATCCCCCTCAAGAGTCAAAATCTGTAGAGCTCCTTCTGAGGTTCTATCATCTGCTGTCAGAGCCGCATTCCTGCTGCCTTGCAACCATCTCTGCCACCTCCATCTTCTAAGCAATTACCATAATTGCTTTTGACGTTGCCTTCATCCACCGTCGCCCACCAAGCCGCAGATCCATCAATCTACTGTGGTCTTTTGTGTTAACATCATAGATCTGGTAAAAACTCCAAAGCCCATGCCTCTTGCTACTGTTATTCCTTTATCTTATATGTGGGAGAAGTTTTTCCAAAGTTTCCTTGCTGCAAAATTCTACCGTCGTAAACGTTATCATTATTGCGAAGGGGAAACACTGCAGAAGAATTTTAGTTGATTGTTGCTTCTTGAACCTAAACTTTTGATTGTCCTTTTCGGCTGAAACTTTTAACAAATTCCTAGATCATCTTAGCTTTCATCCAAGATTGATCTCTGGAAAAAATTCCTTCTGAATCCAGACTTATAGTGTTGCAATTCTTTATCGCGTAGTGCTAAAATTTTACGATGAAGAATTTGCCTTCCGCCTATTGGCCTCTTGAAACCAAATTTTTGTTCATCCTTTTTGGCCAAAACTTTTACATAATTTCATAGATCATCTTAGATTTCATCTAAGATTGATCTCTGAGAAAAATTCTTTCTGAAATCAGAATTATAGTGCTGCAATTCTTCGTCGCGCAGTGCTGAAATTTTACGACGAGAATTCTGTGATCTTGTTTGCAATAATTTTCCTACCATTACGCTGTCAAAATTTTCTTATTCCAAATTACTATTACTACCACCATCTGAACCGAGATTCTGATAATGAAATTCTCCATAAAATTCTCTGATTTTTGCTAGAATTAACGTCAAAAAACTGTTGCTTCTTCCACGGGAATTCTGTTCGGCAGTATAGCGTATTCCGCTACTATCTTTCATCGAAGCTTTATCAAATTCGCTGTCATCTTTTCCAGATTTGAAACTCTCTTTTCCTCATCTTCATCCCCTAACACCACACCCCTAAGTTCATAATTTTTGGCTGAAATTTTCATTGAGAAACTGCTATTTCTTCGATGACAATTTTGTATCTGCAAGGTAGCATACATTGCAGCAAACTTTGTCAAATTCTATCAAACCTTTGCTGCCATCTCTTCTAGATCTGAAACCATCTTTCCCTAACCTTCACCATCTACCATCATAGCCCCAAAACCTTACCAAACCGCAGCCAAAACCATACCCAAATCAACCACAAAACAACCTAAAACTGTAGCCTCTTACAACTAGCACCTATTCCAGCATATCCTTACCGATCCCTATTAAACCTTTGCTACCATCTATCCCAAATCCAAAACCCTTTTTCCTAGCCTTCATCTACTACTATCACAGTCCTAAAAACCACACCAATTTACAACATCATATCCCCAAATCGTACCTAAAACAGCCACAAACCGCACCCAAAAATCGCAGCCTTTGGTTCACCAACCTTTAAGCCACCCAATCTCCTTATCCCTTTGATAGAACTCCAAAGGAGCTATATAGATTTTGATCATTAAGGGGGATCAACCCTTGGAACGTTGTAGGGGTTCCTCCCTCCTAGACTCGGCACAAGGTTGAAACAAAATTGATAATTGCTTGATTCAAGGGAGAGGGCGGGGAGGGCGGGGGGGGGCGGAGGCGCTCTACATCTTTAAATAGAGATCAAAACCCTAGCCTAAGGGGGGTGCTTGCCTAAGTAAAATTATCCCTTTGCCCCTCCTATAGCTGACCTATCTTAAAGGAACAGGGGGCGGCTAGGTTGGCTCCATAACTGACCTAAGCAGGGGGAAACCCTGGTCGACTAACACAGTAAGTGAGGTGACAGCCACTAAGCCCTAAGGGCTAATCTAAACCTTAGTCATACTCCTTTATAAGATAGGAGTGACTTTATTACAATCTAGCCGGGTTTTATTGACTATTTCTTAAGGAGATTAGGACTCAACCCTGCTGGAGTCATATCAAACCGGCCCTCTTAAAATCAGCCTTGTCCTCAAGGCTGAGGTTCCATGAACTTGGGGAACCGGGTCTTCAGCTCCTCATATAATTCTCATGCTATTATCAACTGAACTTTGGCCTCCTTATCAGCTAGGGTGTTAGTTGGAAGGATTTATGCTGAGTCATCTTCTTTAAATTTCGATTTGAGGTGGGATATCCAGCGGATTAACTGTAATCTTGATCTGGTGCGCGGATCTGATCTCCAAGTTATGGCTCCAATGTGGTCCCCAATTTTACAAGGCCCAAAGAAATAAGGAGACCACTTCCTTAAGGCTCGAGTTTCCTGTTAATCGGGCTGGAGGTGTAGGAAAATTCGATCTTCAATTTTTCGTCCATTCTGAAGTTTGTCGGGAGGCCATTTCTTCTTTGCATATGCTGGCATGAGCATGGATAGTAATTCTTTTGGGCTTACTCCTCTTTCGTGCCATGGACATATATCCAGCCAAATCTCATGTGAAGTGTGGGGGAAGCCTCAATGTGAATTAGGAGTCAATCATCTTGCATAAGGGTGACATCGATCCCAACTTTGGATGTGTCTGCTCCAAGTACGAACACATTGCCACGTTCAGGTAATGCTAACATCAATATAGATGGCATCATGGCTGTGGGGGTCATATGGATGCTTCTCTCCTATTCCTTCTTGCGATCGTGGGCCATGGATCTGAGGTCATCATCAGGGAAGACTTTTAACATCATGGTCCGCTCCTCGGTGAAGTCATGGAAGTAGCCCGAGATGAGGGAGCACTGCATAACCCATAGCTGGTTCAGCTAAATATGGCACTTCAGGAAGAGCTTATCCTGCAGACAAAGAGGCAAAATTTTTGGAGATAAAGTGTCATTGCAAGGGAAGGTTGTGGTCAAATGATCTGTATCTCTCGCGTCTCCTGGACGATCTTTGTAGCTTTGGTCCTCTGAATATGTGCTGGTGGTTCCCCTTATAAGACCAATATACGGGAGCCATGCAGTCTGGTAGGAAGGAGTCAGCTCAGTTCAGTGGACGTGCCTGAGATTTCAATGAGCTTCTCCAAGCACCATGTCGAGATCATCTTTTCTTCGTTCTCTCCTTTCCCACATAAGGTCATCTATTTTCTTTTGTTATTCATAAGGTCGTTAGAGCTCCTGGTGTCGGTAAGGATGGTAATGGGCTGATGCCTGATGAAGCCATCAATGTCCAATATCTGTGGTGAAGCATAAAAGGTGCGGGTAGCTGATTGTGGTTTTTCCTTTATATCCTTCTCCTCAGATTCGAGAGCCATATCTTTGAGTTTGGGTTCTTCAATGGGCTCAACCAATAGAGGTCTCTCTTTTTTACAATGGTGGTCTCGGCTCCACAGTTTATTACAATGCCAACATAGTCCCTTTGCCGATCTGTCACAAAACTCTTTTATTATTAACTTTTTCGGCTGAGGTGACCAGCTAGTGGTAGATGGGGTCGAGAGTCTCTGTGATGTTGGTCGTGCGATAACTTTGGTCCTCTGAGCATCTTGGTTTAGCCTATCTTCATGTAGTCGTACGAATGAGATGGCTGCCTTAAGTGTGTAAGGTCGTCATACTTTAACTTCTTCTTGAATCTTCGGCTTCAAGCCCTCAATGAAAGTCCTCAATATCTATTTTTCAGACCAATCACGAGTTTGATTAGTTAACCTTTCAAACCTGATTTGGTACTCGGATGGTAGAGGTTTGACGGATCTTCGTTAGTTCTTCATCAAGGTTCTTGTAATTGATTGGTGCTGAAGGTTTATATGCTTTTCGTTGGGATGTGGCTCTCATGCTCTGAGCATCTTGATTGAGGTTCCCTTCTTGAAGTTGTACAAAGGAGATCGACGTCGTCGAGATGTAGGGCTGTCATGTCTTATCGTCGCTTCTTATCTCCAATTGGTTCTTTTTACAATCAGAATTTGCTCCATGTTGTGATCTTCTTGGACTTGGTGATTGACCCAATCTAAACTCCTCGAAGAGAGCGCATAATTTAGCATCCATATGCATCTCGAAAGCCTCCAATTTGGCTTTGAATAAGCCCAGCGATGTCATGATGTAGGAATCTCCAACCTGTTAAACAAACCAACTGAAAAGTATAGCTGCAATTTTCAGGTTGAAGGCAGTGAATGAAAGCAATGTTGGGACTACGGGGGTGAAGTCTCCAAGTGGAGGATGGTAGCTAAGGGTAGCAGCGACAATGGAGGAAGAATAGGGTAGCAACAACGTCGGTTGCGACTGCGCTGTGACTTTGTGGCTGCAAGTGGCGTCGGTTGCAACAAGGGTGCAGCTGCAATCGGAGGAAGATGGGGCAGTGATGTAGACGGTTGTTGTAGAGGAGGGTACAATAGTATGGAGTGAGAGGTGGCTGCTGTTGTGTTCAATTTGTTTCTGGCCATGATCAAGATAGTTGGCAGCGAACGATTGTTGCAGGTTGCGATGTAAACAAATTACAACGAATGATCGCTGCTGGTAGCTTTTTACCATAAGGATTGCTGCTGGCTACAATCAAGGAGGATGGCAGTAAGAGGTCGTTGTTGGCAGTGTTGGGCAGCGAAAGATGCGTGCTGCGATTGAAAGGATAAGGGAGATTGGGCGACTGAAAGATTGGTGGACCGAAGGCTTCAGTTTTTGGGTACGGTTTGTGGCTGTTTTGGGTGCGATTTGGGGCTGCGATTTTGTAAAGTTTAGGCTGTGAATTGGTGTGGTTTTAGAGTTGTGGTAGCAGTAAATGAAGGTTAGGGAAATAGATTTTAGATCTGAGATAGATGACAGCAAAGGTAGGTGTATCGGTAAGGAAAGTTGGCCGAAAAGGTAGTGGATCGATAAGGAAGTAGGCTACGGTTAGGGCTGATTCGGGTAGCTATTTGGTTTCAGTTTAGGGTAGGGTTTTGAAGGGTTTTTGGTAAGGATGGTAGAGTTTGGTGATGAGGAAAAGAGAGTCTGAAATCCCATAAAAAAGAGTACTCAAATCCGATAGAATTCGATAAAAAAAAGTGCGGCGATATGTAGTCCTACCGAACAGATTTTATGTCGGAGAAATGATGACTTCTTGACATAATTTCCTGAGCAAAGTTTAAAAAAATTATGCAGAAACCCTTGATTTAGATGTTGGGAATACCAATAAAAAGTTTGGCAAAATTTTAGCAACGTAACAATAGGGAAATAGGGCAAAAGATGAAAGGTAGATCCTTCATCGTAAAAATTTCAGAACTGCATGCTAGTGAAAGATTGCACAAGAAAACCAGTTCCAGAAGGAATTTTTTTGAGAAATAAATTTCAGATGAAAGCCAAGTTGATCTTTGCTGCATGTTTGGCACTTCAAATCGAAGGTTGCAACAAGTTCGACATAAAGGTTACCGACGGTCGAATTCTCAATTGCGACCAACGGTGCCCGCGGGTGAAGCTACTCTTACAAGACCAAGAAGTGGTAGCCAATTTTTTCCTCCTACCTATTGATGATTATGAAGTCATGCTTGGGATTGAATGACTCACAATGCTAGGTGATATCTCCTAGAATTTTTCTAAATTAATTATGAAATTTTATTATAAAGGGAGATAGATCATATTGCGAGACAAGCGTGAGAGCCATATCTCCATCATTTCGACGTAACGAATGGAGAAAGTTTTGCACAAAACACATAGGGGATTTTTTATGCATATCTAGTAGCCATCTAAGGGGGAGAATATACAAAATTCATATCCTAAGCTTTCCCTCTTGCTGGACGAATTCGTAGACGTTTCACGGAGCCGCGTGGGCTACCCCCTAATCGGTCGCATGACCACTATATTCCTATTCTGCTGGGCAAACTACCAGCAAATTTGTGTTCATACTACTACCCTCACTTGTAGAAGGATGAGATCGAGAACATCGTTAAAGAGATGCTTGACACCGGAGTGATTTAATAGAGTTGTAGCCCTTATTCTTCACCGGTGTTGCAAGTGCGCAAGAAGGACGGTACATGGCGAATGTGCATTGATTATCGGGTCTTGAACGCTATCACTGTTAAGGACAAATATCCTATACCAATCGTAGATAAGCTCTTGGATGAATTAAAAGGAGCTCGAGTCTTCACTAAATTGGATCTCCGTTCTGGTTATCATCAAATTCAGGTATGCACTAAAGATGTTCCGAAAATTATATTTCGCACGCATAACGACCACTACGAGTTTCTAGTAATGTCTTTTAGACTTATGAAAGCTTCTTATACTTTCCCAAGCCTAATGAATGACATCTTCCCGAGTTTTCTACGCAAGTTCGTATTGGTGTTCTTTGATGATATTCTCATTTATAGCCCTACGCTTGGTATACATTTTTAGCACTTACGAATTGTTATAACAATTCTTCGGGAGAATACTCTTTATGTTAAACAGTCAGAGTGCAGCTTCTTATAATATAAAGTGGAGTATCTTAGGCATATTATATCAGACGATAGAGTGGCGGTAGACTTGATGAAGATCGAGGCAATGCAAGGATGGCCAAAACCTACAAACGTAAAATTGCTGCGCAGCTTCCTTGGACTCACAGGTGACTACTGTAAACTTGTGAAAGATTATGGAAAGATTAGTGCCCCGCTCACGTCCTTACCGAAGAAAGACTTCTTCTTGTGGTTGGAACAAGCTTCTATAGCCTTCGAACGACTCAAGGTCGCCATGACGATGACGCCGGTCCTAGCACTACCTGATTTCAATCGCACTTTTGTCATTGAGGCCAACGCGTCAGGAGTTGGAATTGGGGCTATTCTTATGCAAGATGGTCGACTCCTAATTTTCACTAAGGCTTCCCCCACACTCCACATGAGGTTTTTACATGATATACTAATTACTACCAAATTTAAAATATGGTTGGATATAGGTTCATGGCACAAAAGAAGAGTAAAACTAGAATAATTACAATTCATGCTCACGCCAGATTGGGCTTTCATCATCCTAAACCATACTAGAGGGTAGTTACTATTCTAGAAGAAAGATTGGCTATCACTAAAGACTAATCATACGGTAGCACATACAAAGAAGAAACGACCTCCCGACAAACTTCAGAATGGACGAAAAATTGAAAATCATTTTTCTACACCTCCAGCCCAATCAATAGGAAACTCGAGCCTTAATGAAGTGGTCTCCCTATTTCTTTGGGCCTTGCAAAATTGGGGATCATATTGGGGCCCTAACCTGGAGATCAGATTCACGCACCAGATCAAGATTATAATTGATCCGCCAGGTATCCCACCACAAATGGAAACTTAAAGAAGATAACTCAACCCAAATCCTTCCAACTAATATCTCAGCTAATGAGGAGGCCAAAGTTCCATTGATGATAGCATGAGAATCATATGAGGAGCTCATGGAACCTCAGACTTGAGGACAAGGCTAATTTGAAGAGGGCGAGCTTGATAGGACTCCAGCATAGTTGAGTCCTAATCTCCCTAAGAAGTAGTCAATAAACCCCTGCTAGATTGTAATAAAATCACTCATGTCTTATAAATGAGTATGACTAGGGTTTAGATTAGCCCTTAGGGCTTAGTGGCCGTCACCTCCCTTACTGGGTTGGTCGGCCATGGTTTTCCCTTGCTTAGGTCGGCTATAGAGCCAACCTAGCCGCCCCTTGTTCCTATTAAGACAGGTCGACTATAGAAGGGGCAAAGTGATAATTTTACTTAAGCAAGTACCCCCTTAGGCTAAGTTTTTGATCCCTATTTAAAGATGTAGCTGCCCCCGCCTCTTGAATCAAGCAATTATTAATTTTATTTCAGTCTTGTACCGAGTTTAGGAGGGAGGAGCCCCTACAGCGTTCCAAGGGTTGATCCCGCTTAAGGGTCAAAATCTATAGAGATTCTTTTGGGGTCTTATCATATAGTTGATCTTCATCCATTGAAGGAAGATTAATAGTGGAAGCTGGTGGCCTCAATAGAGGAGGAATCGAGAAGTGGACGTAGGTCACGAGACCGAACTATTATAAAATTAGTTTGCTTCCTCTTCTTTGCTCTTTAACTTCATTGCTTTGTTATTTAACGATTTATTATCTTTGCTTGTACTATTACAAATATCTCTACACTTAAACGTATTTTCGATATGATTTTAATTGAGTAAAATTTTTCAAATCGACGAAGATTTTTCATCAACACTAATTCAAAATAATTATTGCAGTATAAACCAATAATTATTTTTATTAGATAATCGAATGAAAAGGATAAGATAATCGAATGCTAACCAATTCAAAATAATTATTTGTTATTAGATATAAAAAAATCTTGTAAATAAAAAGGATTTTGAAGACAATAGAAGTCAAGTGTTTCAGTGTCATTTTTTGGGTAGATGCATCATTCATCAGATTTGACCCAAGGTTACAGGGTACCATAAAATGGTTAGTTAAAAATTAAAGATATAAATTAAATATTATTAATATTTGGGCTTCTGGATATTAATACACATGAAAGTAAGAGACTTATTTGTATTAATCTCGGTATACAACCTGAAGAGAATGTGGCTAGTGGATCCTCCAAAGCCATGCAGCACAAACTGAGCTATCAACATGGCGCTCAACTTTGCAGACCATTTCTTCCTGCATGCATCCATACAGCAACTCAACTGTATGGGGAGAGAGAGAGAGAGAGAGAGAGATAGACGTGCCTCTCGCAAAAGTAGGCCGAAAGGAGGAAGACGAAAGCGGTGGCCAAGCCGGAGAAGATGGACAGGAACAGCGGGTCGAGGCCGGCGGCGAGGAAATGGTTTTTGAGATCACCATGTAGAACCCGTGGATGATTGCACGCTGAAAGAGACCAGTGACGATGACCACTTCCTTCAACGACTCCCCCCTCTCTGTATACTGCACAAAGTGATGGAGGGGAGAGAGTTCTTTGCACTGCAAAGGCCCCGTTACGTCCTTCAACAGACGTCGACGTT
The DNA here is from genome assembly GCA_021527575.1 of Ensete glaucum. Lineage (NCBI taxonomy): Eukaryota > Viridiplantae > Streptophyta > Magnoliopsida > Zingiberales > Musaceae > Ensete > Ensete glaucum. Next base: position 54,604,978 of record CM038553.1, read on the forward strand.
CCTCTGATGGTGCAATAGCAGTAGCAATGATATTACTACTGCTATTAATGGCGGTCACCAAAGATGGATAGAGCTTTCAATGGGCAGAGTCGTGCTGCCATTTGAAACGCCTCGATGGTGTACGTTCCGCACATGTGGCTGCGCGAGCTCAATACCGACGCTGACACCACGCCAGCCCATATTTAAGCTTTGGTCCGCGGAGTCGAGCCGGGCCGGCCCAGAACGAGATGGGCCGAATGGTACTTACTTGGTATATATATATATATATATATATAGACACGTGATGTGATAATTAAACTATTAACTTGAGTCATTTATTTGAAATGCTCGAGTTTAGTAATACACCAATCAAGCCATTATAAATTAATTTTAAGTCATCTCCTATAGTAACTCCTATTTATGGGTTTGATGCCATCGTTAAATATAAGTATTATTTAGAATCAAATTCTAACATGGTATAAATTAGGTTTAACCTAGTGGTGCCTTCACCAGATGTTATATCTTGTATCTTCTTTGATGAGTAAATCATTCTTACTAGAACTAATTTATCACGATCTCATTTTGATAAAGACAATTGATTCATTAACTTATCGACTCACATCATTTAACATTAAATTAATAATAATACACTCATCAGATCGTTATAAAATAACCTAAGTCATCTCTCAGTTTCAATGTGGAAATAATAGTAAATTCATTATTATATTATGTTTTTATAGGTTATTACCAACATGAGATCTTATGTTATTTTTTTAAAAAAATTATCTAATGATGCTTTAAATCCTCAGCCATTTGATAATCGAAAAAGTTATTTCAAACCTTCAATATTTACCCTAAACGATTTGATCTGGGAATGATTACATAATGATTGTTATTTTTAAAATCATTGTTCACAATAACACATATATATAGATAGATACCCATAAATATGAAAATTTGAACATATTTTGATCGGACACTCGTGTGAAACAAAAACAATGATATGATCATTGTAATTGACTTTGATGCCTTGTTAGCATAGTTGATGCAGAGCCTAAACAAACAAACCTGTCTCAATCCAATCCAAACCCTAGAAATGTGGAGTTCAAGTCGTAATCATGTTTCGTTCGGTGGGCAGGAGGACATCAATCGGTGAAGTATTGCCATTAGTTCGGCAACCAATCAATCCATTGTTCCTCCTGGTCTAATTTATTGCACTGTAAATTGTTGTTAGGTTTGGCTAAACAACAGAAAATTAGCACATTAATTAACTATAGTTTTCTTGTCTCATCAAACTCGGAGAGGAAGCCATGCATCCTCAGATTACTAAAACCAAGCTAGTGGTGTACGCAGTAACTAACAGAGGCAACCAGCTTCCTTCATGGGATGAGGTGGTGACAGACCTCGACTGAGAGGACCCAAGTCCGTGAGAGTTACTGCATGAGAGAGAGGGAGAGAGAGAGAGAGAGAGAGAGAGAGAGAGAGTCACACACACTTTTAACTTTGATGAAGGTGTTTTGCCAGTGTTTCCTTCCTTCCAACCAAGCATTGCAGCTTCTTTTGCATGGCATCTCCAAAAAGAGTCTTCTGATAGGGAAAGGCCGAATGAATTCTCTCCAAAGAAACAGACCATCTGAACCAATTCATTGCTCAGAAAAGAGAGATAAAGATCATCAAGACATGTTTCTTTTCCTGCTTCTCTTCTGCTCATGAATCAAGCATCTTATTCTGCTGCAAAGCAATGGCGGATTAATCCTGAAGCATCAGCAGATAATAAATTCTTATCTTGGTTTCGCTTTCAGAAATCATGGAACTCTTATCCTCATAGCTCATAGTTCTGGTGATGGATCAGAAGAGCAGATTTCTAAGAGAAATCCACCAACAACATCAATTTAAGAGCTCCAAATCGTACTCACCAAGGAGAGCAGAAAAGAAAATTTACTTCATTCCCCAATGACATATCGATACAAAGCATTCCCCCGAATCCACGGCATGCATAGAGAATAAGCAACAGCAGCAGCAGCAGCAGTATCAAGCGGAGAGCTTCGGATACACCTGCACATACGACCCATGGCAACCGACAAGCTTCAATTATTTATTGGATGAAGAACAAACTTGCTGCCATAAGATAATGAGCGCGTTTGTTCCTACTCTTAACATGATGGGCTCTGCAATGGCACAGATTCACAGGAAGCCAAAACCTAATGGAGAAAAAGGAGAGAGAATATTGCGCTTGTCTTCAACCGCATGTGCGATGTGTGAGGAGGCAGAACAATAGTAGTAGCATGATAATGAGAATCATCAAAGTACAGCTATTATTAGATTCTGCATGATAGGATGATTATGCACTCATAATTATTCAGCTATCACTACTCGAAAAAGAATGTAAAAGCATTAATGCAAGTTTATAGAGAGAGAGAGAGAGAGGACAAGAAATGGTCATGGTGGAGTACTATGTTGCTGCTGAGCTGCAATGGGGTTTCCCTTCAGGATTGGAGGCGCTGGAAGAAGAGGCTTGAACCACGTAGGTCGTCCTCCTCTTGGTCGACCTGATACCGTCGCCCGCTGTGGTTTTCTTGGCCTTGGCTCTCCCCTTCTCCTTCTGCTTCGTCTTCGTCGTCGTCGTCCTCCTCCTCCTCCTCCTCCTCCTCATCTGCTTCGTCGTTGTTCTCCTTAGGTTCACGTGCAGCAGTCTGGTTGGTGTCCTCGCCTTTGCTGTTGTTGAAATCGAACCTTAAGGCGCCCATGTCGGAGACTTTGAAGCTCTGGTGGTCGGTCGGCACCACGACCACATCGAGTAGCTCGGAGTTATCCTTCCGCTGATCGTTACTGGCTCCGGACGCAAGAGCAGTGGCTACATTTGCAGTGGGGGAAGCGGAGGAAGCATGAGGCTTGTTGGTGAGAGACTTGGAGTAAAGCTGGTCCAGCTGTTGGAAGTACGGGCAGGTCTTGGAGTGCTGTGGCCGCTTCTTGCCGCTGTCCTTGGTCTTCCTGAAGTACTTGTTGATGTTCTCCCACTTCTCCTTACACCGCTTGGCGCTCCGGTGGTAGCCCATCGTGGCCAGCGTCGCGCTCACCTCCTCCCACAGTGGCCCCTTCAGCCCCGGCTCCTGGAACCTCGATTCAAGCCCGCTCCGGACGCGGATCAGTGCCTGCACCTCCGCTTTCGGCCATCTACTCGTGTTGAACATCACCTTGTTGCTATCTGGATTCATATTGTTGTTGAACGTCTCGATTTGGAGGTTGCCGATGTTGTTGACGTTCTCCTCCTTGTCGTCGTCAACGTCCGGGAACTGAGGCTTGGAAGGGAGGTGTAGGTTCTCGCCGGTGATCTTTTCGAGAAAGGAGATGATGGCGGCCTCGCGGGAGGAGGCGAGAGACCGTTCCTGGGCTCTCGCAGCAGCCTCGCGGCTGGACTTAGCCGCCTCCTGCTTTCTCCATGCCTCCTCGCGGCTGGTCCTCTCCTGCTCCCTCCTCTCCATCACCTCCAAGAACTTCATGTGGAGGCCCTCCTGGTGGTCCATGATCTGCTTCACTAGGTTCTCGAAGAACGCAACCACCGTGCTCAGCTGCCTCTGCCGCCGCTTCCTCCTCCGCCTCCCGCTGGCTTTAGGCACCTTCTTGTCCTGCGCCTCCTCGCCCGCCGACGTTTCGGACGTCCCACCGACACGATCGGCCGTCGGTAGTCCTGAAGGGGCTGCGGCGGTGACATGCAAAAGAGGGGTCTCGTCACCCGTGAGAGCAGAGCCCGAGCCAGTCTGATTGGGTCCGCCACCGGGCTTGTAGATGGCCTCCAGTTCACTGAAGATCTTGTAATTGCTGCCACCGGCGGCTGATACATGATCAGAATCCGCGACTTGTTTGCTCTTCCTGGAGCACCTGGCATTTGATGTATCGGTCTCTGTGTCCTTGCACCTCTTGTTGTTCCTGTTGATGTAGTCTATATCTAATGGCCTCCTGCAGTGGGGTTCCAAACATGAGAGTACAGTGACTGCACAATATATATATATATATATATATATATATATATATATATATATATATATATATATATATATATATAAACAATTAATTATTACCACGAGAGCTCTTGAATGGCGGAATCATCTTCTCTCTGCCAGTGGTGGAGGCGACTCTCGGATCCATCGTCTCCTTGCAAGATGCCGCCATCATCATCATTGATGCCCTCTCGGCTGCCGCCACCGCTACTCTCGTTGACCGCCAGCTTAAAGCTCATGGCGGCGGCCAAAAATGACGGCCCTCCGCCGGTGGTGCCGCCGGGGATGATACGTGTGGGCGACGCCGAGGTCTCGGCAGCCGAATCCTGATCCAGGCCAAGGTGGTGATGCGGGATCAGCCTCCTCGGCTCCAGGTACTGCTGCGGGGGGTGGAAGAGCTGGAACTGGGTGGGCTGCTGGGTGATGGGGATGGAGTGGAAATGGGAGAAGTGGGGCGGCAGCGCCGGCGGGTGTGGCTGGTGGTGGGCGTGAGGGTGATGTGGGTGGACAAGGGGGTAGTACTTGAGCGGGTGTGGCGCTGAAGAGTGGATGTCGGTGGGGGCGGGAGCGGCTACCGCGGCGGCGGGATTTGCTGAGGAGATGGTGAAGAGCGACGGGCCGCAGCTTTCCACCATGAATTGTTGGATCTCCGACACTCCTCCTCCTCCTCCATATCCCGACTGCATCTTCTCTCTCTCTCTCTCTCTCTCTCTCTCTCTCTCTCTCTCTCTCTCTCTCTCTTCCTCCTTCTTGACTCTATTTGCTCGTTCGTCTCACCTGCGGGTCAACAGGATAACGCTCCGCCTTTTCTTCTGTATACGACTTTTAGATCTGCCCTCCCATCTGCTCCAGCTTGAAGACCAGCCACTGGGACTGGTCTTCCAGATTGGGAGCTGCACCACTGCCCATGTGTACTCTGCAATCTCTCCTTTTCTCCCTTTTGTGTGGTGAGGGCGACAGCAACACTCGGAAAGCAGTCGAGCGTCCTCGATGGAGAAGCCAGGGCAACGCAAAAGCCACCGGCGAGGAATCCTCTCTCCCTCTCGCGTAGTAGTGTGTGGCGGTGGAGAGAGAGAGAGGAGGAGGAGGAGGAGGAGGAGGGCTTAAAGACGGGGGCAGAAGAGGGTGACGTCAGCATGCGGCAACGGATGAGCACGTGTGGGAGGGTAGAACCGTGAATTGAGAGGGCTGGGCTGAAGCTCCACGCACGCGTGTAGGTACGTGCGAAGACCATGGCGGTGGGTTTTGTCACGTAAAACACTTGGATTTGCGTGCGTGCGTGCATGCGTGTGTGTGTGTGTGTGTGCGCGCGCGCGCGAGAGAGAGAGAGAGAGAGAGAGGGTCACGGGAAAGGGATGGGATAGGGGTTCGTGTCGGATTGGTGTGTCGGCACGAAGGGGGGAGTGTAAGAGAGGGCAAACGCAACGACGGGGCTGCTTGCAGGCTACGTGAGTCGGTGTCATGATGGGCGCTTGGTATCCTTCGCAGGTGGCTTCTTCTTTTTTGGTTTCCGGGGTCTATTCGACTGGGGAAACGAGCAGGGAAACCAATCCAACGCGAAGCTGCGGTGATCTGATTCCATCGGATGGAGGAGAGGAGAAACGTTGGAGCATATCATCGAGACAGAGATCACGACATCAAGAGTCGTCCATCTCGTAAATAGAGGACTGAAATCACCCACGTGTCTCCTCTCTCCAATTAAGTACTGAAACAAAGGATATAGAAAACAAAATAACAATTAACTTATAAAAAACTTAACAATACCGTAAATGACTTGAAAAATCCCAAACCAAAGGGACGATTGCTCAATAAAAGGAAAATATAAGTATTAAAGAGCATATATTATATTATTCCTCTGTGTTGTCTCCTTTGCTCTCCTATATTCCTCTTCTCTCGGATAAAAAAATTTATTATAATTGCATACCTTTAATTTAAAACATTCATATTACTTAAACACCTTCAATAGTTATAATTTAATATACACACATATATATATATATAAACATATTTTATGATCCATAAAGGAGTCAAGCCAAAATAAAAAGATTCCCAGACACGTATCAATCGTAATAGTATACTAAGCTCTCCCTCTTGTGTTTGCACACTTGCTTCCTAACCTAATCTTCTTTCTCTCTCTTTCTTCGTTGATATGGAGATCACATGAGTTCACCCTACAATTACTTTCTACATTTTATCCTCTCTCCATATCACACAAAGCTTTCATTGTCTAGTTGACGTCCAAGTCATCCTAATGCAAACCCAAGCGGCCACCTTCACACCCCCATCCAACTCATCACCCTAAATTTTGGAAGCAACATGTATGATTGATGTGATATATTTCGGGTCTCTTCAAGAAAGGAGCGATCAAGACAAGTCACAAAATATTTGGATAAGTATATGGCATGATTCATGATTGACGTAATAGATCGGGTCTTATGAAAAAATCGAATTATGAGAGAGAGAGAAAAAAAAAAAAAAGTGGGGTTCGAGGATGAGTAGATGCTTCGGGAATAGAAATATGATGGTGAAAGGGAGGGGCCACGTGTCAGCAAAAACATGCAGGCCACAAGGAAAGCAGCTCAACGCGATGATTTTGTCGATTTATATAATAGTTTTTAATTACATGTTTAAGAAAGCGATGTAAGAGAAAATGATATGATATTGAATTATAATCAAAAGAAAATAATTCATGACTTTTCTGATGGCCGAAACATCAACCAGCTGAATGAGATGACACTCAAAAAAGGACTGGAATTAATTAGTTTGATGTTACTTGAGGAGGAACGAAAGGGGGTAAACCAAAAGGAAGATGGAGGTTGGATGTGGTCGATATTGAGGGAAAAGAAGCTGAATGTGATGTCGAAGTGTATAAGCATTTAATATGGATGGAGTTAATAAATTTTTATTGTCCACATTGTCGGCTGAAATAGGACCGTTACCACCGTCGATCGAGTTAGATGTGTTAATATAGAAAGCCAATTTATCGAAAAACATAAAAAGAAATCTTAAAACACAATGTAAGGTGTCACAGTTTTTTTTGGATTATGCTCTCTAACGCTAAGTAAGAAGTAATCTATAAAGGAGAAGAGGAAGAGGTAAACACTTAACTCTGTCTTTTCAATTACCAATCAATGTTAAAACTATGCGATATCACAATAAAAGCATAATATGTTTTGCGTAGTGAGTGAGCCATAGGCATGTTTGATGGGATCCATTTGCTTTGGGTCTTTGAGAGAAAAAGTTGGTGGGGTTTCTTGCCTTAGATCTTGCTAGGGTTTGCATAGAGCACCTATAGGTAGGTGAGACTTTGGAGCTATATATATATATATATATATATATATATATATATATATATATATATATATATATATATATATATATATATATATATATATATATATATATATATGTGTGTGTCAAAATATTAGATGAAGCTTGATGGTAGTAAACTTTCAATGTAAGACTCAACAAAAGTACGTTAAATTTGAGAACACTATAAACTTTGATGCTAAGATCGACATGGTTGGGTGCACAGTGAAGCCACAACAGGCAGCATTCCATGAGACGAACACGGCATCTTCTCAAGCTATAATTGCACATCAACCGATCAGCTCGATGATGAAGATGGCAAGTTGAACTCATGCTCTTGATCTCATTGTTCTTCGCTGGCGCTCGTCTTCTCCATCTGAACCTTCCGTGGTTGCAGCTGGATCTAAACGGTGAGGAAGACCAGACCACCAGATAAATCCGGCGACTAAATGCTGGTTGCAGACACCAGGACATGATCGATGTACCAGTCTCTCTCGCACAGGAGACACCAGCTGGGAATGCAGGAGTCGAGTCCAAACTTGGACCCCATCTCTCCTTCCCTCCCTCTGTCCGTCCATGTGGAGTTCACGGGCCACCCTAGCCAAAACACAAGAGAGAGAGAGAGAGAGAGAGAGAGAGAGCAGTGGCAATGGAGGCAAATGCCAAGGGGGAGGTCCCCAGTCTCAGCCTACCACACACGAAAAGGACGGGGTCAGGGAGAATGGGGACAGTGCATGGTCTCTCCTCGAGTCGGATGAGATGGGCACAGCTTTCCCTGGCAACAGCATCCCCCTTTCTTCCCACCCAAACTGTCGGCTGTGCCAACACAGCCTGCGCCATACCAACGAAGGAGGGAAAGCCCCTTGGAGTGCTCCTCTTTTAGGGTTTGCCCAAAGCTAAGGCTAGGAGGAGACAGGCACAAGAACACGCATGACAAAAGCTCGATGGTGCTTTTGGGATCGATTGATACCGTAACTCCTCGACACCAGAATTGTGTATGGGCGAAGCTGAAGACAATTTGAGATCATCCTCTGTTGTTTTATGCTCTAGAGAGAGAGAGAGAGAGAGAGAGTACTTGGAAGAATAGTTTATTTTTTAAGAACCATTAGATCTGGAAGTGATTGATGAAGGTTTCAATGGTGTAGTAAATGGTAGTGAGAGAAAGAGAGATTGAGGCAGCCTATATAGGGTGGCCTGAATGCGAGAATGGTCCTCACTGTAAAGTCTCATCAAGATTGTGGTCCTTTGGTTGATCGAGATAATATTTACGAACAAAAAGAATCTCTCGTTCTAATGTCAACCATCATTTTTACCCTGCAACGAATTAGAACGGCATAGTTTCTGCGAGCACTTATCATAGACAGCTACTCCTGCATGCCCCCCCCCCCCGTTGACCTCGACGAGTTGGTCGTCGGTCCTCAAGTACTGTTCTTAGATTTGACCTTACCTTATCGTTTCCTGGAGAATATGGACTCGGTCATTCCGGTTATTCGTGAGTCCTAATAGCGGTCATTTCCTGCCACCGTTCCGTCGTCATCTGATCCTACTTCTTATCCACTACTTAAGAGCATAACGTGTGTTGAAGGAGGAACTCTTGGGGCAGCAGCAGCAGCAGCAGCAGCGGCAAAAAGCTGGAAGAGGATGTGCAGGTTACTTGAGATCGAAACCCTAGCAGCCGATCGGCGGAGAGGACCCGAACAAGTAGGTCGGTGACGCCGAAAGATGAGCTTGTCGTCTCATGTCTCCCATGGCGGCACTGGGTTCACATGCTACCGCGGGGTCCAGCCTTCTGCATCCAAACCATCCCAAATCCTACACCACCCCTCGTGGCTAGGGATAACCTGCAGCCAACGCAGCTGGGGGAAGGCGAGAGAGCCATCAGGACCGCCCGCCGTGGACCTGTTGCTGTCATCTTCCGGTAGCCAACAGCCGCATTCATTCCACCCATTAGATGCCAAAACCGCTGCTGCTTGCAGTGCTGCGCCCCTCTCTCTCCCCCTCCTTGTAAAATGTCACAGTGCATTCACTGGGACACGGACACATGTTTTTACCATCACAGGGGGGGGCGTCGGCATTCATGGCGTGCCCCCCCCCCCCAACCACAGCACATTGTTGCGGGAGAACCACCGGGATTAGCAGACTGTGCAAACCGGCGGAGGCATATGGACTGTCACATGTATGTCGTCGTGATTCGGGTTTCAATCATGATCTGATAGGATTCGACGTAGCATCTTCCTTGCTAATTCGTGTTGAATAAATGCATGGCGACCAAAGCACATGCGCCATTGGGAATTAAATAAATATCGATGCCATCCATGATCGGGTACAAACAAATAACTTCGTTAAATGAAATATAATTCGACCTAAAAAAAAAAATAATAATAATAAAATCCGAAACCATGGATTCAATCAAAAGGGGACGCAGCAGCACATCAGCAGGCCGGCCCACATGTTACATCAAAGGCTGTCTGCAAAAGCACAAAAGATGGTGTGATCAGGTCAGGAGGGCCAGTTGGGGACACCAAAATGGGTCCAATCAAACATATGCAGGATCCGAACATGATCCAAAACCTTGGGATTTATCGATCAGTTCATATATCTGATTTTAAATACCTTATTATCACACCCAATACTCCAGCCCAGTGTCGCATGAATTTGTCTTACATTAGGCTAAAATCCCCTGCATCAAATTGTATCAAGCAAATATTCCCTCCTCCAACATTACAACTTCCTTGATCCTTCAAATGAAGAATGACATGGTCAATCAAAAAGAAATCATACAAATTGAAGATCTCGTCACTCGATATCAGCATCATAATCATTCGCACACCAAAGACGCATAAAAATGAGCTGCAAACAAAAGGTTCCATTCTCCGAGCCACGCTTTATGGGAACTCATGCATCCAGAAAAACCTCCTAACCAAGCATTCGGTGGAGGTTTATCGGGAAAGAACATGACGTAAGTGGAGAATTCACGGCTGCTCTTGAATGGATCACTCGCATTACATGATTTAGCTTCTCATGTAATCACAAAGGTTAGTCTTTTCGAAATCTAGATGATTTTATCTAAGTCGTATGATATGGTATCATTGTATGTCCATCCACAAAAGTCAATCTCTTCGAAATCTTATATAATATCTTAGGATCTACAAAAAGAAAAAAGAGGTTAGAGAAAGCGTTTCATACGGCATCCACAAACAATCATTTCAACAAATATTTTATAGCCAATGCAAATTACAATCATGGATTTTACAAGCTCTGAACGATCGCACATAAAGGATCATGGTTCATTACAGACTAAAGTCCTCATCAGTGTCCGCATGACATAACTCTCATTTACAAGTTGAAAATGACTACGAAAGCTAACCAAACTATGGCTGCCAAGCCTACTACTGGCCCGTTACTTGCTGTACAAAGCATGTACAAAAATCGAAAGACACGGACATACATGAGTGTTACATCGAGCACCCTGTTTATATTTTTGTCCCTGACATTCTTCCCCACTTATTCCTTTGATGTCCTCGTTGAAGCTATTGTAAACGCTGCATCTCCTTACCTTTTGCTGAATCTTCAATCTTCTACTATAGCTGCAACATACCTCTTGACTCCCAACTGCTCTTCACTACTGTTGTTAAGTAGTCGAACTTTGATCTAACATATTGCTTCAACTCGCCAATGATTGACTCTGGTGTGGGATTGGTTGAACTGTATTGATCCTTGTTGATTCATATGGATCCTTCTAATGAAGGAAAAGATGTTCCTTGTTATGTGCCAGTATCACAATAATATAATGTTGCTTAAACTGGGTGAAGTCTTGTTAGAGCTTTAAAGAACATCAACCTGCAAACTTTAAAATTTTTGAGGTCCTTCCTCCACAAAATTTGTCCATCGATTCTTCTTCAACTTAGTTATCGCTTCTAAGTAGGTTCACATCACTTTTACTTTCGATTGACATTCTATTAAAAGATAAAGTAGATAATCTATTCTCAGTAAAACTAATCACCATTGGTGATGATTTGACAACTATCATCTTCTATTAGGTTTCTTCGAAGGGTCTTTGAACCTACGCAAAGCTCCTCTATTGGATTAATAAGAAAATTGGGATACTATGTTTCACTCATTCTCTTAAGAATTAAAAAGACAAAGGTTACTTGACTTCGCCCGCCTCATCGATGTTGTACTTCATGCATCAAGCTAGTTGTCAGTCTTCGCTCGCTCTTTACTCATACTTTCAAATCACTCAAAGTATTACACTCCTTGTGTTGAGTTAGCTACTGTGATTTGACTTCTCATTGCCATCGAACTTTTGGAATACACGAAGTTTTGCCCGAAAAAAATAAAATTTCACCCCAACTTGGAGTAAGTTTCTGATAGTTTTGGTTGCCTCAAAGATTGAACCGCTGATAGAACCTCAAAAGGAGCTCTATAGATTTTGATCCTTTAGGGGGATCAACCCTTGGAACGTGTAGGGGTTCCTCCCTCCTAGACTTAGCACAAGGCCGAAATAAAATTGATGATTACTTGATTCAAGAGGTGGGGCAACTATATCTTTAAATAAGGATCTAAACCCTAGCCTAAGTAAAATTATCCCTTTGTCCCTCCTACAACCGACCTACCTTAATAGGAACCAGGGGCGACTAGGTTGGCTTTATAACCGGCCTAAGCAGGGGGAAACCCTGGTCGACCAACCCAGTAAGGGAGGTGGCGGCCACTAAGTCCTAAGGGCTAATCTAAACCCTAGCCATACTCCTTTATAAAATAGAAGTGGCTTTATTACAATCTAGCAGCATTTTATTGACTACTTCTTAGAGAGATTAGGACTCAGCCCTGCTTTAGTCCTATCAAACTCGTCCTCTTAAAATCAGCCTTGTCCTTAAGGTTGAGGTTCCATGAACTCGGAGAACCGAGTCTTCAACTCCTCATATGATTCTCATGCTATTATCAATTGAACTTTGGCCTCATCATCAGCTGGGGTGTTAGTTGGAAGGATTTGGGTTAAGTCATCTTCTTTAAATTTTCATTTGAGGTGGGATACTCGCCGGATTAATTGTAATCTTTATCTGGTGTGTGGATTTGATCTCCAGGTTAGGGTTCCAATGTGATCCCCAATTTTGCAAGGTTCAAAGAAATAGGAAGACCACTTCCTTAAGGCTCGAGTTTCCTACTGATCATGCTGGAGGTGTAAGAAAACTCGATCTTCAATTTTTCGTCCATTCTGAAGTTTGTCGGGAGGCTGTTTCTTCTTTACATGTGCTAGCATGAGCATGGATTGTAATTATTTTGGGCTTACTCCTCTTTCATGTTATGGACTTATATCCAATCAAATTTTAAATTTGGTAGCAATGAGTATCCCCTTTAAAAATCTCGTGTGAAGTGTGGGAGAAGTCTCAGTGTAAATTAGGAGTCGACCATCTTGCATAAGGGTGATGCCGATCCCAACTTTGGATGTGTCTGCTCCAAGTACGAATACATTGCCATGTTCAGGTAATACTAGTATTGATATAGATGGCATCATGGCTATGGGGGTCATGTGGATGCCTTTCTCCTGTTCCTTGTTGCGATCATGGGTCGTGGATCCGAGGTCATCATCAGGGAAGACTTTTAGCATCATGGTCCGCTCCTCAGTGAAGTCGTGGAAGTAGCCCGAGATGAGGGAGCACTACATCAGAACCCATAGCTGGTTCAACTGAATATGACACTTCAGGAAGAGCTTATCCCTGCAGACAAAGAGACAAAGTTTTTGGAGATAAAATGTCATTGCAAGGGAAGGTTGTGGTAAAATGATACATATTTCTCGCGTCTCCTAGACGATCTTTTTAGCTTTGGTCCCCTGAAAATATGGACAACAATATGGTCGAATATGTGCTAATGGTTCCCCTTGTAAGACCAACATACGAGGGTCATGCAATCTGGTAGGAAGGAGTCGGCTCGGTTCAGCGGACGTGCCTGAAATTTCAGTGAGCTTCTCCAAGTACTGTGTCGAGATCATCTTTTCTTCGTTCTCTCTGTTTTCACATAAGATCACCTGTTTTCTTTTGTCATTCATAAGATCGTTGGAGCTCCTGGTGTCGACAAGGATGGTGATGGGGCTTGCCTAAGAAATACGAGCGAAAATAGTCTGTAATGCTGCAGAATGATCATTTGCTAAGCAGAGCCAAAACAACCTAGTTTTGGGTCAATTTCATGTGTTATGATGATCGCATTGAGCAGTACAAAACATTAGCCATCTCAGCCCCTTGGAACCCCCCGAGTAGCATAGGGCTAGATGAGGCTTCGGGTATGTATTAGGCATGAGCATTCATCAAGTGTTTAACTCAACTTACATCTGATACCTTAGGAACTATCGTTTGTAGACTTACGATTGTTCTTATAGCCCTCTAAAGTCTTATTTCACTCTCTTTCTCTCTTTTCTCTATTGCACTTAAGGTGGTCAACGAATTACTTCTAAAGCTTCCCTCTTTGCGAGATGTTGGGACTTGTTCATCGCTCATTTTCAAGCTAATCAACTTCTCTTTTACAGGTCCTTGAGGACCGACATGAGGTTGTAAGTGGGCTGACCTTTTGCGGACAACTAACGCTTTGGCGTTTCAAGACTTAGGAAATCATAGCTAAGTTCGAAACATTAGGCAATGCTACTTCACAACTTAGGTAATTTCAACTAAGTCTTCAAGTTTGCCACTAGGGTATCGCGCGACTTAGGTAAATTCAACTAAATCCGTAACATTACGGTATCAGAGCAGGCAAGCAATTTGAACAAGCAGTAAAGAAGATTCGTAATCTTGCCATGGCGAAGCACCATGGTGAATTGAGCAAGATGGGGCAAGTCGAACCCTTGCCACAAGCAGCTGTAGGTGGGCTGCAAGTATAAACTCGCTCGCAAGCTATTGGAGCTACTCGTGAGAAGTGCAACAATGAACAAGATAGGCGTGAAGTTGGGTATTCTCCGCGAGTGGAGGAGGCACAATCTGGTGCACCAATCGAAAAAAGGAGCCACAAGGAGAGACTAACAAAGGTGGAAACCCACCTTGATGTTCTTGAAGCGAGCTTGGGAACTCTACCAAGGCCAGCGAAGGCTCCTTGGGGTAGAGAGCTCACAAGAAGAAGCTGAATCTTGGATAGATAAGGTTGAGTCCATGGTCGACCGACTGATAGAGGACACCAAAGACTCCGTATGACATTTACACAAAATTATGGCAGAACTCACAGCTAAAATAACGTTGCTCACGAGAACTCTTAATGCGGGAGAGAAAAATACCCATACTGCATCGCCACAAAGCTTTAGGGCACTAGAGCCACATTGCTACGGGTGCCAAATAGCTCAAAAATTTTTTATTTGATTTGGAATAATATTTTCGTGCTACGAGACCCGATTCAGAGGAAACCTAAGTTTCTATAGCAATAATGTATCTGAATGGAGATGCAAAACTTTGGTGGTGAACTCGTTGGGAAGAGATCCAACAAGGTCGATGTCTAGTGGATACATGAGGAAAACCTGAAATAAGAGTTGAGACCTCAGTTCTTGTCGTGGAACATAGAGTTTGTCGCAAGAAGAAAATTAAGATAACTCCGCCAAAATACATCTATTTGAGATTATGAGAAGCAATTTGCAGTGCTGATGTTGGATATATAGGATATGTCCAAGAAAGATAAACTATTTAACTTCCTCAATGGCCTGAAATCATGGGCACAGTAAGAATTATATCAAAGGAATGTCACTGATATAGCTAAAAAAAATTACAGCCGTAAAAAGGCTAACTGTCTTTGTTTCTTCGAAAGATTTGGGAAAGAAGAAACAATTCTTGGGAAATCACACAACAAAATACTCTCGAGCAAAGGAGTTTGGGGGCCAACAAAAGAAGAAAAACTTCCATAAGGGACCAAGCTCAAAAGGTAAATCCCCAAAATCTGGCGGATGCTTCTTATGCGAAGGATCGCACACGATATTTTAACTGTATCAATACACCCCCATAAGCCAAACAAGGGCAAAGCTATCGCCCTTAGTTCTAGAAGTTCTGAATTTAGTAGCAACGATGAGGAGTCGTATAGACCCCAAATGAGAGCAATGTGTTTATTGAATGTATTACAAGGTCAAGTGGGAGATAACATAAAGGCAAAGCAATTGAAGGTAGGGAGTAGTTAGTTAATGTTTGTGGATATAAACTAAATGATTGAACAACCTGAACAATGATGGACACGGGCGCTACTCACAATTTTATTGTTGATCGAGAAGCTAAGCGACTTGGACTAATCTTAGAGAAGAACCTAAGTCGTATGAAGTCTGTGAACTTCGAGACCAAGCAGATCTCAGGACTACCAAAGGGGGTCCCCATCAAGATCGAAACATGGAGCGAGTGCACAAACATGATGGCGGTGCCCTTGGATGACTTCTAAGTGATTCTCGGAATGGAGTTCATGCACGCAGCGAAGTTGGTGCCAATGTCGTTCCTAAACTCCTTATGTCTAATGGGAAGCGATGACCCCTGCGTGGTTCCAGTTTGTTGAGGAGGAACCAAGGATCCATAATAAATATTAATATTGTAATTGAAGAAATGGGTACAAAAAGGTGAATCAACTTTTGTAGCCACCATAAAGCTAGAAACACTTGATGGGAAGGCCATTCAAGAACCTTCCATGGTGGCGAACATTCTGAATGAGTTCTCAGATGTGATGCCGACTGAGTTATTAAAAACTCTTCCACCATGTGGAGGCCACCATATTGCATGGCCCCTCCATGGTTGATAGAACTCATAAAGTAGTTAGACGAACTACTGAGTGGTGGTCTCATCCTCAGTTCAAAATCACCATTCGAAGCTCCAGTCCTCTTCCAGAAGAAGCAAGATGGGAGCCTTCGATTATGTATTGATTATCGAGCTCTAAATAAAGTGACGGTGAAGAACAAATATTCTATCCTGCTCATCGAGGATTTGTTCGATCAACTGGGCAAGGTCAAGTACTTGTCCAAACTCGACCTTTGGTCGGGGTATTTGCAGGTGTACATTACATAAGACAACAAAGCAAAGACTACCTGTGTGACCAAGTATGGAGCGTTTGAGTTCCTGCGATGCCTTTCGGCTTAACCAATGCTCCAGCCACATTCTTCACTCTTATGAACCAACTATTTAAGAAGTATTTGGACAAGTTTATGATTGTCTACTTAGACGATATCATCGTCTATAGCCAAAAACTTGAGGAGCATGTTGAGCACCTTCGAACAATCTTCAGAGTTCTCACGTAGAACACATTATTTGTGAAGAGGGAGAAGTGCTATTTTGCTTAGACGAAAATTCTATTCTTGGGAATCGAATCAACAACGGTGCTATCCGAATTGACAAGGCTAAGGTACAAACAGTGGCGGACCGATGAACACCAAAGAAGGTGCCAGAGTTAAGATCCTTTTTTGGGTTCATCAACTATTATTGGCGCTTCATAGCTAGATAATCGAAGTACGCAGCTCCACTAACAGAGTTGCTAAAGAAAGAGCAGTCTTGGAAATGATCGGATAAATGTGAAGTGACATTCCATGACCTGAAGACTGCTATGTTAGAGGAAATAGTATTCAAATTACATGACTATAGAAAGTCTTTTGAAGTCTATATAGATGTTTTTGACTTTGCTATTGGGGGAGTACTTATGCAAGATGGTCATCTAGTGGCCTATGAGAGTCATAAGCTCAACGAGACCGAGCGGTGATATTCAGTGAGAAGGAGATGACAGCGGTGGTCCACTATTTACGAGTCTGGCGACACTACATTTTGGGAGTACCATTCGTGCTAAGGATGGACAATATCTTATTGAGTTACTTTAAGACTCAAAAGAAACTCTTCCTAAAACAAGCATGGTAGTAAGACTTCTTGATCGAGTTCAACATGGTAATGGAGTACAAACCCGAAAAAGCAAATGTCGTGGCCGATGCATCAAGCCAAAAACTTGAATTGATAACACTATACACTTGGAAGGTGGAGGCCAAGTAAGTCAGTTGCACTTCAACTTTCTTTCCAGGATCAAGGATGGACTGTATAGTGATCCTTAAGCAGTAACCCTGATGCAACTCATCAAAGAAGACAAGACACGATGATCTTGGGTCCAGGAGGGACTCATTTACACTAAAGGGAATACAGTCTATATTCTACAGGCGGATAATTTGAGGCGTGAACTCCTGAGTGAGTGTCATGATTCCCTTTGGGTAGGACACTCGGGTATCTACCGAACAATGACTCTCATGGAAAGGACCTTCTATTGGTTGAAGATGGAGACAAATATAGAGGAATATATGCGAAAATGTCTTACTTGCCAACAGAACAAAGTAGAGCAGCATAAACCAGTGGGACTTTTGGAGCCACTGCTCGTACCAGAAAGACCACGAGAGAGCATTTCCTTAGACTTCATATCAAGCTTGCCCGTAGTAAGGGGACTTGGATCAATACTTATAGTTATCAATCAGTTTTTGAAGTATGCAATGTTCATGGCTGCACCCATACATTGTTCAACAGAGGAGGCAACTAAATTGTTGATGAAGAATGTTGTGAAGTATTGGGGAGTCCCACATAACATCATTAGTGATCGAGATTCTTGGTTCTTGTGATGATTCTAGACTGAGCTATTCAAGATGTTGGGATTTAAGTTATACTTCTCCACAAGTCTCCATCACCAGACGGATGGCCAAGAAGAAAGAATCAATTAGCTCTTGAAGCAATATCTCTGAACACTACATGAGTGGCAACCAACGAGATTATGTGAAGCTGTTGGACATAGCCCAATTCTCCTACAACTTGCAGCGGAGCTTTGTATCCAATAAGAGCCCCTTCAAGATTATTACAGGACAACAGCCTTCGACTCTTCACACCTTGGCCCAATGGCTATATAAGGAGTAGTCCATCAGCATATCACTTTGCAAAGGAATGACATCAAAATGCAGATATTACCCATGCTTACTCGGAGAAGGAGGTAAAAAGGATGAAGAAGTGAGCAGACTTGCGAAGGTAACCACAAGAGTTTAAAGTTGGCGACTTGGTGTTAGTGAAGCTCCAACCAGTATCACTCCAGTTCTTTAGGCACAAAATGCATAAAGGATTGATACGTAAGTCTGAAGGGCATTTTCTAATTATCAATAGGGTGGGTAACATCTCCTATAAGTTGCAACTGTCGATATAGCTCAAAATTTATAATGTCTTCCATGCCAGTAACTTGAAAGCTTACCATTCAGATCCACAAGATACTTCTCGAAATACTTCAACTTGTCTATCTCCAATCAGAGCTTCCTATGAGAAGCGAGTTAAGACTATTTTGGCGGATCCCAAGACTAAGTTACCCAATGGAGCGGAGCAAACTGAGTATTTAGTGAAGTGGCAAAAGCTTTCCCGAATAGAAGCCAGTTGGGAGCTAGAAGATGTCCTACGACATGAAGAAGCCTGGATCAAAGCCTATCGACAAGCGTCGATGAGGGCATCGATAGTTTAAGTGGGGCAAAATGTCACAAACAATTATCGCTTAACCGCAACTCTTCACTTAGCGAGTCATTCATTACTTTTACTTACTTATACAGATGTTTGACAACATGTTTTGCTTTGGTTTTGTGTTATTTTGCCTAAGAAATGTTATATAATGACCGCTATGCAGAGCAAAACAACCCAAAACAACCCAGTTTTGGGTTGTTTTCATCTGTTGCAGTGATCGCTCTGAGTGATGCGAAACGTCAGTCATCTCAGCGCCTTGGAACCCCTCGATGGCACAGGGCTGGATGGGGCTTCAAGTATGTATTGGGCGTGAGCATTCATCAAAAGTTGAACTCGACTTGCATCAGATACCTTGGGAACCGTTGTTTGTGGATTTACAATCATTCTTATAGCTCTCTAAAGTATTGTGTCACTCTCTTTCTCCCTTTTCTCTGTTGCACTCAAGGTGTTCGACGAATTGCTTGTAAAGCTTCACTCTTTACGAGAAGTCGAGACTTATCCGTCGCTCATTTTCAAGCTAATCAACTTCTTTTTTGTAGGTCCTTGGGACTGACACGAGGTTGTAAGTGGGCTGACCCTTTACGGACAACTAACGCTTCAGCGTTTCAAGACTTAGGCAATCCCAGCTAAGTCTAGAATATTAGGAAAAGTTATTTCACGACTTAGGCAATTTCAGTTAAGTCTTCAAGTTTGCCACTAGGGTGTCACACAGCTTAGGCAAATTTAGCTAAGTTCATGACAACATGGAAGATCTACCTTTGCGATACCATGACATCCACTCATTAAATTTATAGCTCTTCTTATCGTTATGTTATTCACTGAAGTGGAGCTTCAAGTAGCTCTTGATCATACCTCCGCATGATCAGTCTCTCACACGACTTCTCCCATGTGTGTTGTATTGCCTCGAACTGTTCTACCATGATTTGCTGCACCATATTGTCTCTTGGTGACATCTCCATTGCATCCAGATTCTTGTGTAGTGAACTTGGATTATGATCTCTTCATGTGTGGTCTCTGCTGACACATAGTAGGGCCTCCACCATAAAAATGAGAAAAATATATTTTCTACAATGTTCGGAAGATTTTTCAAATTTATTTTCTACAATGTGCCATAAATCAAAATCTATAGAAATGAAAAAAATACGCATCCTTATTTTCCAATACGTATAATCCATCCCATTGAACATGGGAGGACGTGAAATATAATGTCCCTCATTCATGCCAAGCAAAGTCATTTACTCAAGTGGGTGTTTAGTCCAAAGAGTAAGACTTTGCTCTGATACCAATTGTTATGATCAATTGGCACTAAGAAGAGGGTGACGAGGGTGGGGGGGTGGATTAGTACAAGTGTAAAATCATATTTTAACAAAAACTTTTTGTTTAAGAAAAAACAAAATCAGAAGTGTTTCTTGAACTTAAAGGAGAATAACTAAACGATTTAAAATCACAATTGAAATATCAAATTCTTGATTTTCTAATTAAGAACAATTGAACATAAAGAATAAGCCAAATAGAGAGCACTTATGATTTTATAGTGGTTCAACACCAATCTTGGCCTACGTCCACTTCTGAGTCCTCTTCCTCGAGGCCCATCGATGCCTACTACCGATCTTCTTTGGTTCACTCCCTTCCCCTTTTCTTTTTCTTACAATTCACACAAGTTTTTCATAGAATTTTAATCCCCAAATTTGTTATATGAAATACAATAAAACTTGGGGTATTTATAAGCCCCAATTGGTTTTAGAATTTGGAGCAAAAATTCAAATATATCCAGAAAATCCAGGTACGGACGGTACAACCACCGACGTCGACGGTGCAGCTGCCAAAAGCATCCCTGAAACTAGGGTACGGGCGGGTCAACTGCCATCCTGGGTGGTTCAGCCACCATCAGTCACCCAAAAACTTAGGTAGCGATGGTACAACTATCGCTTCCTGGCAGCTAACTTATGATTCCCTTCACTTTTCATATCTCATCACGTACCTTCAGTTGTGGAACCGATTGCCTTGTTGAGTTGATTTGGATATATTCTGAATTATACTTAATTTAGACTCAAACTTAACATATAACTTAAGGAATACAACCAGACATGATCACTAAACTTAATTTAACAATCTCATTTCCGTAATCCGACAACCTTCAGCATTCCTTGCGGTGAGTCTCATGGTCTTTAATAGGACTCCAGTAAGGTTGAGTTCTAATCTCCGTAGAAGTAGTCAATAAAATCCTGTGAGATTGTAATAAAACTCCACCTGGCCACTTCTATCCTATAAAGAAGTGTGGTTATGGTTTAGATTGGGGCCTTATAAAGAAAAGGGGAAGGATCATTCGTAGGACTCAACAAAGCATGAACATCATCCCTCTCATTATAAAGAAAGATGCACCACCTTGGCCGAGTGGAACTATAGCCCTCACGACCATGATGTCGTCTACACCAAATCGTGGCCAGATATTTATTATTGGAGCAGACACATCCAGAGTGAGGGTCAGCACCATTCTCATGCAAGATGGTCAACAACACGAAGAAGTGAAAATGGGTCCCGAAAAATCATCACTCTCATCCACCTCAGACTCAGATCAGGCTCACACCACTAAAAATTTTATCAAAAGATAATCCTTACTCCAAAAGAAGGCACGTCTACTATTACAGAGTAACCACATGGTAGCCCATACAAGGAAGAAACTTCTCCTTGACAAACGCCAGATCAGAAGAAAGTTTCCTGAGAAAGATCAAGTCCCCCTTTATCTCCAGCTCCACCAGCACAAAATTAAAGCCTCAAGAAAGTGATCTCCCTATTTCTTTGAGCTTTGCAAAATTGGAGATTACATTTGGGCCCTAATCTGGAGATCAGATCCATGCACTAGATCAAAACTATAATTGATCCTCTAATCTCACCTTAAATAAAAATTTAAAGACGACGACTTAACTTAAATTCTTCCAATTGACACTCAAGCTGATGAGGAGTTGAAGACCCTGTTCCCGGAGTTTACGGACCCATAGCCTTGAGGATAAGGTTGATTTTAAGAGGGCAAGTTTGATAGGACTCCAGTAGGGTTGAGTCCTAATTTCCCTAGAAGTAGTCAATAAAACACTGTGAGATTGTAATAAAACCCCACCTAACCACTTCTATCCTATAAAGAAGTGTGGTTAATGTTTAGATTGGGGTCTTAGGATTTAGTAGCCGCCATCCCCTTTACTAGGCTGGTCGGCCAAGGTTTCCCCTACTTAGGTCGACTATAAAGCCAACCTAGCCGCCACCTGTTCCCTCTAAGGCAAGTAGACTATAGAAGAGGCAAAATGATAATTTTAATTAGGCAAACATCCACTAGGACTAAGGTTTGGAGCCCTATATAAGCATGTAGCCTCAACTTTTTTTTATGTCCATAAAAGTCAGCCTATCTTAAACCTCCTATAGTAGGTTAAAACTTACAAAATAGATAACATGTTAAAGAAAACGTTTCACACATGATCCACAAGCAATCATTTGAGCAAACACTTTATAACTAATGCAAATTACAACCATTCATTTCACAAGCTCTGAACGATCATACACAAAAAATCATAATCTATTATAGACCGAAATCCTCGTAAATCTTCACATGACATAATCCTTGTTTATAACTCAAAAATGACCATGAAAACTAATTAAGTTAAGACTATCAATCCTATTACTAGTTAACTACTTATTTATATATAAAAATCAAAAGAGATGGATATATATAAATATTACATCGTGCTCGCTCTTTATATTTTTATCTGTGTGACCGCGTGCTCAAAATAATCTTCTCTGCACAACACAACACATAACATTTCATGCTACCAAGTAGTTGAACTGCAAAGAAGTTGCCTGTTGTTTTAGACAGTCTCAAAAAGTTATTCCTCATGAATTGAGAAAGACAAATCTAGAAGCATCGGTAACTTCATCTTAGTACTGCCACTGATATGAACTCTTAATGAAAAGCTCAGATTTGGCTGACAATAAAGTACAACACATACTACCGAAAGGTCCGTTTACAAAATGATCTCAGCACAAGCAACTGGTTGCAAGATGATCAAACCAATAAAACCAGACAGTAATATATCAGCAATCCAAACTTGAACCAGCTATACCCACAACAGTCAATATATTTGACATTTCAACTAAAATCTAGTGTCACTATCTACTGTAAACTGATCTTTATCTTTATGCAAAGGTAATGACATTGATCGTGCTATTGGATCTGGCAACTCATGTCTAAGCCTGTATGACAAAAAAAAAAAGGAGAAATGACCAATAATACAAGACATAATAACAAAAACAACGAAGCATAGTTTTCAACTGTTAATATTCATGTTATATGTTGACATCAAAGAAAAAAAGATGGAGAATCTGGTGGCTCAAAAGTATACATCTGAGAAGAATTTACCCACATAATTGAATGAATGTTTCATACAGTGGAACCTATTCAAAAATCAAACTTAGATTTCCTTAGCATTGGTCACAAGCATGGATATATAATCTTGTCCAACATTATAGTTCATCCCAACATAAAATAGGAAACCTAAAGATGCAAAAGAGAATCAAAGGTTTTTATGTAGGAAAGTCCTGAATAGCTCTTTTAAGAACATTAAAGATGCAAAAGGCATGAGGGCATGCTCCAATTTCTTTCTAGCCAGTCATCATAGAATGCATGAAACTTCCTATTACTTAACTAGGTTCACATGTATTGGTTAATATAACAAATAGAAAAGCTTAAGAATTACAGGTCTAATAGGTATTGTTCATGAAACTAGAAATAGAAATGTTTAAGTCTTAAGTCTATTGAAGTGAGATATGTTGTCAGATAAATGAGGTCAATGTGGTAGGAAAAAGCAACTGTCCAAGACAAACTTATAATTAATATAGGTCAATTGTCTATCTAACAGAGAAAATTAATAAGTGGCATATAGAACAGATGAATTATGTTGATCCCATGAATAATATTTGTCGATATATAATTAATGTTCTCAAGAGAAGCAAATATATAAACTTGGAAAACATTGTTCTAGTTGTTAAAAAGATAGTCTTGAAAGAATCAAACCAAAATGAAAATAACCAAAGAAAGAAAATAGAGTAAATGAAGCACTACAGCTAAACAAAAGTTTAGTTGCCAAGAAATCTTACATAACTCATCTTGCAGATGAAGCTTGTAGGCTTCTTCAACTGGTTCTCGATCCTCGACTCACCATGCAAGGCCCAGTCGTCGAGCCATTACGCCTTGCACTGCCTGATATGAGCAACCAAGTCTTGTGCTGCAAAGTGGACTGTGATCTCTTCAGCATAAGCTGCTCCTGTCCTCCTGCTTCTGCGTCTGATACTCTCTCCTCGTCCTCAATCTCCTCTTCGCCTCCGTCTAAACCTTTGCCAAGAACCCATTTGGGTCTCCGGGCTGGATCGAGGCCCTAGAGGAGAAGGTGGAGGGAGCGGCGAAGGAGGGACCGACGGCAGCGGCAAACGGGCCGCAGGGCATACTAGAAAGGGTACTGTGAAGAAGAGCAGTACAAACGGCTGTGGCAGGGTCAGAGGCGGGGATGGAGTAGGATTCCCACATTGACGGC
The DNA here is from genome assembly GCA_021527575.1 of Ensete glaucum. NCBI lineage: Eukaryota > Viridiplantae > Streptophyta > Magnoliopsida > Zingiberales > Musaceae > Ensete > Ensete glaucum. The sequence continues at coordinate 54,629,293 of CM038553.1, forward strand.
GGCGCCTGAAGAAGCGGAGGGGAGAACAAATACTGATGCTTCTTCCGGTTAGCCAAACGGGGCCGCACTCTCTGGAACTGGGGTAGTTGCCGTGGTTCTGGTTGGTGCAAGGGCCGCAACTGGGAGTTGATGAGCGGCTGGAGGGAAACAGGAAGGGGAACCAGGCGGCGGAGGAGCCGGCCTCGGTGATTAGATCGGCAGTAGACGGAAACCTAGACGGAGGAGGAAGAGGCCAGAGCGATCGCTTCTTATTCTCGAAGAGGGTCAACGTTGATCGCACAGTTTTGTTGTTATCGTCGGACACGAATTAACTAACAACTTACGTACCGATATTGTTACCGTTGTGTCGGTTTTCGTTTTTGGTCTCTTTTATTCGAGATAATTAAGGAAGAAATTGGAGGAAATATTTCCAATTAATATTCGGAATTTTGGATTGTAGAATTTCAGTTTTAATATGAAATAATAACAATAATATATTTTTATATATTTCCTTAAGTAATATGCTATTTATTTGCAGAACGCGTGCGGAGGGATTTAACCATAAGACACGGTGAGCAACCGCCACTCGCTTCCTCTTCTCGTGATCGGGAAGAGATAAGAAAGCCCTCATGGTCTCGATCGCCTCCCCCTCCCTCGCCGCTCCCCCTCGCTTCCTCTGCTGCGAGGACACCCTCGGCCGGACCCGCCACCGCCCGCCGCCGCCCCCCGCGGTCGTGGCCCAGTTCCCGGAACGCTCGATGGCGGCGCCGTGCCCCCGGCCGCGCCGTATCATCCTCGTCCGCCACGGCCAGAGCGAGGGGAACGTCGACGAGAGCGTCTACACCCGCGTACCCGACCCCAAGATCGGCCTCACCCCTAAGGGCTGGCGCGACGCCGAGGAGTGCGGCCTCCGGATCCTTGACCTCGTCGCCGGCGACGGCGCCGACGACTGGAAGGTCTACTTCTACGTGTCGCCCTACCGCCGGACGCTCGAGACCCTCCGTGGCCTCGGCAAGGCCTTTGAGAGATCAAGGATCGCGGGTGTCAGAGAGGAGCCGCGGGTTCGGGAACAAGATTTTGGTACGTTCTTAGTGATTCCTTCGCCTTATGTGTGCCTTCTTTCGGGAGGAAATTAGCTGATGGTTTTTGATGTTGCAATTCTTCATGCATTTTGTGTAATTTACTAGTATTGAGGGGGTTTTGGCATGCATTATTATAATCCGGTTATTATTACTTTTAGGGAATCAAGAAAATTTTCAGTGATATTAGCTGTTTGAATACTTTAGATCTTGGGATTTGGGTTCATTTACTTTTCAATTTGTGTTATAATATTGAACACACTAGTGAAATGATTTAATTCAACTGTTCTGATCTAAGAATCTGCTTTCTGTTTGCCTGCACGGGATAGGAAACTTTCAGGATAGGGAGAAAATGAGAATCGAGAAAGAAATACGTCGCCGTTATGGCCGTTTCTTCTATCGGTTTCCGAATGGGGAATCAGCTGCTGATGTCTATGACAGAATCACAGGTTTGTGATATACCTGGTTTAATTTGTTTTAATCAAATGAATCAATCTATCAGTGGACACAGTTGGCCTGCTTCTCTGAGCTGCATAGCTTCATAATTATGCAGTGTTACTGCTACAGGCTTTAGGGAAACCCTCAAGGCAGATATTGACATTGGCCGCTTCCAACCACCAGGTGAACGATCACCAAACATGAATTTGGTGATTGTATCGCATGGCCTGACATTGCGGGTGTTTTTGATGAGATGGTACAAGTGGACAGTAGAGCAGTTTGAGGGGCTCAACAATTTTGACAATGGAGGAATGCTAGTCATGCAAACTGGTAGTGGTGGAAGGTACTGTCTTTTTCTCTTTAAATGGGCATCCTCATCTGTTTTTCCGTCACATATCCAAATGTTTTTACACTCCTGTTTACTGGCTGTACTTACCAGTGTCGATTGAGTACTTTTTGTTAAGTCCAAGCATGTCTATATACGAGAAATAGTATGTTGGTGGTATCCTATTTTCTGCCTCAGATCCTTATCAACTGATGCTAACTTCCTTTCCGGGACAACAGAATTTTATAACAGTTGTTTTTTTGCTTTTTGTGATTTTGTATCTTTTTTGAGGGAAAAGACATCATTAATTAACTCAACCGGCTTTTTATTTAAGGTCTTTGAGAAAAACAGTGTAACTGTTGAGCTAGGTTGTTAAAGCTCTGCATTATTGAGCTGTCATTTTCACACACTTTGTGCTCATTTCTGTATTTCTTTTTTTTTAAGTTGACAATTTTTTTTGTGGTACTCTTGAAGTGTTTGAAGATTGTCAATGAAGTTGTTGGAAATTTTCGCTATGGACTTCCACAAGCATCAAAATCAGTACAGTTAATAACTAATTTGCTCCTATTTTGTGTGGTTAGATGTGGACTTCATACAGCAAAATACAGTCGCAAATAAGCATCGTAATTATCCTGAAAGGCTGAATTGATTATTGCCTCTTCCAGCAAGATATTCTTTTTTTTTTTTCTTCCTTCCTTTTAGGGACTTTTTTTTTCTCTTCGAAGTTGAGAAGCACCAATTTGGGGTTGTAATTCTTAACAATATAATGATTAACTAAAAGATTTCCATCTCTCACCATTACTCAATGGCACAATTACTTCTCATATATCAATAATATTTTCTGACACTGGGACTGTGGACATACCCAGTTCATGTTGTCTACTATATTGGTTATTGTGATGAATGATTTCATAATTATGTTGCTCTGATTTCTTACATCGTTTCTTCATCTATAAAGGAGCACATAATATCACATAAAATTTCTAACACCATGTAGATATTAACTTATTAATTTCTTCGTCGAGCGACGGATTCTTCTTACATTGAGATGCTATATTTTTGGTCAATGATCGGTTGAAGGTCAATATTTCATATTTGCTAGTATCACATCACATTCTCTTTTGACCTAAAATGATTTACAAATATTTAGGTTAATTTTTTATTCATGGAGGTCTACTACAAGCTCAAGTATGATGATACAAATTTGTGGAAGATGCACACAAGCATTCCAATGACAAAAGAAAAAAAAAAAGGCTCTTTCTAGGTTAACTGTACAAAAAATACAGGAATTTCTCTAATATGAAACCAATTAATGATGATTTTGTATTGAAACTTGCAATATAATAGAGTCCCATCATTCATGACTACTAAGCTATTGGTATGAACAACTTCCGCTGACATGCTGAGATCATCTGGAACAGTTTTGTTTTAGCAAATTTTATTTAGCTTTTATTTGTCAACATTACTTTGTGAATGATGCTTCTATATATCGAACAACAGGTACAGCCTCCTTGTGCATCATACTGTGGAGGAGCTTCGGGCTTTCGGTCTTACAGAAGCCATGCTGAATGATCAAATGTGGTACCGCACAGTAGCCTTGGATAAAGAAAATTTCTTGCTGATGGTTAAAATAATAAGTGTATGCCTCCTTTTCTTCTTTAATGGAATAGAGTAAGAACATTATTATTATTGTTTGTTGTTGCAGGCAAAGGACTGCAAAACCTGGCGAGTTGAATTATGATTTTGTGACAGATGGATCTTCGTTTTTTACACATTTGGTCTAGAAAGCAAGAAGAGGAAGGGGAAAGGTAGTATGCTCAGGAAGCTCAAGCCCTATTAGAATTATCTGCGATTGATCGACTCCATCAACTTGTATAGGTTTGTAATCGGTTCTTGTAGATTAGATGCTTTATAGTTCATGTTTCCAGTTGATGTCGAAATGTGTAAGAATGAGACACACAGAAGCTGAGGCCCAGTTTCAAAATGTTACTTTTTGCTTACTAATTATTTTTCATTGATTTTCTGTGTATAGTGTATAGAGACCTGTTTATCAAAGATTAACCAAAATAAATAGAAGAAAATTTAGTTTAGCTGGCAAAGATGGGAAACTATGTCGATTTCTGTTACCATGATACTTCAGCTCGCTATTCCTTTATATTCATCTCATGTGGTTGACAATATTGTTAAACACATCGTTTGATTTGATAGGATGATTGTCTTCTTAATCATCTTCAGCTTTGGTATCATTTAATCAACTTGACTTATCTGACTCATTAAATGATCGAGTTTGAACTATTATCCTAAATATTTGGATTTATTTAATCGTTATAAATTCTTAGTGAACCGAATTGGGCATGGAGTGCCATCGGTCCGGTTCACTAATTGAACGGTCAAGCTGGACCGGACCCGACCCGGAAAGGGAGGGGAAAAAGAAAAAGAAAAGGACTTGCCGATGAGAGAGACGCGCAATGCCACGTGAGTCGCCACGTGGGTCCCGCGGCAGATAGGGGCCGATGCGCTTTTCATCCCCTCCGCGCCCCACCCCCCGCCCCCGCAGCCTCGAGTTTTCTCCTCGCAACCTTCGCGAACATGGAAGCGGGAACGGCGTCCCCGTGGGGGCGACCTCATCTGGGCACGATCCTATGCGACGTTGCCGCCTCCTCACGCGACTGGCCATCCATCGCCACAGATAAACGACCGTCCGGATTCCTCCGCGTGGCGACTTCGACGGAGGATCGTGTGACTGTACGGGAAGTATACGTGCGGAGGTCGTATCGCGCCCCAGCGTCGGGTTGACGGCTCGAGTTCGTGTGGCCAGATTTGAGCCAACTCCCCTCACTCGTCGGCCTGGCCGAAAAAGCGAGTCCGTTGCCACTCGCTTTATTCCACGTGGCGCGATTCACGTCCCCGTGCCTGCCATTTCCTCCGGGCTCGCTTCCGGCCTCAAAAATCACTTGGCCTCTGCTTTCTCCACCCATCGGTCGCCTACTTACCTTCCTTGTTCTCTGCTGATCGAAATAAAATGACATGCCGGTATGTGGTGGGTACCGAATGCATGAGTACAAGAATAATTCTGGGAAAGGTTTTTAGGAAATAAAAAAAATACAAATTACTTTCCGGGAGTCCACAGAAGCTCACAAGGTATAGTAGTGGCTGTGATCTCTCGTCGAGGGAGACCGAGGCCGAACGGTGGGCTCGCCCCTCCATCTCCCGCCGCCCTCTGCTCAGCTCCCGCAATCGCCATTGCAGACGATAGAGAGGTCGCTAATCCTCCTCCTCCTCCTCCTCCTACTACTCTTGACTTCTTCGCCTTCTTCTCTCCCTTCTCCAATGATCTCATCCTTTAGTAGCTTCATCTCCGGTTGAGATGCGGAGGAGATGTGGTGGCACTGGGTATGATTCGTTGGCGTTCTTGACGCGTCGTCGGTGTCGCTTGAGGTGAGGTTGGGTTCCGTTCTGGGGCCTTTCTCCTTGACGTATCTTTGTTCTCTAGATCGCTAACTCTGGATCGGTTTGCTTCCGTATTTGAACGGCTTCGGGTAGTTGGATTTTCCTGGTTTTGATTTAGAATTTGATGAGTTATGAGATACTTCTTAGATCAAGTTGAGCAATTGATTGGAGATATGGAAGGCGGATGGATGATTTATGTGCCGGATTTGAAGTCCAAGTGATCCGCGGTTGCTTTCCACACCCCCCTTTTATGCTTCGGAAGTTTCAGATCTTGAAATGGAAGAAAAATCTTGCAGAGAAAACTTGTTTGCGAAGGTGATTCTATTTTGGATTAAGGCGACGTCCGATTTGGTCCTTTTTTGTTGATTGATATGCTTGTGGAATCGATTTGTAGGTGAGGAAGCCGTATACTATTACAAAGCAGAGGGAGAAGTGGACAGAGGAGGAACACAACAGGTTCCTGGAGGCCCTAAAGCTCCATGGGAGGGCATGGCAACGCATAGAAGGTGTGCACGTTCAAATCCGGACTATTTCAAATCACAGTTTCCCTCTTACACCATAAATTTCTGGTTTTATTTGAGAAATTTGTTTGAATTCGAGTTGTGTGGTTATAAATTGGTTCAAGGTATTGTGTGCTGTTGTGAAACCTAACCAAGCTCAAGCACAAAACTCTTCTCAGCTTATGTTGTTTGGTGCTTGTCACAGAGCACATTGGTACAAAGACCTCAGTGCAGATCAGAAGCCATGCACAGAAGTTCTTCACAAAGGTCAGCTGATTTTATAGAATTATTCACGCCGACAATAAATTATGGTTCACAATCTTTCTATACATTTTCTTAATTAGGATATGATTAACATCATTAGTTGACAAAATTTATTATGCTGAAGAGTTGTTTGAGAACTTAAAAACAAGTTAATATTAACTTATAGATCTACATATTCATTTGATTTATAGGCGAGCATTTGGAATAATAATCTACCATAAGAAAGAATCCAATTAAGAGCCTATCCATCTAGACAAACCTTAAAAATCATATGTTCCTATGTGTTGTTTATCCATGTTGAATTTATGATCTCTAAGCCAGAGTCTAGTCTCTACCATCTGTGCTTCTCCTATCCAAGGGGTTAAGAAATATAATGGCTTGAGATGACATACATGACATCTATGCATAACAAAGAAATTAGAATATGTACAAAGATCGTCATGAATTCTATTTGTGTTCATCTAATTCTGTTATATCCTTTTACAATTTCTCAACACTCGTTTTCTGGAGCTGATGACGTGTTTGATTTTACTCGGCACACTTTTTGGCAAACTGCACACTAGACATATGAATCATAATGTAAAATTGTCGGTCTAACAGGTTAGAGTATCTAATTGACATTACTACCATGTCTTTTCAAGTTAATTTCTGACCAGAACAATCTGGAACACTGAGGTGAAAATTTAGGTCTGGGCTTGATGTATCATGTCACATATCACACTCAAACTATAATTATCTACCATATATATGCTAGAATATGATAGCCAAGGCCACAACTGTAGTTAACATGAACAACATACTTTACAGTTAAGGCAAACTACAATCATGTGCCCCTAGGACTCCTTTAAAGCATAGGAGTATAGTTTTTGGCTACAACTTAGACTATGATAGCATTGGGATAATTTTAGACAGCTTACTCTCTGATTTCTCAAGTCAAAGACACTAGTTTAAGATATACTTTTGTACTTAATGATTTTTGGACTGTCATTAATTTTTGTTATATATTTCTGGGAAGTTTATATAGTCTTATTTTGAATCTATTTGGTAGTATGATATAGTGTAAGTTGGTTGAGTTGTTTAGCTTTGGAATATTGTATTTGGAGAGTAGTATTCTGGAGAGTGACAGGATCACTAGAAAATATAGTTTTTAGCCCACAATCTCTTAGTTAGCGATGTATGTTAGTGAACCAAAGTTGAAGGGCACATCCACAGATTTTTTTTTTCTCCCTTTTTTTCCATGTTATAAAATTACTTTAGTTAGCGATGACAGTTGGGCAGAATTTTTGCTTCTTGAACTGGAGAAATGCTTGAAACATAATAACTCTGTCGAAGTTAGGGAGTGTTGGCCAAGATAGGATCCTTACCAACCCATACCATATTTTTTAGGGGATATTAGAAATTAAAGGACCAGATAAAAAAAAGAATGTATTATATATAGTTAGCCCATTAAGTTTTTGCGGCTAAGCAATGTAGTTTCAAAATGGTCCAGACGGTGATCAACATTTAAGCTTGTTGCTAAGTGTGGTAGGTTGCTCTGAATTTTATTTTATTTTATTTATTAATGTCATCACATCTGAAAGGTTAAAGCATTAGATAAGTTTTTTCTAAAGCTTTTTAAAGCGTGATGTGGATAGATTTCGAGTATATGATCTTCAGTTCCGATACCATTTAAAAATTATAATTAATGCTATTGCACCCCCCACAATCTTTAGCATATATAGAGATCCCACAGGGAATGGAGAAATTCCTCAAAATCCATCAATCAATCACATAAGTAAAGAAACATTAGAACTTCAGTTATGACTCTCCCACAGATGTCCTACGGCAAGTATTTGTGATTCAATGTATGTTGAAATTATCATGGTTTGTCATCTTACAACGTAACTGGTTCCAATTAAACATATGATTGCAAACAATGAATAATTTGGAACTGTGTGGCTGATAAGTGGATGTGCAGTTGGAAAAAGAAGCTCTCATGAAAGGTGTTTCCCCAGGACAAGTTCATGACATTGATATCCCCCCTCCCCGTCCTAAAAGGAAGCCCAGCAATCCATATCCAAGAAAGATGAGCACAGGAGTTCCTTCGCCCTCTCCCTCTGCAGAAGCTGCAGATGACAAACCACCACCACCACCTTCCTCTCTCCAACCCACAAATCAGCATTCCTTTCGCTTGGAAAGTGATGCAGCCACGGAGGTGTTGCTAATGCCATGCCAACTATTATTTCCTTCTTCTAATTTCCATCAAGTCAGACTCTTATGTACTGTTACTGTTGTTGTTCTTGACTGTCTCAATCAGTGTCTTGCCGCCGCAACAAAAACAGCGGCAGCTAAAGAGAATTTTGAAGATGGCAATCGCTCACAAGTTCTCGACGTCAACCAAGATGTGCCATCTGCATCCTTCTTTACGGAATTCATCCCCACAAGTGAGACATGGAAGAAAGAGAAGATCACAGTTGATAAATCTTTATTGCTTTCTGAAGTGAATGAGGAGGCAGTGAGGGGTAGGATGTGGTTTCTCCCAGGAAGCTGCACAAGTACACAGACCAACTTTGCTGAAGCAAGTGAACTCAAATCAGATCAATATGTTCTATCGTCGAGCCTCTCTACCAAAGGTAACCCAAATGGCCCAAATCAAGCACATTTTTTCATCGGAAAAGACATGCAGAAGAACAGAGACACCGATGCACAGAAGAACCATACCATCCTTGCTGCTGCTGCTGCTGCTGCTGCTGACCAAGGAGGAGATGCCACCACTAACCCATCCATGACAGGTCACTTGCAGCATCAGCTTCCGTGGTTCTCGCCATTGACCCGATGCCAGAGCAACCAGGATGCGTGTGACTCCTTCCTCAACATCTCATCCACATTCTCAACTCTCATTATTTCCACCTTGCTACAGAATCCATCGGTCCATGCTGCAGCATGCCTGGCAGCATCGTTCTGGCCATCCCCGGAGGTGGACACTTTTCTTCATTCATGGCCACCGGCGCATATGAAGCCATCTCCGACCATGACGTCTGTTGTTGCCGCTACACTGGGAGCTGCAACTGCATGGTGGGCAGCTCAGGGGGCCTTGCCATGGTTTCCACATTTCACTTTTGCCCTCACTTCGGCACCTCCAACCCGAGCACAACCTGTGGAGATGGTCCAAGAGCCAGAACGACGACGACATGATGCCTTGTTTCGTAAGCCTCTGAACCCAAAATTAGCTGATGATTCCGATGAGAGTGTAAGAGATGGATACTCTAATCGCGCAGAGGTAAAAGCTTCGGAAATTAACAACTCCCCACCATTACTAGATGGTGGAGTTAATGACTCGAGGAGCAAAAGGAAGCAACATCTTTCTTGTGGATCCAATGACGCAGCCAACAATGAGACGCTTGACAAAGAGGCTGAAGAAGCCTTCTTCACAAATAATACTTCAGCTCCTGAAATCAACCACCGGAGACTTAGGAGCAGCGCAAGCACGGACGAGCCATGGAAAGAATCTGAAAAGGTTCCCATTTGACCATTTTCTTCTGATTTCTTTTATCTATCTTGGCATTGACCACCACCAGCCACTGCGTTTCTAATTGGCATCATCATGGTCAGCTTGCCTATGAAGCACCTCTGAAAAGAGATCTGCCCCGAAGCTCTTCTCCTCTGCATGCTAAAGATGAACAAACAAAGGTGAGGAGCGACAGAGATAGCAGCATGTTGCCAGCTGATCTTTGCGAGAACGCAGGTTTGGAAACCGACCGTCTTCATCCACATTGTCTCAAGAAGGAAGAGACGAGTCAGGAAATCAACGACAGCACTGGACTAAGCTCTGTAACTAATGATTTCCGACATGGGAATTCCACGTCTAGTCGCACGGGATTCAAACCATATAAGAGGTGCTCAGTGGAAGCCAAGGAGAGCAAAACAGTATCCAGGGAAGAAACCGGGAACAAGAAGATACGTCTGCCAGAGGAAGCTTGAAATCTGATGGCACGGTACCATACATACACAGCTCCACAAGTATTGAACTTTTTTGAATCTTCTGAAACTCTAAAATTAAATGTCATGTTGTCGTAATCTTAATCAATTAGTTCATCAAGCAGCCCAGCCCACGTAACTGCTAAAAGCTTGCATTCCGGTTGGACCTTTTTCTTTTTGTTACATACAATATATGATTCAGCATTTACGTATGCATTTTTAGTAGAATTTTAATCTTACGGGTTCAGTATGTGCATGACGGACCACAACAACATTGGCACAAAAATCCTCTTTCTTGTTTGTAACTATTGGACGTCTACCAAATTAATAATTTGAAATCACCATATCTTCCATTTCAAAAATATTTGTTTATTTTGATTCCGTTTTATCTTTATTATTATTATTATTATTGTTGGTGTTAAGGGAATGATACATCTATTTAGCAGGAAGATCTCACACTTGTAGACATCAATCACTCTCGGAGATGACCTCCCGCCAGTGAGGTTGCGCTTTGGGTAGGTGGAGCGGCTGCAGTCGAACTTCCATTCTAGGATGATCATTATTGCCATGGCATTATCTCCTTTGCCTCTCCACTTCCCCATCTAAACACTACTCCACTAGCCTTTTTCTTTGAATTTGTATTTTATATCTTTTTCTTTAACAAAAATCATAGATATGTTCAAAAAATAAACTCTTTTGAAGATCAAATTAGTAATTTTGTTCTTACTGAAAACCCATAAGAAGAGGATCATTATTTGCATTGAACTGCGTGTGTGGATGTATCACATAGAAGAGTTTTATATGTTGTTGCTGTCAATTTTTTATCATAGTTTTCTAATTTGGACAACATCCTATCTTTTCTCATCATTGAGAAGTGTTGTGGAGAAAGAGACGACAACTATTGCTATTCTAAGGATCAACCAAAGGCTGCTAGCAGCCTTGACCAAGAGTCCTAGATGTGGCTCTCGTCCTAGTCACTTGCTGCAAACCGAGAGTAGCCATGATGCTCTCGGCCAAACATCAAACCCCCCATGCGACCAAGGAGTCATGGTTGCATGAGGAACCCTTGGACTAGGGTTTTTTAGTTGTAGGTGGTAACCCTATAGTTAAGAATTCTTGATCGCAAGGGGCAGCTTGGCGGCTAGGGTTTCTTAGCCACTCATGTCAGCTTGTGACTAGGACTTTTGGTCGTAAAGGACACCTTGGGGGCCAGGGTTTCTTGGTCGCTCAAGACTATCATATGGCTAGGGACTCACAACCATAGGAGTGTCCCTAATGGCTGGGTTTCCTAGCCACATAAGGGACTTTCTATTGTAAAAGACACCCCATGTAAAGTTTCCAAAAACATTACATATAATTAATTAAATAATTTAATTAATTATTATTATTGTCTAGTAGTCGATGAAGTGTATATGTGATATATGATATGGATGGATGATTATGGACTATGTGACGATTATTAATATTAGAGCCTGTGAGCCTCCCTTTTTCATTTATTGGACTTGTGTGTCTGTGATTGTGTTGTACTTACATAAGAATATGCAATGGAGCATGGAGGTGTCAACGAGATCCATAAGGTCGATTCAGATAATTGCAGCGCATAGAGATGCGCCAAGATGTCGACAGGATGCTAGATAATTACAGGGCATGCAGATGCGTTGTTACACACATAGATTCATTGTAAGTTATTAGGCTTATTTAGCTCGAGCTCAATCATAGTAGATTGTGGTCCATGATTGTCTAGTGTGATTGCTCATATGTGATATGTGGATGTTTGTGCACATACTAGATACTTGTATATATTTCATGTGATATATATTAAATATGTATGTGTGTGACACGTCATGAATCAAAACCCCCTCCTTTGATAATATTAAGTTAGTAAGTGTGAGACAATTAGATTGACCCACATGGCTCTTTCATCGTTATAAGAAGAAATTGAATCTCGATGTAGTGTCACAGACAAAAATATAAACAGGGTGCTCTATGTAATGCTCATGCATGTCTGTATCTTTTTATTTTTGTTCATGCTTATACAGTAAGTAACGGGCTTGCAATAGTCTTGGTAGCCCTAGTTTGGTTAGCTTTGATGGTCTGTTTCGGCTTATAAATGAGACTTGTGTCATGTGGATACATGAGAATCTCATTCTGTAATGGACTATGATCCTTTGTGTGCTACTGTTCATAGCTTGTGAAGTTAATATTTGTAATTTACATTGGCTATAAAGTATTTGTTGAAATAGTTACTTGTGGATCTCATATGAACACTTTCTCTAACTTGTTTTCTCCTTTGTAGGTCCTATGGGACTATAGGAGGTTTCAAGGAGATTGATCTTTGCGAACGAATATACAAGGGTTATGCACGACTTAGGCAAAACTACCTAAGTTCATGACAAATGATATCGAAGTGAGACAAGCACACGTAAAAACACTTGTCATACAAACGTGAGGACCTATTTGGGCTGCATGGAGGGCAGCCAACATGCGTGACCAATTCACTTTTATATTTTCTTACTTTATACTGTTTGTTACATATATTGTAATGTCATTGGATCTTGTAATGAGAATTAGATCCTCATGAGATAATGATAACGAGACCAGTTCACTTTTAAATATAAATCTCAAATAATTTTCGTATAGGTTAATTGAGAGGAATATCGAGATAACCGGATAAACTAGTGTGCTATATACCTATTCATATGATGGAGGTAGCTTGTCTCACAATTGCTTGTGTGGGGACACTAAGAATATAATGTAAGTTCTCATTGGAGAATGAGTTCACTAGTTAATTTGCTTATGGAATGTTAGATGGTTAATGATATATAATCATCAGACAGTAATTTCGTAGTCCAAGTTATGTGTCTAGTCCTTAGACTTGAGACACTAATGATGTATTGTTTGAGTACTTCATTCTTTGATATCGGACTAATGGGTTTGGAAGTTTTATATCTGGTATAACCGATTAGTGAAAATGATAGCCAACTTACGAAGGTAATTGAGTGTCAATAGAGGATTATCTACTCTTGATATCATAAGAAGAATATCACATGTATTATTACTTAGGCAAATCTCTAGCTATGGTTATTCTGATTGAGAGAGAAAAAAATATTCTCGGAGAATATGATTAGAGTGAGACTCAGAAATATTACATATGAGACATGACAGTACCATGCTCGATATACAGTCTCTAAGATATTAGATAGATAAGGGACTACATAGACATGGTAACTAAGGATCAACAGGTTCAATTGATTAGATCTTCTTATACTGTCTTGAAACTATGTTGTAGTGGCATAGTATGTCCATAATTGATGAGTTTAGTAAATTATTACAAGATAACAATTCACTAATTTAGAAGGAGTCCTGATAGGTATGACTCACGACCAGCTCGATATTGGTCCTAGAGAGTCACACATATATAATGGATATTGCAGCGAGTAGATAATCGGATATGAGATTTCCGTAGAGTCTTTTATTGGATATCTAATTAGCCCATATATTATTGGATCCATGGATGAGATTAAATAAGAGCAAGTAAAAGATTATTGGATAGAGGTCCACTAATCTAAGAGATGGATTATTGGCTAGAGATCCAACACATAGTAAGGTAGGATCCATCAGGGTTAAGTTGCTATGAACCTCTATAAATAAGAAGGGGTCACAAGGATTATAGGTTAGACTCCTCTTGACTACTTCTCTTATTCTCCTCCCTCTCCTCTCCTTCTCAACCAACGGCCCTTATTTGAGGCATGTGGACAACAATAAGGGTTGACTTCTTCTTGAAGATAGTACAATCTTGTGGTATGTGTGGAGAGAAAGATCATGTAACGATTTGAGGAGCGTTGGCGCCCTATCTATCATATGGATCATCACTAGAGAGGAGGACACTGACCTCCTTTATCCTTTCCTACGGATCTGAAATTTTTGGGGATATTGTTAGGAACGCATTAAATTTTTAAAATTATGAATCATATTTGAGTCATCTAATATATAGTTTAGTTAGCTAGTTTGAGTCGGTTATGATTTTATTTATTTATTATTATTTAATTAGGTGTCCAAGTCTAAAGGGACTCTCGGTATAATTATATAATAAAGAGTGTAACTATTCCTCAATAAATCAACCAACAAAATAATATCCTAGCCATTTGACAAACTCTAGGAGGCTTATCCTCTTGAAATGATCAAGGAGGTTGATCCCCTCGAAATGATCAAGGAGGCCGATCCCCTCGAAGTAGTTATTTATCGTCCATTTTTTACGATGGAATCCTAGGGGTTCCTATCATTTGATATCAGAGTAACATTCCTCGGTATTTTCACTGTGATCCCACAGCCATCATCGCTACCATATCCCTTCCACCATAATCTAGCCACCATTATTGCCTCTGCCCTCCTATTCATAGCTAATGCAGCCTCAGCCCCAACTGCTCACGATCCCTCAACGTTCTCACCCCACGAGCGATAGAAATAGGGCAACAACCTCTACATCTTCTATCGCAGCCACCGATCATTGTTGTTTCCTCCCCTCCTCACTACCGGCATCAACCCAACCATGCCCCATCCTGCAATAAACTTCCCTCCTCACAGGATCCGAAAAAGGGCAACTCACTGATTCCTATTGTTCCCAACGGCACCACCACCGCTTCCTCTTCTCCACCGACTCGACAACAACCGTTGTAGCCTTAATTGCTCATGATCCTTCGGTGTTGTTAGCATCTCCTTCCGAGGTGCGACAGAAACATAATGACTTCTACATCTCCTACCACAGCTATCGATCACCCCTTTCTCCTTTGTCCATCACAGCCTTAACCCTCTTCTACCATTGATGCTACCATCTTCCTCCTTCACTATTCTCACCAATGTTGCCCCTTTGCCTTTATCCACCATTGCATCTTCTTCCTTCATCGGCTGCACTAGTGTCGTCCCTTTTCTTCTGATCGTCACAGCCTTGATAATCTCATCCTTGCAGCATTACCACACCATCACCATTCTAACCACCAGTGTCACAACAACAACACTGAATAGAATGGTACTGGTGTTATTAGTCTGATATTAGAAATAGGATTTGAATATTACATATCTGTAGTCTTATGCAATGACAATCGATAACTCAGTGGAAGCCTAATTATAAGCATTCAAAATTATAATTGAGAATTGACTGCAAGAAACCCTTAGCAATTTTAAAAAGAGTCTATTAAAGGGCTTCAGTAAATTTTAGGAAAAAAAAGGTTTAAGTCCTATGTTTAACTAATTTGGAGACACAAGAAAATGAACCGAGAATATGACACAAGCTATCCACGTATAAAAGTAGAATTTCCAAGATGAGAAGATGGGGATCCGACCAGTTGTATCTCTAAGGCTAAAAAATTCTTTCACTTCCATAGAACTCAAGAAGAATCTAAGGTGGAAATAGTTTCAAATCAACTTGATAGTGATGCAACCCAATGGTATGACTAATACGAAACCTATTACGGGTTTCCTTCGTGGGGCCAATTCAAGAGATGATTTTTTATTCTCTTTGGACCATCCAAGTATGAGAATGTTGATGGGCAGCTTGCCAAAATCCGTCAAACTTCCATAATGCAAGAATATCATAGCAAATTTAAACAACTGTCAAATCATACCAGAGATTGGTTCGAACGATAATTGGTGAGAACGTTTATCAAAGGACTTAATCCAGATATTCCGTGTGAAGTCAAAGCTCCCCAATCCACACTATGATAGTTGTGATCTCTTTTACACATATGCATGAGGAAATAATCAACAGGAAGTATCGCCAAAATAGAAATGATAACCCACATATAATTAGCAAGCCGCCCTCCCCATCTATTTTTAGTAAAAATCTGAACACCCGAAAACTAACCTGAGAAAAACTCAAGAAAAAATCAACAAACGATTTGTGTTGGCATTGTGATGAAAAGTGGAGTAAGGAACACCGATGCAAACAAGGGCAACTTCTGATGATTGAACCAATTAAGGAGGAACCAAAAACTGACAATGTCAAGTATGATCATGAAAGTTGTAATAAATTCAAGGTTGCTGATGAATGAATTCTAACTTGTGATAACAAATGTTTAAAGATAAAGCTGATTATACATAATAAAGAATTACTTATGGATTTCTTTTTTGTGCCCTTAGAAGACTTCGAAGTGGTGATCATTAAAAAAAAATATATAGAACTACCACTAGCCATTAGATGAAGAAGGTCCTTCAAAAGGCTATAATGACCATTATACCAAAAGGTAGGCCCAATGTTTATATTAAGTGAAGATTCTATTTAATTGATCAAAGGGTTATAATGTGCTGCAGATATCCTGTGATTAAAGTGCTTCCAAAATTTGACAATATTGAGCCTTGAGGACAAGGTTGATTTGAAGAAGGGAGTTAGGAACCCATTAAATTTTTAAAATTTTGAATCATGTAATATGTGATTTGGTTAGTCTAGTTAGGGTCAGTTATGAGTTTATTTAATTTTTTATTACTTAATTAGGAGTCCAAGCCTAAAGGGACTCTCGGTAGATTTTTATAAATAAGAGTATAACTATTTCTTAATAAATCAATCAATAAAATGATATCCTAGCTATTTGACAAACCCTACGAGGCTGATCACTTCAAAATGATCAAGGAGGTCGATCCCCTCGAAATGATCATTTATCTCTTATTTTCTATGATATAACCCTAGAGATTCTTATCTCTTAGATATTATATCTAATATATGACATGTAAATATTTTAGTTTTATATTTCTTATGCATCAATCATCGCATGACAATTCGATAGATTTACTATGAAAAATACTTTAAATATAAACAATCTAATATAGAGATTATATCTTTGTATATCGAGAATATCATTTGATTTATCTTGAGTGACTTATTAATAACTTTTTTAATGAGAATATATCATTCGAGTCATGTTTCAAATCTAAATAAATATGACTCGATCCCTAATGTATATGAAAATAGATACTTAAAATAACTAAATTTTTTTAAACAATCAACTAAAATTTTATAGGACTCACTTTGAAGGGATAACACTATATAGGTGCATGTGTGAAGAGAAAAGTTATCTTTCGAAAAATCTAATAAAATTTACAGAAACCACACATTTTTTTTTGACTTAACAAAGGTTAAGAATTAAAAAAATATTTGCCTTATATATATTGTTTGCCTTATTATAATTCGAAATAATAAAAAATATCCAAAAAAATCTGGAAACGATTAGCAAATCCAGCGGACAAGATTATATCATGTGAGAGAGATGGATGATGTCCTGTGATGGTGGGATTGATCTCGCTTGCGTACGTGCATACGAAGGCGGTGAAGAGGTTCGTTTCAATTTTGCTTTAGGAATTGTGTGAAAGACGTGATGGCTAGATGTTGACCGTTTGATTTATCTTTAAGATTCGTCTCAACGCTTTTGCCTTCGTTAGGTCCGACCCAATCCCGGTCGGGCTTTTGCCTCTCTTGGTTCGGCGACGGTTTTCCTTTGTCTTCCTTGCATCGAGATACGAACTCCCGCAGAGAAGAAATGGCGATGTTGAGGGCCACATTCCTCCGCCTCCCTCTCCGCTCCTCTCTCAACGCCGTCTCCTCCGCCCCCTTCTTCCGCCGAGAAGAGCCCCTCCTCCTCTGCTCCCCTCCCCTCCATCTCTTCCGCCACTACCGTAGCGACGGCCGCTCCCGCGATGATTTCCCCTCCTCCAGGTACGGCAAAGATCCGTCCCTAAAATCCTAGTCTTTCCATTTTTTATCCCTTGGTTCCGAGTCCTTGATGGGATGTCGCTTTGGGATGAGGGATCACTCAGGTACGAGCAGCCGCCGCCGCCCATCAACTGGGGCATCCGCATCGTGCCGGAGAAGAAGGCTTGCGTCGTCGAGAGGTTCGGCAAGTATCTGCGCACCCTTGGTTCTGGAATCCACATTCTTGTCCCTTTAGTTGACCGGATCGCGTATGTCCACTCCCTCAAAGAGGAGGCCATCCCGATTCCCGACCAATCCGCTATCACCAAGGACAATGTCAGCATCCTGATTGACGGGGTCCTTTATGTCAAGGTAGTGTCATCTTTGATGAATACTTGCATTTTGTTGTTTTGTGTCGGAATCTTGAAACGTGTTTCTTGTTTGAATTGAACCGTGTCTTCATCCCATGTTAAGTTGCAGCTTCCATATGTGTATATCAATGGGTTTGTGATACTGTGAACTCGTTCAGATTGTTGATCCAGTCCTTGCTTCCTATGGTGTGGAGAACCCGATATTTGCAGTTATCCAGCTAGCACAAACGACGATGAGGAGTGAGCTGGGTAAAATTACTCTTGATAAGACATTTGAGGAGAGGGATACACTCAATGAGAACATTGTGGTAGGTTTGCCTTCTTTTTATTCTGAGATTTTAACTCTTGCTCTGGCTCAACTTAACTTGGTAGTCTACCTTGGAAATCTAAAGGGCAACCTAGCTTATCAGGATTCTAATAATAAAACAGCCTCTTTGCTTACAGGAATAATGTTAACCCTTCTAAACTTCTGCTTGGGTGGGAACCAAATGCATCAGAAGCCTTTATTTTGCTTCTTCTACTGTGTTTGATCCCTATTTGGATGTTTCTTCCTGTTTAATTTTCCATATTTCATGGAAGTTTGGATTTGAATTTGTGTGCTCTGAGGTAGCTAAGATTGTCAGTTTGTAGGGATTCATGTTTTCTTTGCCTTGAACCATAGTTCTGTCAGTAAAAAAAGTGTAGCCAAATTTATTACATTATTTCATCTGTGACTATGGGGTATATGAATAGAACGAACCAGCCTCGAGGTATATCTTTGCTTCAGAAAGAAAAAGATAAAGATAAATATTCAATCTAATTTAAAATGAGATATACCTCCAGTTGATTCTAGACAAATTTTAGTGAATGATGCATCTAGATTTGTTATTTTGCTGGAATTTATGTTTGCTTTGCTTTGAACCATACTTTTGTAAGTCTCTAACATTGCACATTTCTGCTACTAGATGATCAGACAGATACCATAGATACTTGATTGCACTATGTGACATCAATCTTACAGCTTCACATGTTGAGGAGCCGATATGAGACTTGTTTGGAATGTCATTGAAGTTCTAACTTAGAGTGTTCGACTCATTTCTTTGATCCTTTCCCTACAGCTCTTCTTATTACATATAACTGATTAGGTGCCAATGATGTCTACTTATACAACACAAACTTAAACTTTGTTCCGGCCGTTTTGATAATTTTTTTCGTACAGCTCCCTTTGATTCTCAGTGAGGACAATTATAAGCTCCTTCATGCCATTGTTGTCATAAAAGCTCTGTATTTTTTTTGTGGATGCTGCAGCAAGCTCCAATAGGTGACAGCCGCTTGATAGAAAACCTGCCTGGAAATCTGAGGATGTTTAATATCGTATATAATTGCAAACTTATGCTGCCTTGAGTTGGGATTAATTGGAACTTGGTCTGAAGCCTATTAACAATGTAAAAACTAATTTTCTGAGGAGCATGTTTGGTTGTCTGCTACTGATATGACCTGTTTGTGATACCTCAATTTAATCTGATAAGAGTTCTAAACTACTTGCCCTTTTGAAATGGCAAAATACTGAACCCCTGGATAACATAAATAATAAAATAGCCTGACTGTACAAAGTATAGTGCGGCAACTTTTGTAGCATCTGGACACCAGATAAGTTAAAATTTGAGGAATAGTAGACTTCCATTTCCGAAATTTGTAAGTAGGTGCTTTTTTTTTTCCAATTTTGAAGAGTGAGAAAGTGGAAATCCTGCCTTACGGATAGTTTCTAGTTTCTTGATCAGTTGATCTTTATACTGATATAAATTCTGTTGCAGGGCAGCAAAAATAGAGAAGCAATTATGAAGATCATTGTGAACAATTTATGTCAAAAGAAGGCAAGAAGCTAAAATCATGGAAGAGGATGACTGGTGATAAATTTTGTCAGACTAAAAGGGCCAGAATTTATGGGAACATAGAACTAGAGTAATTTTAATTTGTTTGCTAGTATAGATTCATTTGACATAATCTTATACACAATCATAAGATGCAGTTTGTATTTGCCAGGTGGCATTTTTATTTGTCAGGTTGCCCAATGGTGCAATTAAGCTTTTCTTAAGTTGCACAGTGCCACAAAATATGGTGCATTTGTATATTGGATTCATATCAGAGTTTGAGAAAGTTAGATAACCATAGAGGAAGGAGGCGAAAGCACCTCTGAATATTTGATTTCATCCATGGCCTTTCAAAAGTTCCTATTTATTAGATGCATTTAATTGGATGAGGGGTGGAGTGTTGATAAGCACACTGGAGTTCTGTGAACTATATTGGTGGGTTGATGTCTTCATGATTTATAATAGGTAGCAAAATTGACTGTTCAAAACGACGTTTATCATTTTGGGTACCAAACCCTTCTCGGAGATTTGTTGGTATCGTGTGTATTGGTGTACTGACACACAATATATTGGGGCATGTCGACAGAGACTCGGGCGAGCCACATCTCCGTGGTGAGTTGGACAGGTATGTACCTTCCGACTATACCAACTTAGGTGGTACAATGACAATGCTTGGCACTTAGGGTAGATTGTAAATAGAGAATAGTTATAGATATGATAAAATCATCGAAGACATGTGACGTAGTACAAGATTCTAAATATAAGGATGGGTTCCATAATCAATTTAGGCTTCCTTTACAAGATTGGCTAGATTTTATTATTGGATCAACATTTATACTGAATAAAAATTAATAATGAAGATTGAACTAGCATAGAAATAAAAAAAATTATCACATCCTAGATTTATAAAAATTAAACCATCATTTCATTATTCATAATTTATAGAAGACTTTTTTAATCTTTGAATTCAAATCCCTATCTTTACAACACTAAATATTTTTTAACTGAAAAAAGAATCACATCTTAGTAGGGGTCGTAAGTGATAAAAAAGTCTGCTTCACCTAAGTCTTAGATCTATTACAAAGTATTAGGTTACTCTAAAACAAATATAAGATAAAACACATCAGCATTGGTAGGAACCTTCGAAAAATCATAAAAATAATCTTCATTACTCGTGAAATATATAATTTAATGTGAAATGATAACCTATCAGTTCATTATGAAATATGTAGTAGAAAAATAATGATAATTCTTATGTAGTAAACAAAATAATGCATCAATTACACATCTCGATGATATACATAATAATTAGATAACAAAGGCGTACATTATACCCGATCGTGTACTCTCCCAATAGCAGATGGAGAGAACTTATATCACACTTTTAACAATGGATGGAGTTGTATTCCTTCACCCGCCCAAGTAGAGATACGTTCCTCCAAACAACGGATGGAGGAACCATCTAATCGTAACCTCTGACGGCCCCTTAATCCTCGAAGGGAATAGCCCTACTTGCTCTTGGCAAGGATGTATAGTCAATCATGATTATTCATTTATATTCATTCATTCATGCATTCAAAAAGTAGTATGTTAATATATTATATTATGAGGGACTATGCTTGATGTATGACCTCCTAGACTATGTCTATTGGTGGCTCTGTATTGTGATGGACCCGTAGCTTTTTTCACAAGTTGCACTTGAAATGTGGACCAATCAGTATAGTTACATATACTACATGGTAACAATCACATCAATACTATCAATTTAATCTAAAAATAATAGAAAATCACTAATCATTTCCAAATGACACCTTCAGATAAAACTTTTAAGTTCATTAAATCATAATGATATAGGGTATCAATATCTCAATATTCCTCAATCAACTAGAACTCTAACTGGAATAGCTCAATTAGCTTAAATTAAACTGTTCAATTATAATTTAACGAAGCTAACTTGAAATCTTTGTAGAACTAATTAGGAATCATCCTAGACTAAATCTAATTTGGATTTGATTGGTTTTAGTTAAATGAGCTTGAATTGGTCAACTTGGCTTGGAATCACCCTGAACCGGCTTGAATTAATTAAATCTGTTTGATTCAGTCAACTAACGAGCTCAAACCAATAAAGAGAGAAAAAAATTGGATTATGTCATATAGTGTTAGCTCAAATCGATCCAACCCACTTAAGCTTTTGACAGGTCACATGTGTTGCACATGCCTTTCTCAGGTAGCAGGTTGGGCTGAGGTATAATGGGCTAGATAGAGGAGTGACGATGTGTCTAGCGCCAGTCGCATAGTTGGGTGGGCCTAGCTTCACGGGTTGAGTTGAACCTCACTTACGAGTTGAGCTGAGCCTTGCCACGCTTGGCTCGTCAATTGGGTTGTGCTTAATCACATGGGTTCGGCTATGCTTAACTACATGGGTTAGGTTGTGCTTGACCACATGATCACGGACTTAGCTAGTTTTGCGTAAGTTGCACGACACCCTTGCGTGTCCTTCTATAAAGGGTCAACCTCCTATGGTCCTTTAAGGACCTACAAAAGAGAAGACGGGTTAGAGAAAACATTTCACTCGGGATCTACAGGCTACCATTTCAGCAAACACTTTATAGCCAATGTAAATTATAAATATAGACTTTGCAAGCTCTGAATGGTCGCACAACAAAGGGTCAAATATGGTCCACTATAGATCGAAATCTCCACAAGTGCCCACATGACACAACCTTTATTTACAGCCATAGAAGCCCACTAAACTAGGGCTGCCAAGCCTACTGCAAGCCCTATACATTGTGTGCAGAGCATGAACAAAATTGAAAGACATAGATATACATGAGTATTACATCGAACACCCTATTTATATCTTTTTCCATAACATTCTCTTCACTTATTCCTTTGACGTCCTTGTTGAAGCCTTTGCGGATGCTGCATTGCCTTGCCTTTGTTGAATCTTCAATCTTCTGCTCAAGCTGCAACACTCCTTTTGGCTCCTAGTTGCTCTTCGCTGCTATTGTTGAGTAGTCAAACTTTGATCCGCCATGCCACTTTAACTCGCCAATGACTCTTGACTCTGGTGTGGGGTCGGCTGAGTTGTGCTAGTCCTTGTTGGTTCCTGTGGATCTTTACGATGAAGGAAAAGACCTTCCTTGTTATGTGTCAGCTCTCAAATGTCTCATGTCGTTTGAATTGGGTGGATGTATGTTGGAGCTTTAACAAACGTCGCCTCGCAGACTCTGAAGTTTTTGGGGTCTTTCCTTCACAAAATTCGCCTATCGATTTTTCTTCCACTTAGTTGTTACTCCCAAGTAGGTTCGCATCACTTTCGCTTTTAATTGATATTCTGTTGGGAAAAGAAGCGAACAATCTACGCTCAGTAGCACTGATCACCATTGGTGAATATTTGACAATTGTTGTTTTTTGCTAAGTTTCTTTGAAGGGTCTTTGAACCTATGCAAAGCTCCTTTACTGGATAAGTAAGAGAACTAGGATACTTAGTTTCACTCATTCTTTTAAGAATTGAGAAGACAATGGTTACTTAACTTCACTTGTCTCCTAGAGGGTTGTACTCAAATGCAACGAGCTAGTTACTAGCTTTCATCGCTATTTGCTCACACTTCTGAAGCACTCGAAGTGTTTCGACTCCTTGCTTTGAGTTAACTATTGTGATTCACCTTCTCACTGCCATCGAACTTTAGAAATACAAGAAGTCTTGCTCGAAAAGAACAAAATTTCACCCCAACGTGGAGCAAGTCTTTGATAGTTTTAGTCTCCTATGGGATTGTACCGTCTTCTCCATCATCTTTGCTGCCTACTCCTCTGAGTAGAATAGGTACAACACTATGTACTGTCTACTTCGTTCCTTAGTTGAGCACTCATGTATCGACCCGAAGTCTTCCACTTTCGACTATTTTGATGAGAAGCCCGTTAACACCGATCTTACGAAGTTCCTTGGTCTCTGCTCTTCGGCCTTGTTTCGATATTTGGAGTTTGCCTCTGCGTTCTCGACCTCTCGGCCCCTTTCACGATCAACGCTCTCCCTCCATGAGAGCAAGGGATTGATGACTCCACAGAAGTTCCACCTCTATGGCACCATGGCGCTTCCATGCCCATGGCCCTACTATCCGTCGCCTCGCATTTGTGTCCCTTCGCGATCGGTAGATCCGCCTCGTGGCACTATGACACTCCTCAAAGTTCACCTCCATTTTAATCGACACTTGGTTAGCTGAGTCCCTATGGACTTGTTGTTGCTTCCGTGCCCCTTTCGACCATATGCTTCAATGTCTCTGTGTTTTTCGAGCAGTTCCTCTTGGTCGATAGAAAGACAAGTTGTAACTCCCATGCGTGGTCTCTACCATCATGTTACAAGACTTGTGTCGCTTCTGTTCTCCTTTGCTTCCTTGGTAGCAATGTTTTCTTAGTCTTGTCCTCTAACTTGTCGGGCTCCCTTAAGCAAATATGAGCTTTGGAGCTGACCAACTCTCTAAAAGATGAATGTGTGACCATTTGTACAACTGTTGTGTCAGTTGGTAATCTGATGTATAGTTGTGGTGCTACATTAATGTGTCTGAAAATGATAAGTGAAGATTAATATTGTTTAGATTGAGTCACCTATGCAAAATAATTACAATGCACAAACATCATAATAACCAGTGATTTAAATAGGCGCTCGAGTGATCGGGCGAGGCGAGGCGAGGCGAGGTGAGGCCCAAGGGCCTCGTGTGTGGACCAGGTGGTGCGCTTGAATGAGGCATCGCCTAGGCACTCGCCCACACCTAGGCGCTTCGGGCGAGCGCCTGGTTCAATTAAGCGAATCGAATCAGACTTTTAAGTCTGGTTCGGTTCAATAACATCGTTTCTTACCTCATTCACGCTTGTGCAACCCTGAGCCAACCGTAGCACTACTTTTGCCTTAGTCACCGACCCTTGCTACCACTGCCTTCGTTGCAGACGTAGTAGATCGAGCCTTCGTCTATCGCCGACGAACGAGTCCGACGGCCCCTGCAGCTTCCTTCCACTATCGCTCCATGTGCAGTTCCTTCCACTATCGAGGGAGAGGGTCGCAAGTTCCTCCGCCACCACCGGACGCCCTCTGGAGCTTCCGTTGTTGTCATTGCCTCTCGCCATTGCTATTCACAACTTCTTTGTGTGTCCATGACTTTTGTAGTCTTGTTGTTCGCGATCTCAACCATCTTAAGCTAATCCTCCGTCATTGTTGCCTTGACTTCTCATTCTTTGCCTTCTCTTTCGTTACCATTAGCATTTTTTTCCTCCCCTTTAACTACTATTAACAGTAAGTAATATACTATACAATATATTTTTAATTTAATATCATATTTTTATTTAAATAATTATATTTTTAATTATAGTATATATTTTTTTATATTTTAATATTTTAGAGCGTCTCGCTTTGTTCAAGCGAGTGCCTCTCAGGCGATTTGGGACCTTGGTGCCTTTTGATGCCTAGTACTTTTTAAATCACCGATAATAACTACTTTGAGCCTCCAAAATTTGGCAACTATGACAATCTAAACCTGTCACTATAAGCAGATAACTAGAAGAACTTGGATAATTTTCTGCTGCATTTGTGTAATTGAATATTTTTCTAGTTCTTGTGTTCCTTTTGTGGTTGCTACCTTAAGATAACTTCTTAGTTCTTACAATATTCCATAATGATTGGATCTACAGTGCATGAGCATGTTTATGATTTTTGTATATTATATAAATTTCAGCTCTCATCATTTCATTGTTGTTAAAAAGGAACAACAGAATTTTTGCTTGTTATCTGCTAATTCAAAAATTATCTCTGTTTGTGAGACCATTTTATTGGTAATCTGTAATGCAGGTAAGAAAACAAAAAGGTCTGACGACTGTGGTATCAAAGTAACAGTATAATCACATCATTCTTACTTCTCATGAGATGTTAGATATGAAAATATCAAAGTAACAGTATAATCACATCATTCTTACTTCTCATGAGATGTTAGAATGAAAATAATATTTAGGGGAGAAGAGAAAACTTTCGACAACATCAGACAGGATCCAATGCAAGTGAAAACTTCTGATTCATGGTAGTTTCTATCTCTTGGATATCTATTTACAGACACCTTGGGCTATTTTATATCTTAACTGTAGGAGTTGTAAATGACCACTTTTAAGTCAATTTGATTATATTGATTATCTACAGATACCTTGTTTTTTCTTTTGTATTGACTGATCTTTTTCTCTCATCTTTTGCATCTTATGCATATATATTTTTTAAGCATTTACTTCTCGTGATGCACATTGTCTGATGAATTGTAAGAGTAAATTCATTCCATAGGCTTAGGAAGATTGTGAAGAAATTAAATGAAAACACCAAGTTGCTACAAGCGGTTCTTTTTTGGCCTCATTTTTCTTGTATATTATTGTCCCACAGAGAGCAATCAATGAAGCTGCTTCTGATTGGGGTCTTAAATGTCTGCGTTATGAAATACGTAAGTTCTTGAATCTATTATGACTTCTTGTTAACTTTAAATTTTTCTTATTTTTAATTATTTTTCTCATTCTTTTCTGTAGGGGATATATCTCCACCACCAGGAGTGAAGGCAGCTATGGAGATGCAAGCTGAAGCAGAAAGAAGGAAACGTGCTCAAGTTCTTGAGTCTGAAGGTATTTCTTGCAGAACTCTTGTTTCTGATTATCACTTTCTTCTGTACCAAGTTTCATTGCAAAAGGGTTTCCTACGATGCCTTTGTAAAAATATCCGTGGAGCTTTGGCAGGCTTGTTAAGATATCAGTCGGCTTGAATAATATATATTTGATAGGAAATGTATGTTGCTTGTGATCCTCTCATTTCTAATTAAAGTATCAATGCATAACTTGTTTCAACAGGAGAAAGACAAGCTAAAATCAACATTGCTGATGGTACGAAAGCTTCTGTGATATTGGCATCAGAAGCTGCAATGATGGACCAGGTTAATAGGGCTAAAGGTATAATATCATTTTTTTTTCTCTTTCTAACTTTGCTCTTTTTTTGAACTGAACTGTCTATATGGATTCTTTGCTGGTATAGAATAGAAGATATAACTTCTTTTTATTTATTATAATAACAAAACCTTTTTGTCTGCTCATTATGCTTGAGATAAAGTTTGAAAGACTATTGTCAGTTATTTTTTTTCTGAGATGCTGTTATGTTAAGCTGGAATGGTTGAGCAAAAATTAGTCTTACTGTAGGATGGCTTGGAAGTTGAAATAATACAAATTCTACCCTAGAGCTTGGGAAAAGGTTGTCTATCTACGGCCCTTTCTTGATCAACCGACAAGAGATCTCGTCCCTTGAGTCGGCTTACTTTGAATCAATGTAATTCATTGCTTTTGCACAAGTATACATGAATTATTCCTTGGCAACTTAGACAACTTCTAATGATGTTTGTCTGTCATATCAGATGAAATATCATAATCTATTCAAAGGAACTTCTTCTCACAAAAACACCTTCTGGAAGTGAACATGATATGGGGAAAATGTGAAGCAAACATGAAGTATACGAAAAAGGAGAGAGGCCAAAGATGTTTTGCTATGAGAAAAAAAAAGGTTTGCTAAAAGCGTTATCCAATAGACTAATCCTTATGAGATCAACCACGTAAGTGCACAAATTCCTTGATAGAACCCCACAGGATTCTATCGTGAATGGAGATGAAAAAGGGGGATAAATGATCACTTCGAGGGGATTGGGCCTCCTAGATCACTTCGAGGGGATCTGCCTCCTAAGGTTTTGCCAAGAGTCCCTCTAGGCTTGAACTCAGAGTCCCACTAAACTTGGACTCTTAACTAACTGATAGAAATCTCCTAACTGAAAATAATAACCAATTCTATCCTAACCGAAGATAAAAACTAACTCAAACCAACTCATAACTGACTCGATTGGGCTCACTCGACCCATAACTGACTCCGACTGAACATACCAACATGACTCAGCTTGAATTAATTGGGAACCGATAGACCCGACTTAGCTAGGGTCCTAACAGACCCGCCCACTTCAAATCAGCCTTGTCCTCAAGGCTAAGCAGTATTAGGTTTCGGGAGCACTTCAATATTTGCTACGCATCACAACTCTTTGTTCGATTAAGTAGGGTCTCCACTTAGTGTAAGCAATGGTTTGGTCTTCTCGTGCAATTGCCATTGTAATCTTCTAAAGAACCTTTTTAATCTGATGGCTAGTGGCAGTACCATGTCTTCTTTTGAGGATCGCCACTTTGAAGTCTTCCTGGGGCATCAAAAAGAAATCAACAAGTAGTTGTTTTACCGTTGAG
Source organism: Ensete glaucum (assembly GCA_021527575.1). Taxonomy (NCBI): domain Eukaryota; kingdom Viridiplantae; phylum Streptophyta; class Magnoliopsida; order Zingiberales; family Musaceae; genus Ensete; species Ensete glaucum. The sequence goes on from CM038553.1 coordinate 54,657,470, forward strand.
CACCTGTTATCATAAATCAGGATTTGCCCATTAGCAATCTTGTCTTCGAATTTGGCACAGCCTTCGTGATCGGACTCCACATTGTCAATTTTTGATTCTTCCTTAGCTGGTTCAATCATCAAAAATTCGTCACAACCTTCATGATTGGACTCCACACTGTCAGTTTTTGATTCCTCTTTAGTTAGCTCGATCGTCAGAAGCTGCTCTTGTTTATGATCATCTGACCACTTTGAAGTCCTCCTTTGTTGATTTTTCCTGTCTATAGAAGCTTATGTTTCGGTGAGTGTCTGCATTGATTTTTTCTTCATGCACGCTAGCGAATGATATGACTGCTATCATGGTACGGGGATGGCGAGCTTTAACTTCACACCGAATCTCGGGATTAAGTCCCTCAATAAATTCTCACCAATTATATCTCGGGTCAATCTCGGGTTTGGTTTGACAGGTGCTTAATTCTGGTCTGGTACTTTTGTATTGCGAAACTCTAACGGATTTTGGCGAGCTGTCCATTAATGTTCTTGTACTCCGACAGTCTGAAGCGAATCAGGAGCTCTCTCTTGAACTGTCCTTCGTGATAGGTCTCGTACAAATCATACCACTGGATCGCATCACCTTCGAGTTGAGTGGAAGCTATCTCCACCATGGATTCCTCCGGAGTCCTGTGAAAACGAAAAAACTTTTCAGCACGTGAGATCCAGCCGATCGGGTCTCCATCTTCCCATCTGGGAAGATCCACCCTCATGCATGGGTACCCTGTGTCCTGCCCATGATCATGCTTTTCAAATCGACTTCTTTTGAATTCACGGAGGAGTTCTTGCAATTTGTCTTCTATGCGGGCCTCGGAGGATTTAAACTTTGCGTCTAGTGCATCATCCATAGCCATCACATCAGTAACATCGTATTTGGTGTGGCTGCAAAGGAAGCGGGCACTTGTGGGAGTGAGGGATGGCTGAAAAGGAAGATGATGATAGCGGCAAAAGTGGCTATGTAATCGCAGCGGGAAGCAGCATGACACGGAAGGAAAAGGACAGTGGTAGTCAATGGCTGCAAGGCTGCAGGAGGCAGCGTCAGCAATCATGACAATGTGGCTGACAGAGGAAGAAGAGGGCAGCAGCGGCAACGCTGCTGTGCACGGCAACACTGCCGGCAAAGGAGGGCACTGCTGGGTGGGGCTGCAGGCGGCAGATGATTGGAGACGGTGACAGCGGCGGTTGATGTGGGAGATGGTAAGAAGATGAGGAAGAGGGTCCGGTAAGGGTCCTTCGGTGGTCGAGGAGGGCAAGGCTGGGAGCGGCGGGCACTGCAGATGAAGGGAGGAGGATGTTGGCTGGGCAGTGGCTGTGGCAGGGGAGGAAGAGAGATGGCCGGCGGATAACAGCGACGGCAGGCGGACAGCGAGGGCTGCGGCAGCGAGAAGCAGCTGCGCCTCGCTGAGCGACGGAGGAGATGGCAGCGGTGAGGGTTGGCAGTAATGGCGGCGCTGCTAGCAGAGGAGGAAATGGGCTGCAGCGACAAGATGGCAGCAACAGAGGGCTGGCGGTTGGCAGCGGCGGCAGGCGGACAGCGAGGGCTGCGGCAGCGGGAAGCAGCTGCGCCTCGCTGAGCAACGGAGGAGATGGCAGCGGTGAGGGCTGGCAACAATGGCGACGCTGCTAGCAGAGGAGGAAATGGGCTGCAGCGACAAGTTGGCAGCAACAGAGGGCCGGCGGTTGGCAGCAACGAGAAGGGGTTGAGGATGGTGCGGTTGCTGTAGAGGAGGGGAGGAAGATAGGTGGCCGGCAGATAGCAGCGGCTGCAGGCGGTGGGGAGGAGATGGAGGAGTGGGCAACAGCAGGTTGCAGCAGCTACAATGAGAGATGGCAGAGGAAGAGCAGCGTGGCAGAGGGAAGAAGGTGATCGCTGAAGGCAGCAGATGAGGGTCTCGGTGAGGGCAGCAAGGGGAGGAAGATGCGGCAGCAAGGATGGGAGGGGCGGCTGGGCAGCGCTGGAGGGAGTAGCAACGGCACTGCTGGATCCACAGGTAGGTAGGGTTGGCGACCGATGAAGAGGAGGGCGTAAGAGGAGGCTGAGGGCAGGTATGGCCGGTTGGAAGCGGCTGCGGTAGGGGAGAAAGGGGAGGAGGCAGCAGGGATGGTCGGGGCGGTTGGGCAACGCTGAAGGAGAGAGGTAGATGGTGGCCTACGTCAGTAGCAGGGGAGGAAGAAGGGGGAAGATGCGACAACAAGGATGGCAGGGGTGGCTGGGCAGCACTGGAGGGAACAACAATGACAGTGCTGGATCCACATGTCGGAGGCCGAGGAAGAGGAGGGCATAGGAGGAGGCCAAGGGTAGCGGCAATGGCAGCGACAGTAGGACTGGAAGAAAGGGGAGGAGGCAGCAGGGATGGCAGGGGCGGCTGGGCAGCGCTGGAGGAGAAAGGGAGATGGTGACCGACGACAGTAGCAGTGGAGGAAGAAGGGGGAAGATACGGTTGTGCAGTGCCCTTCTTCTTCTTTTATTCTTCTCTCTCTTTTTTTTTTTTGATGATTGCTGATGATAGCTGCAGCAAGGTGGCTGTGGCAGCGAGGGATGAAGATGGTGTCTGCAGTAAGAGAGCGACGACAGCGGCGGTGTGGATGATGAACGATAGCGAAAGTGTGCAGGAACATTGCTTTGATACCAATTGGTAGAACCCCACATGATTCTATCGTGAATGGAGATGGAAAAGGGGGATAAACGATCACTTCGAAGGGATCGAGCCTCCTAGATCACTTCCCCTCCTAGGGTTTTGCCTTTTGGCTAAAACTAGACTTCTTCATCGATTGATAAAAGAGTTTGCACCATTATTTATAGGGCTCTGGCAAGAGTCCCTCTAGGCTTGAACTCATCCCACTAAACTTAGACTTAACTAACTGATAGAAATCTCCTAACTGAAAATAATAATTGATTCCATCCTAACCGAAGATAAAAACCAACTCTAACCAACTCATAACTAACTTGATTGGGCTCACTCGACTCATAATCGACTCCGATTGAACAGACCAACATGACTCAGTTTAAATTAATTGGGAACCGATGGACCCGACCTAGCTAGGATCCTAACATTCCTATAGTATACAAATGAATTTCTATAACTATCAACTGTAGGTGAAGAAGAAAGAGAATGGAAAAGATCAATGGTCTTTTTTTACCCAAAATGAGAGATATCCAGCTTGATGTATAATTAATAACCCACTAGGTAAGCGATAGCCCTTCATGTCTCTGATCAGAGTATCCTTTATAGTTGAAACCTGCTAACACATTGCTCATAGTCTCTAATTCTTGATTTTAGTACATTTTGAGCTTTCATAGTAATCACCTAAACTCATTTATTAGGACACATGATTCCGTTTAGGGTGTACCCACTTCTAACACCTGTTGTACTGGACTAGTGCTACCTAGGCACTAGTCTATCTTTGCTAATGGTTGCTATTATTAGTTTGGCCTGCCTTGCTAATTAGTAATAGATCACCATGATTGAAACCTCCATTTCATATTAAGTTCATATATTATTTTAGTGTAACTATTAAATGAAGTATCACTTGAGCCAGTGATTTAAAAATGCGACTGGTCGCTCGCCTTGCCTTGTCCGAGCGCCTCGTTTTTACTCTAGGCGGCGCTCTTTAAAGAGGTGCCGTTGGGTGCTCGCTTGAGCGTCTCGTTTCTACTCCAAGCAGCACTCTTCAAAGAGGCGTTGCTTGGGTGCTCGCCCGAGCCCAGGCGCTTCGGGTGAGTGCGCGGGTTAAAAGGTGACCAAACCTGGATTTTAGGTTTGGTTTCGTCACATTTTTTGTTAGTTGGTTCACTCAAACCAACTAACGCACCGATATCAGTTTCCCGCACGAGTCTTCCGCAACCCTAATCTACTCGCGACCCATTCCCGTTGCCGCTCGATGCCGCCTCTCTCCACTACTGTTGCTCTTTGCTACCACTGTCATAGCCTCGGTCTCTACTTTTACACTTCTTACATCGGTTCAAAAATGTAACAGTATATTACCAGTTATTGTTAACAGTATCCTGTATGTTAACACTTGACAATATACTACTAATAGTATTTTTATTTATTAATTTATTATATATCTTTTTATATTTTTACGTCTCACTTCGCTCGAGCGAGCCCCTAGCCCCTCGGGTGTTTTTGGACCTTGGAGCCTTTTGGCACCTAGCACCTTTTAAATCACTGACTTGAGCAACTGAAGAAAGGCAACCTTATAAGTGGTTTGGTCTATCACCATTAATGTCATGGGACTCACCACTAGTGTCCTCTCATGGGACATTGATAATCTAACATGTCTTGGGAGTTGCTAAACATCAATCCTGTTTTGAATATGAAGCTTAAAATGTGTTATAAGTTTCTAAAATATTTTCTCTGACTCTTTGATTATTTTTCATTCATCAGGAGAAGCTGAAGCTATCCTTGCTAGATCACGAGCGACTGCTGACGGCCTCAAGATATTGTCACAGGCTATGAAATCCGAGGGAGGCACTGAGGTAAGATCTCTTTCTGATTCTTCCTTCCCCTCTATGTTTATATATGCTCATCATGGTAGAACTTGTTCTTTCATAAAAGTGTAAAGCATCAATCACATAATGATGAGAACATTATTTAGAAGAGAGAGAGGTGTGTTGCATCAATTTTTTGCATAACATCTTGAGAATGGATAAGTTTCCAAGTTTTAGAAGTTTGTTCCTTTGTTTTTCTTCAGGCAGCAAGTCTCAGAATTGCTGAGCAATATATTAAAGCATTTGGTTGCATAGCAAAGGAGGTGAGAAATCATCGTGAAATTGTTAGTCTTATATGTGCAAGATCTTTTTTTTTTTCTTGTATTTATTTTTATTTTTCTGATCTCTCTCTTTGTTCAGGGAACTACTCTCCTACTTCCTAGCGCTGTTGGAAACCCTTCTTCTATGATAGCTCAGGCTCTAGCAATATACAAAAAGCTTAATGTAGACAATACAAGTGCTCCTTTAGTGGAGAACCCCTATCCAGAAACCTCAGAAGAGAGCAAGAGCGATGGCGATTCTAGAATAGATGCGGTAGGAACTTCTTCAGATATGGCATCTGTTTATGATCCAAGTGAAACAGTATTCTCTCTCCAAAGTCCACCAAAGGGATTGAGCTAGTCTTTGCTTTGCTTCACAAGTTGTCAAAGGGAATTATTTTTGCAAGCTAGGCATGGAACTGTCATTCTGTTCATGCTTGAGACAAATTGTGAAGAAAATTGGACATTTTGAAGTGCTCTGTAGATGAAAAGGTCAAGACATTGAAATGATCCGGTCTACTCAACTAACACTTTCAGTTGAATCATTTCATGGTGTTACACAAATCCACAGACGAAAAGGGAAAGGAACAAAAAATAATATCATTGGATCTTTCAATTATCTGTCAGGTACTCTTAATTCTTTCATGATTCTTTTTTGGGAAGCTTAAACATTGCTTGAAAACATTTGAGCCGTTTTAGGTGCTTTTTAACTATAGTTATATCTGGATTGAATAAGACAGTCCCATCATGGGCGATTAGCACGTGTCCGCAAGACCTTCATTAATAGATCATTCGTTGTATGTTTTTGTTCGTTGATAGATCATTCGTCGTTTGTTTTTGTTTGTATAGGTGTTCATTAGCGTGTTTTATTTTGTTTGTGTTTTTGCTTGAAAACTAAAAAGCAAAAATAGTTTACAAAACTACATACTAACCGATTGTTAGACTGGGCAAAATATTTAAAATTGATATAATTTTCACGTGTTATGGTTTGTTTACTGAATGTTATGGTTTAGCACAAATGTCAATCATCTTAGTCTCTTAAAAGTCTCCGGTGGCACTGGATTGGATAAGACTTTTGGGTAATACTGAGCATTGTTTAGAAGCAAAAGTTTTCACTTAAGATGTCGAGATTTATTCGTCATTCGTTTTCTTGTCCTAATCAATTTTCTTTTTTACATATTCTTTCTTTTTTTTGTAAAGTTCATTTTGCGAGATGATGGGGTTTATTCCTCTTTCGTTTTCGTGTACTAATCTTTTTCTTTTTTCTTTTGTCAGTCCTTGAGCACCTTCATAATGTTGTTTCTGGGTTAATTCTTCACGGACGGACAAATAGCATAAGAGTATCTTACGATCATAATATCACTAGGTCATATTTTGATCGTTCAATATATATTTTCGCATCATCTTTTAAAAGTCAAATAGATATGATTGACTTAGTTCAAATCAAGATATTGGGAAGAAGCATTGCTCGAGATCATCGCTCGATGAGCTAGGCCCAGGTCGTATCATAACACGGGAGTATTTAATTTTTCCGAATTTTTAACCTAGCCCATTCAATTTACACTTGATGAGCATATTCCTTGGATAAAGTTATAGCAAAGTTATAGTTATTTCAAGATGTCTTTCTTTATGATCAATGAATTCATAAAGGGGTTAGTTGACAGATGTGAAGCATTTAAAGTTATAATTCCTTTTGCATGAAGGGATGTTTCATGCTCTCATACTTATTTTGATATTTTAGGGTGAAAAATAATTGTTTGGATAGTTGATTGTACTTGAAGAAGCTCTTTGAAGTCTCTAAAACTCTTTATCTCTTAGATGCCTCCTTGGGTGGTGATTCTTTTGATTTTAGTTCTGTATCCCTATTTAATTTCCTTGAGGTGGTGAACTTTCTATATCATCTTGCGATTTTAAACTTGGTAAATTCATCAACTAATTCATAAAATATATTTAATAATTTATCAAAAGTAAATGGGTTTTCGGAACATTTACTTACCTCATCATGGATGGCCATGAGAGCGTAGTTGGTAACATTTTCTTTGATGTTGTCTTCTTTTTCTGATAAACTTTAATTATCCAATATTAAGGTCTTCTTCTTGTTTGGCACCTTTTTCTTTAACTGTGGCCATTCATTTTTGAAATGTCTTATCTTCTTGCACTTAAAACATATTATATTATCCTTCTTTGGTTCATTTTTATTTTTATAATTTTTATTTTTTTCATAATTTTTTTGAGTTTTCTTATTAATAGTGCAAGATCATTGTCCTTCTTGTTCTTTGGAAGTTATTCATCTTAAGGTGCTCTTCGAGTTCATCATGAGCTTTATAGCTCATTTAGTAAGTTATTAGAGATCCAATAATTTCTTCAAGTGAAAAATTATTTAGGTTTTTTGCTTCTTGAATTATTGTTACTTTAGGATCCTAACTTTTTGGCAGGGATCTTAATATCTTGTTAACAAGTTCAAAGTTTAGAAAAACTTTTGCTAAGTGCTTTTAAACCATTGACGACATCCATAAAACAGGTGTACATGTCTCCAATAATCTCACTTGGTTTCATACGAAACAACTCATGCACTAAAAGATTAATCTTAGACTCTTTGATCCAATTAGTACCTTCATGTGTGATTTCGAGTGTATGCCAAATTTCGTGTGCAGTTTCGTATATAGAAACTTGATTAAACTCATTCTTATCAAGAGCACAAAATAAAGCATTCATTGCTTTAGCATTCAAAGAGAAAGTCTTCTTTTCTAAATCATTAACTTCGTTCTTCAATTTGGAAGATTTTATAAAATCACTTTCAACAATATGCCATAAATCGAAATCCATAGAAAGTTAAAAAATTCTCATTCATGTTTTCCAATAGGTGTAGTTCGTCCCATTGAACATGGGAGGATGAGTAATAGAAAGTCCATCTTGATTGTCGGCAAAAGCCACTCTTAGGCTTTAAGCCAAAGGAGCAAATGATGATAATGATTGAATTTGATAAAGCTTGAATCCAAGAAGTGGTTGAACTTAAAAGTGTTCAAATAATGATAATGATTAAGTAAATCAATATGTAAAGGCAAGTAAATAATAGAGAGGAGAAACGAAGGCACACTAATTTATAGTAGTTTAGTCTCGTGACCTACATCCACTCTCGATTCCTCCTCTATTGAGGTCACTAGCTTCTACTATTGATCTTCCTCTAACAGGTGAAGATCAACTATCTTATAACTATATTATCCTTTTACATGTTTAGGAGATAATCTTTACAATTCTCTCAGCTCTCCCTTAAACATAAACTACACTTAGAGAAAATAAAGTGATCTCTCAAGAAATTACAATAGTGTTTTCACAAGTTTTTGCTCACTTTTTTTGCATCCTTAAGCAAGAATGGGTGAGATATTTACAGACCCCAAATGACTTCAAAAGTAGAGCCAAAATTTAAATTTTTGAAGATTTTCTAGGTATTGATAGCCTCTACCCCTTGAAGACTGTATTCTGGCGATAGTACCGCTTGCCAGGGCAATACCATTGCTAGACATAGTCTAGACTGTGCCTAGGTTGTACCACCACCTGACACAGTTTCGAAGATTGTGTCTCTTCGGAGACTGTGTCTTCGAAGACCATGTCTTACCTATCCATTGGTTCAAATCAACCCTAGTTAAGGCCTAATGACCTCTTAATTGAGTTAGTAACTAACTCATATTATGATGCTAAATACGACACTTAAGGTAAATAATTACAACACACAATCTTTATTGTCCATTCGTCAAGTGATCTCTCGGCGAACTCCCGGTGAACTCCCCACATCCTTCCGGTGAACCCCAGGCGAGCTTTGATCTCCTTCGGTGAACTCCTGATGAACTCCCAACATTCTTCTGACGAACTTTCGACGAGCTCTTGAGAACCTGTCGGTGAACTCCCGACGAAATTCTCGGCAAACCTCTAGAGAACTCTCGGCGAGCTCCCGACAATATCGTCTGAACTTCGACCAACTTCTGGCGAACTTTCGGTGAGCTCTCGACCACATCGTCCGAACCCTGGCCGACCTCTGGCAAACTCTCAACGAGTTCTTGACCACATCGTTTTAACCTTGACCAACTCTCGGTGAGCTCTTGACCACATCGTCTGAACCCCGACTAACTCTCCACAAGCTCCCGACCAATTGTCCGAACCCCGACCGACTCTCGACGAAACCTCGACAAGCTCCCGACCTTGATTCCGACTCAACGATAGATTCTTCTATAATTGTTTTGTCTTTTCCTAGTCATAGTTAATCCAGCATCACTTATCACCAACACACAGGTTACAAACACACCAATTGGTTTCATCATCAAAATCCAAGATTCAACAAAGGTCACCTAATTGGCCTTCCAGCATGCTTAATTCGGCTTTGGTTTAGGCTTCTAATTAAGTTCTAATTAAGTTGACATAGTTTTGGCCCAATACCAACTCAATTTGACACCAAACCACCTCGATCAAGACTTAACCACTCAATCACATGTATATCACAATCACGAAGCAATCAGCATGTTATCTAGCATTCCGACATCTTATCTGATCATCAGACACTTTCGTTCAAATCTTTGATGCATCATCCTTTCCTTCGGCGCATTGTTCGATCTATCGACATGTTGACTTTCCACAACATCCGATCTTTTGGCGCAATACTCGATCCATTCGGTCCGATGCTCGAACTTATGACACGAAGTCCATCTTTCGGCACTTAGACTAATCCTCCAACCCGACATCCAATCTCTGACATGATACTTTTCCCGACCCAATATATGTTTTTTCTACTTCTTACCCTCCGATGGATTGAGTCCATCATCAAATATAGTGCTTTAGTGGGAAAATAAAAATAAAAATATATTAAAAGCTATGTCAAAATTAATGAGGTTAAGTATGTTATTTAAAAAAAAAAAAAGCCTTGAAAGGATTAATATATTAAGAAAAAACTCTTTTAATTATTTATTGATCCCAATAAACAAACAAAGAAAGAAAGAAAGAAAGAAACCAACTAAAGTTCAAATGCCAAAAGGAACTCCCAAACCCAAGGAGACGGACATCAGCGACTCGAGGGGTTCAGCTTTCATTTCTTGACGACCCGGCACGACTTCCGGATCTGGCCTTGCGTCCCGGTAAGCACCTGGATGCCCCCCATCCTTACCATGGCACCACCGAACAGCGCCGGGAAGCTCGGGCTGCCGCCGGCCAGCGCCTTCACCGTGGCGTTGGTCGCCGCGTCCGACGCTATGTTCTGATCCACTTTGAGCACGCCCCTTCTCGCCAGGAGCTGCTTGTAGTAGCTGTTGTCCACCGTGGTGGGAGTGCCGTGGTCGAGGAGGACGGCGTTATCAACCGTTGACGTCTGCGGGCACCTGGACTTCAGCATGGCCACGAACGCGGGATCCATGGTCGGGTCTGGTTTCCCGGACCCATTGTAGTTGTAGAGACGATTAAGGATGAAGGAGCAGTGGGTGAGCCCAACGGTATGTCCTCCTGCATGCAGATCAAACAACGGAGACGCTTACCCTCCCCACCCCCATATATCCATCTCTTTAGACTGCCACAGAAGCAGATCTTGATTCATCATAACACTGTGGAAGAGGGAAAAGTAGTTTTACCTAGAAGCAACACCATGTCCGAAGCGCTGAGCCCCTTCGCCCGGAACGCCGCAATCGCTTGGGATGCCGAGAAGGAATCCCCAGGCAGATTTCTGGTGGCATCAGACGCAACCGAGATGTTGCCATCCCTCCTCCCTGTCTGAACCGCATACGTATACTGCGTCCCACCTCCCTGAAACATCCATGTCGGGTGAGAACAGACGACGTTGGGTTTTAGGGTTTAGGAACATGCACGTACCAGCACGACAGCATCCCTCGTTGCGACCACGATGATATCAGCGCAGGATACAACGCCGGGGCATTTGCTTTCCAGTGCTGCCTTGGCCTGGTCGATGAGGTCGTACCCTCTCACGCTTAGGTTGGGGCGTGCCGTCTTCTCGGTTCCACTCCCATCCAACAGTATCGATGCGTCGCATCCCTTTTGCACACACACACACACACGAACGAACGAGTAAAAATGTCTCTGATGCTGTCTGTACACACAGGTGGAGACGGGATCGGTTCATTCAGCGCGTACCCTGACGAAGCAGTCATGGAACTGCAGGCGGAGGAGGGCGGGAACGATGGAGCGGTCCCGACCGAAACGGGCGGCGACGATGCTTTTGATGGTGGCCTCCACGTCGGTGCCGTTGCACTTTCCTCTGTAGAACCCAACCTGCAGCGCGGCGTGGCTGGGGACGACGGTGAGGCAAAGTAGCGCGAGGGCGAGGGCGAGGGCGAGGGCGAGGACGGTGGCGGCACCCAGCGCTGCGGCCATCTTCTTTGATCGAGTAGGAGGAGGGTGGTGGTGAAGAGCTGGGGCACGTCGCTGCCTGTTATATAGGAGAAAGCTTGTACGATGCACGGCGTAGTTTTAAGAGAGACGTGCTACGGCTCTCTCATGGACGTGCCATCATATAAGATGGCAGTGCCATCCCACAAATCCTTGGAACTATATTTATTTTCTTTTTCTCATTCGAGTTTAACCAACTATTCTATTTCAATCAATCTTCCTACTTCTCATTTGAGTTTAAGCACCTATTCTACTTCTCTTTTGAGTTTAAGCAACTATTCTATGTCAATTAATCGTCCTACTTCTCTTTTTGAGTTTAAGCAACTATTCTATGTCAATTAATCGTCCTACACCCTGAAAGAACAAAGTCTAAATCATTAAACTCAAATGCTCAACTGGCAGGCAGGATTAGGCTGGGTTTTCAGTTTTCTAGTTTGTCTGTTGACCAATAAAAAAAAAAAAGAGGAAAAGAAGAACATTAAACTATATAGCATGATGGATTGACCAAAAAAGTCTTCCCATTATTTAGTGACCAACATCATGGATGGAATTTAGCCAAAAGATATTACCAGAAACATGTCAAAAGTATATAAAAAAAATTATTTTCATGAACTATGCAATATCTTTTGAACTATTGGAATTGACCAATAAGAATGAAAAATACATACTTGGCCGCATGCTCAATAGCAGGGGACTTGCAATCCCCTTGAAAATCACCAAGAAACCGATCCCCCCCCACCGCAAAATGAAAGTTTGTTCTCCCATTTGTCGATATCTGAGTTATTTCCATGAGACAAAGTAACAAGTGTAGTTATCTATGGATAGTTGAGGTAAGAACTCTTTCCTTCATATCACTCTCATCAAGAGAAGAGCCCAACCTCATCGGCAGTCGAACCAACGTCGAGATGAAGCATGCTCTGCGTGGAAGTGCTGTGTTTGGTCATCCACTGCTCGGTGCTGAGGTGTGATCGATCTGCCATTGTCATGATTTGAGATCTGTTTTTGAACCTGTAGACTCCTCTCTGACTACTGGAAAGGACTTCAGTCTAACCCAAGCCAATCTTCAATCTCCAAGGAAAAGAGGTATTTTCCAAACACAAGGATAGTTTGGATCAAATGAGGTCTAAGTTTCGCACTGAAATTGAGTTGCTTTTAGTACAAAGATGTCAGCAAACATTTTGTCACTCTTTAAAGGTGTAAAACTCCTGATCCAAATAGCTTGCTCACACCCGAGTCCACCGAAGGTCCCTGCATAATCCTTCACATACACACACACACACACACAAAACGAAAGTGCTTCATTTCTTTTGCCCCCCAAAAAGTAAGCTGCCTATCCGTCTTCCTACAAAAGGCAACCCAATTTCCTTCTTGTACAATTGTGAATTGCACAATTGACTTTGGCAAACAACTCTTAATCCTAATCATCTCCCAGAAGAGCACAACAGCAGCAAATTAAATGATAACTGTATAAGCGAGTTTTTGAGCTGTAACTCACCATTTATTAGAGATGTAAGCATAGGGACCGCTGCTGAACATTATGAGCATCACTCAGTTTATATGGAATCCATCAAATTTCTCCCAATCCATAACAACTGGCCAAAGTTCACAGAAAAGACATCCATTACGATGAACATCATTTCTCATTTGTTATGTCTGATAGTATATTTTCCTGCCAAATTATCCTGTAGAATCTCTGACTAAGTCACGTACCCCAAAATAGGCCGAATTTGTCCTCCCATTTTTTCTGGAGTATCAGCAAACATCACTCTCCGATTGCTCATCTGGATCATATTCCAATCAGTTGAGAAATAATTTTTCACATTTCTCAATCAGCAATTTTGAACCATACGATTCAACCAACATGGAATATGAATTATCGAGTCAAACTGTATTGCTCTTCATCTTATATGTCCCAGTACATGATGACTTGATGCTCATACCCATCTCACTCAACATTGAGAAAACCACACTTTTTTTACCAACCGAAATGTTGTGATCCACAACATGATCACCGATACCCACTAAGCTAATTCCTGTACCCTTCCACAAACCTTTCTTCTTCATCATCTCCCTGACTTTCTCTACATCGTCCCATCTGCCTTTTGCTGCATATATATTAGATAACAATATATAAGGCCCAATGTCTTGAGGCTCCATGGCAATCAATTTTTTGCCAATAACCTCCCCAAGATGCAAATCGCAATGGGTCTTGCAAGCTGACATTAATGCTCCCCATAAGGCTGGCACCGGCTGAACTGGCATTCCCTGGACCAGCTTCTCTGAGACCTTTAGAAAACCAGCTCGACTAAGGAGATCCATCAGGCAACCAAAATGGTCCACCTTGGGTTCAATCTTGTGGAAGTGAATCATGCGATCAAAGCACCACCAGCCTTCCAACACCATTCCTCCATGAGCACATGCACTCAGAACACACACAAAGGTGGCTTCGTTGGGTTTAGGCCCTTCTTTCTCCATTTTCATGAACAATTCGAGAGCCTTCTCACCGGTGCCATGCAAACCGTATCCGATGATCATAGAGTTCCATGTAGCTACACTACGCTCCTCCATTGAGTCGAAGACTTCCTTAGCCGAATGCATATCCCCACACTTGGAATACATATTCACGAGCGCAGTTGACAGTAATACATCAGGCTGTATTGCTCCAGAACTATTGTTCATCAGAGAATGAACCCACTTTCCCCTAGCAAGATCACCTAAACATGCACAGGCCGTCAGGACACTGACAAAGGTAGCCTCATTTGGCTTTGCATCCCCGGTCGCAGTCATACTATCAAAAACCTTCAGGCACTCCTTGTAATTCTTGATCCGAGAATAAAGAGCCAGCATGACATTCCAAGACACCATATTCTTGATGGGCATCACATCAAAGAGCTCTCGAGCAACCCCAGCCTCGTCTTTCCTAGCGTATCCATCGATCAAGGTGTTCCATGAGACAACATCTCTCTCAGGCATCTTTATGAACAGATCCTTCGCTGCGTCCATATCCCCGACTCCAGCATGCCCAGCGATCATCACATTCCAAGTGATTATATCCCTCTCGGGCATATCATCGAACAACCTGCGAGCAGAATCAACCATCGCATTCTTTACGTACCCATCGATCATAGAATTCCAGGTGACAAAATCCGAATCCAGATCCAAATCGAAGAGCTTGCGGGCGGAGTCGACATCACCCAAAGACGAGTACATGTGAATCAGAGAGTTCCGAACGTACAAGTCGGACTCAAAGCCCAGTCTAGCGACCAGCGCGTGGATGCTCCACCCGTCCCCAGCGCGTCCGACCTCCGAGAACAGCTTCGCGAGAAGTGGGAAGGTGAAATGGTTGGGGAAGACGCGGGAAGGGAGAGCGTGACGGCGGAAGAAGGCGAGCGCTTGGTCAGGCCGGCCGAAGGAGATATAGGATCGTAGGATGATGTTGGAGAGGAAGGCGTCGGGGTCTTCGACGCCGGAGAAGAGGGAAACAGCGAGAGGGACAGAGGAAGGGCAAGCACAGAGCGCCTTGATGGCGCGGCCAGCGGCGAGGCGGTGAAGAGCGAGGCCAGATACGATGAGCTGCGCGAGGGTTTGGGAGAATGGAGGGGTTGCGGGGCCGCCGGATGACTCAAGGGCGCGGAGGAGAGGATGGCTGAGTTTGACAGGAGGCGGCTGCCGAGCGTCCTCGCAGAAGGAGGAGGCAGCGCAGGGGACGGAGGAAGCGTCCCGGCGGAGGCGGTCGTTGTCGTCGTCAGGCCAAATGCGGTTGGGGAGACGCCTTCGGTTGCGGAGAGAGAGAAGGAGGCGGTCGAGATAGCGAGAGGAAGGCCGGGCGGCGGGTGTGGGTTTAACACCCATTTTGCTCTCTTCCGGTCGAGATCGATAGACGAGTGCATATTTCTGTGCCTTGCAACTTTATACTTACGAGACTGTACGATGTAAATTTTTTGTATACCGTACTATAATACTATGGTATGATACGAGGCAGTACAAGATAATATGTATACCAGTATAATATGATGGATTATGAGCATAGCTTAATATTGTGTAGTATAATAATAATACACACATCAGCTGGTTCTTTAAGAAAAGAATAATTTACCGGAAAACGGTGATTAAATTTTTTTTATATTGTATAATACACAGTGTATTTGATTTGTCAAATAATTAAAATTTTATTTTTCTTGCTTGACCCCTTTAAGCTATTGTTTTTGTTTTATTTATAATCGATAATGTGTAATCTACATATCCCAATTTATTTATATTTTTTTATGGTTTCTTGGAATTGTCAAAAAAAAAACGAAACATTCGCAGCAGATGACGATTGGTTGGATGGATGAAACCATGCAAAGAAGCCTCGGTTCCGTTGTATCTTTCTCTGCCATGAGGTGGAATGAGAAACTTTGAGCGCTACTAAACTTTTATTTTTTTTTTTAATCTTTCTCTGCCATAAGGTGGAATGAGAAACTATGAGGGGCTACTAAACTTGTGTTGTGCTGCTCTCGACAATGGGAAGTTGGTCGGGTAGGTGTATCCTCTGTTGTCCAACATTGCTGTGGGTGGTTGTGGAAAGCACCTTCGAACACTTGCAATGCCATCATCATCATCAGAAGAGAATGCTGACCTGCTTGCAGATATATCAATGAAAGGGAGATAAGCCGTCTCTCCAGGCATAGAGAAGAAGACCCCCCACCCCCCTCCCCCATCATCAGAATGGCGAAGTCGTTCGTCCTCGGCCTGCTGCTGGTTTTGGTTGGTGTGGCAGCAGCAGACGGCGGACTCTCCCCACACTACTACAAGGAGACGTGCCCCCTTGCGGAGCACATCATACGGCAGAACCTGGAAGCGGTGGTGTATCGAGATCCGAGAATGGCCGCGTCGCTGCTCCGCCTTCACTTCCACGACTGCTTCGTTCTGGTCTCACTCACTCACTCCTCTTCTCGCCTCCCCTGCCCCCACCCTATGCATCCGTAGTAGTAGCAGTAGTCTCTTCCTGCTGCTGCTGCTGCTGCTGCTGCTGCAGCGATCGACAGCTCTGTTGGTGTTGCAGGGATGCGATGCGTCGGTGCTACTGGACGATGCCGACGGCATAGTCAGCGAGAAGCATGCTGTGCCGAACCAGAATTCCCTCCGAGGATTCGAGGTGATAGACTCGATAAAGGCGGTGTTGGAGGAGGCCTGCCCGCTAACAGTGTCGTGCGCTGATATCCTCGCCATTGTTGCCAGAGATGCAGTCCATTTGGTAAGGCTCTTTGGGTCACCGATTTAGGATTGCGGAGACTGCTGAGATCCAACTGTTCATTCAAATTGAATTCTGTAGCGAGGTGGTCCGACTTGGGAGGTGTCTTCGGGGAGGAAGGATTCTCTCACAGCAAGCTTGAGCGAAGCCAACAAAAGAATACCTGCCCCCAACTTCACACTCGCCATGCTCATCTCCAACTTCCATGATCAGGGCCTCGACATCGTAGACTTGGTCAGCCTCTCAGGTAGCCCGTTCTGTGCATCCTTGCGCTAGCTATCCTTCTGAGCCCAACGACTGGATCCAACTCTCTGATTCCTGTAGGCAGTCACACGATTGGAAGATCGAGGTGTGTAAGCTTCAAAGGCAGGCTGTACGGCCAAGATCCGATAGAGCCATTCGAAGAACACGATCGCCACCACAGGTACTCTGAGTTCTTCAGCAGCTTGCGGTCGGCGTGCCCACCATCGGGAGGAGACGACGCACGCGTCCCTCTCGACCTGAAGACCTCGAGGCGATTCGACAACCGGTATTTCCACAACCTGTTGCGGGGTAACGCACTGTTGCAGAGCGACGACGAGCTCGCCGCCGGGTACGAAGACGATGGTGTGGCAAGCTTGGTGTGGGCATATGCGCGTGATCAAGAGCTGTTCTTCCGCCATTACAGGACCTCCATTGTGAAGATGGGGAGCATCAATGTGCTGACGGGAGAGCAGGGAGAAGTCCGGCACCACTGTCGCTCCGTGAATGCTTACTATCACTGACAAAGTACAACACCACCTGCATCAAAGCAAATAATATCATTCTCTATCGTCATACAAAATACATATACTTATTATGCCTACAACATCGATAGACTCGATGGAAAACCTTTTTACGAATCTTTATGCCTACAAAATGTAATATTACACCTACAAATATTGCCTGGGCAACATAGCCCAGTGCCGGAACTTTGAAGATCCGAGACGGCTGCTTCACCATCATCTTCGCCAACGGCCCCCAACTTCAACCCCTTGATGGCGAACCATATATTGCTCAGTTGCTACTGGTTTTAATAGAGAGGTAGAGTGGGTTGTCGGCGCAGAAAGACTTGATGGCAGCTGGGAAGAAGAAGATACGGTGTTATTTACTGCTGTTTAGAATGACTGTTGGGGTAGTCGATGTTACACCAAAAAGTTGCCTTTTCTTGGTTGTCTGCATATCAGCATAAGGCTAGTATTTTCTCACTTTAAGAAAACACCACACAATATATTGTCTCGTGCTTTTACCTAAGTGCAGTTCTCTATTTGGGAAAAAGCTATCGCAGGCGTTCTAATTATAATTACAACGATATGTAAAAACATTTAAGACAATAGGCCGGTTCTGTGATAAACCATTTTTACATCATCCTGGAAAAGCAGTAAAATCCTATACACGGTAAGTTGAGCGGCACTCAGGTCTCTCCCTTGAGCATGCTTTCTCCTCTTTCTTTCATGGACGTCCTGTTTGCTACACGCCTGATGTTTTTATCCGTGATCTAAATCCATCCATCCATCCATCCATCCATCCATCAAACAATCATGCTTCAACTAATTTCAAACGTGGTACAACATTCATCGACTGCAATTCCTGATGGCAAGGAAAGCGGGGGGAACAGAACAGAATTAAACTTAAAAACATTGATGGATGTAGAAAGCAGACAAATGATTGCACAGCGGCACAAGAAGAATATAATCCCTCAGTTACCTGAAATAGCAGCTTGCAAGCATATGGAAGTTTCATTGTGGATATATTTTCTCCATTTTTGCACATGGAACAAAAGGCTGTCTTCAGCTTGTAGTTATAATACCCCAAGAGACCACACTTCCTGCATACCTGGAAGGCCAGTATGACAATAGGTATGAAATTGCATGTAAAAACGCCAGATAGTTAGTGTCTGCTATCATCACTTAAAGAGGTTGCATGGTGGCTTCAGCCACGATCACACGTGAATCATCAATAGTGTCAGTTAAACATCAACTAAATCTGATTAGCAAAAAAAAAAAAAAAAACAGATGAAATAGGAATATAGTTCTTTTTCAGTCTCTTGACTAGGGGGCCGATCATATCAAATCTCATATCGTTAATTGTTCAAATCTCATATCAATTATAAACTTCTCTTCAATTGACTAACTGGAAAATTATATATTTTAGGTAGCATATGGCTTAGGTTAGCAGTCAACTTGTTCCAAGAAAGACACAGGTTAGTCCCCCTTCTCCATTAAGTTTGCTGTCCTAGTTGATTGAAAGGCATAAAATCACATAAAACTAAATTACTCCTTGGGCAGATCATTTTCCGTGGATTTTCAGCATTAAATTCATTGACCAGTCTACATGACCCAACAAACATTCCTCAAACAGTAATAGAACAGAATACAAATATGAGCTGGACATGTTTAGGAATAGCTTCTGTAACTACCTGAACTTGGTAAGGGTCACTAGATAACATTAGACGTTCAAAAATCAACATGCTAGCACCATATGCTATCAAACAATCACGTTCCATTTCTCCTAAACGTAGTCCTGTACATAAAAACAAGTGAATTTATAAAAAATATATATATTCAGCCTGAACCTTGAAACCAACACAAACAAAAATTCTTAAGGTTAAAATTCAGTGTTAATCTTTACACAACCTCCATCACGACTTCTTCCTTCGGTGGGTTGTCTAGTTAGCATCACACGGGGCCCTGAAGCTCGAGCGTGCATCTTATCAAGCACCTGAAATACCAAAAAGATAACAAAAATACATTTTCTTAAAACAGAATACATTGCCTACATAGAATTTCTGAAGTTTCTGAATATATGCATGTTTTCAAAAATGTAAATTTGAAAATTAAAGAAAAATTAGGTAGTTAGGCAATCGCTTAACCCACGGGGTCATGCCCTCGGCAACCCATCATCGACAGCCTTGCTCGTGGTTTCCCTTAGCATACCTCTCGCTTATCCATCGCCTATCACGGGCAACAAGGCACATGGGCTTCCCTCGTCATCATTCTCACCTATCCGTCACCTGTAACTCATGGCCTCGCACCCCACTTGTGTGCAAACAGCAAACCCATAACCTTGGTCATAGAAAGTCTTCTTTCTGTTTCTTTTTAGTATTTCTTTTAGGAAATGATCACCTTTTTATATTCCCTAAATTATAATATAACATAACTATATTAATAATAATATTGATGGTAAATTTTGTTACTGCCTCTTATTAGTAATAAGTCATGTATAAAAAAAGTAAAGTAACTTATGTGGATATGTGCTAGGAATTTATTAAAAAAAATACCAATACTTTAAAATTTAAATATAAATATTATAAAATTGATATTAATATAATATTATATATATATATATTAAAAATTACACATGTCCTCGACATGTCCATATCCTCATGTTTTTAAAAATGATGTGCCACCATGTCTGTGTCTCTGTTTCTTAGCTTAAGACCACTCCATGGTACATTCTCAGGTGGTTAGTTTATGTTTATACTCAATTTCTTCTATTAGAAACTCATCAGACTGATTCAGAATATGATTCTTTAAGCCTTGTATTAACAAGAAGCATAATAAATACTTAAATTTTGGGCATACCATTTTGTTAGAAATAAACAACAAGATGGCATAAAAGCAATAAACATTATAAACCAACAAAATTCATGTTCTTAGAATTTAATTTTGTTAAAGCAGTATGCACTAAGCATGACATTACTAGAATATATTGATCCTCTTACCATATGTTTCAACTTCTGATAGTAGATTGGCCCCATGAATATATATGCTTGCAGAGGATAACCTGTAATGCCTGCGAGATCAAACAATCATGACAAATCTTACATGCACAACAATGTAAGTTGTTAAAAAATGTGAAGGTCTTGGTCCTGATTATTGTCATGGGACATTAGTTAGTAACCATCTTTTTAGTTTATCTTACAAGTAGATAATGACCAAAAAAATGATCTTTACAGATATTCTGTTGATTAACATATACAAGTGCATATCATGTGAAATTGTTCTCCTCTATCTTTTTAATGCTGATTCTGTATTTAATTATCTGATTCACAATTCAAATTAAGTTAAATATTCCAATTACATAATATCCATGCATCATAAGAGAAAAAAATGTACAGAAAATTGCAAAATCATTTGACAAAAAAAAGCAGTTCTAGAATTATAAAATGAATTCATGTGCAGAATAAAATTTGTGGTTTACTTTCAGATATTGTTTTCTTCTAGAGTTGTGTTCATTAATTAAGTTAGATATCCAATTACATAATATCTATGCATCATAAGAGAGAAAAACAGTACAAAAAATTGCACAATCATTTGATAAGAAAAACCAGTTCTAGAATCATAAAAGAAACTCATGTGCAGAATAAAATTTATGCCTTACTTTCAGATCTGATTTGTTTTCTTCTAGTGCGGTGTTCATTAGAATTTTATATATGCCAATTTTCTCATCAAGCAAATGCAAGACCTTCAATTGTTGTTGTATATATTTTCTTGTAAAGAGATTAGCTCACTTGCGTACCTGAGTAGATAAAATCCTTTCCACTGTAGCTAAATCCATGCTTTACAAGTGTATAACTGGATTTGTTGCATAAGAATAAGCAGATACCACAGTGAGAAACCTATTGATAGTTTAAAATGTAGCAAACCTTATGTCTTCAACCTTATCAGCATTGCCACTTGGTTCCCCAAAAGCACTACCATAATGAAATCGACCACAAGATACTCCAGCTTTTCCACCAAGAAGCTCAATCATTTTGCCTATTGTCATTCGACTATTTATTGCAATGGATGTTAGTACAAGTAAATTCTTCTTGTAAATAACATGATGATAGTCCGAATGCTGTGTAAAACTTGAAGCAATAATAAGGTAATCGCAGTTGGCAAGAACCCAAATATGTCCAGCATATATTAAAGAATGAATATGCAAGGAAGATGATCACAGCAACAAATTATTGTAGGCTGAACAATCTAATTGATCACATGGCACATTTTTATGGGAAATATACATAATTCAAGCTCTAGTCACTTATTTGTGCAAACAAATGATGTCAATATATGCTCTCCAAACATAGTACAAACTCTATATTTCATAATCTAAGATTTCAATATGTCAATCTAAACCTGTGACCAACTAAAGATAAAATTCAGGAAATCAAGAATTGCTATTGTTATCACATGAGCCAAGCACACGTCTCTCTCTATAACATGGCTTCTTGCTGGTTATGTTGCAGGCCTCATCCAAGCATGTAATATAAACTGCAGCCATGCTGCCCCTTGGTCCCTGCAGGTACAAGCAGGCAGGATGCGCAGGCATCTACACGTCATGGATGCAATTTCAACCACCGGAAGGGTGACATGATGTGCAAAACAAAAAAAAAGATCATTTTTACTATCATTTAGAATTCTGACTCTTTTTTCCCCAGACATTGATCTAGCTTTACCTCTATTATGATGCATGTCAAGTTTTTTTGTGCAAGAATAACAATATAACAGTACCTAAAAATGTTCAAAAATCAATTGATGGACAAAGAGCAGCACAACATAATCATGCTGGAAATCAGTAAAACCCAAAGTTTAAAAATTTCAAGACCAGTCAGTACCTTTACTGGTCCCTTGTAAGACTGGTGCGGTAGCTGATGATATACTGGTTAGTTAAGAAGAAAAGAAGACAACCTAAATCCTGGGAAAAATGAGGCAGAGTTGGAAGGAAATATACCTTCTGGATGAAGGACGAGTTCATGGTCCATTTCACCGCTTCTTTCTTCATTCTTATGCTTCTTCCCTCTAGCTCAACTCATTTATGGACCAGTTTCAACCAAAAACTGATCCATGAATAAATCAGTCTGTAATCATTTTTTTAGGCCAATTAGCCCTCAATGACAATAAGAAACCTTCTTTAAGGCCCATTTAGTAGGTTTTCTGTGTATGGGCCCTTAATGGGTCTGCAACTTAGTGTGAGATTATCAAGTGAAATGTGACACCATTGTAAAAATAACTTTAGGTGTCTTCTCCTTTGGATGATTTCATATCCACTTTATTGTGCTGCACAATCACCATCAACAACTAAATGAGCCCACTACTGATTATCTGTGGTAAAGTACCACTTCTGTGATTATGGTATCAAGAGGTGAGTATGGAAATAAAACTCCTTAATGTGTATTGATACTCCCCAGACCCTGCATGGGCACCAGATTCCCCTTTTTATCTATCATCCACCTATTTGACTCTGCATATATGCTCAAATGTGTATTTTGTGTGGATCCATCTCATGTGCAGTACTTGTTATCACTTGAGGTCTATCTTGCTCGAAGCCCAACCAGTAAGGAATGTGTTCGACAATAAAAAGATCCTGCTACCTCAGTTGTCGGATCATTGCCATGTAAATGGCGACCAGATGACTCTTCCATCTTAGGTCATTGGTCAGCATCATTTGATCAGTGGATGAAGGCTACCAAACATTGAATTGGTGATGGTGGCAACCATGCCAACTCTCTGTTGCATTAGGATGTACAATCCTCTAATTCTTCAAAACAATTCATTTTTCAGAAAACATGCACTTCTACTCAATCCCCATCCTAGATTTTCTTGCTTCCAGGAAACATTTGGCTACCTACAATTGTCGTAATTTTTGCCACTAGTTCTATTTCTATGCTATGGTGTGTTGGTTGACAATGGCCAGATAACTGCTATGAAACATAAATGGGGTAACCCTGACTTGATTAGAACTGGAAGCCAGTTGAGAACTACAAAATGCAGGCTTTTTGATAGATGGGTGTTTATTATGGAACATATTCCTTCTGACATGAAGAAAGCCTGAAAGTGAAACTGTTAAAATTTGCACAAACATGAAGGGTTGTCAACTTGAAACTTTCTCGTACCAGCATTAAAATAGGACCAATTTTTCAACTGGATATCATTAATGACTTCATCTTGATGACTTTGCACAAATAATTTACACAAAAGGTGGCATCCATTGCCATGACCTGGTCTAATTGGATAACTGACATGTTAACCTGTTGAACCTGAACTACTAATCTGGAATGCTTAAGCTCAAGCTGGCAGTAGTATATGTCATTTTAAGTGTTAGCCTACTGTTGTATTCTTGAAGTTCTCTCCTTCCAAGGGCGTGATAAGATTTGGGAAGAAAGGAAAGCTAAGCCCTAGATTTATTGGACCATTCGAGGTCCTTGAGAAGATTGGTTCTGTCACTTACAGGATTGCCTTGCCACCATCCTTGGGTCGTATCTATGATATATTTCATATTTCAATGCTTAGAAAATATATTCACGACTCTTCTCTTATCATTCAGTATGAACCGATTGTAATCGATAACAACTTATCTTATATGGAAGAACCTATACAGATTATTGATAAGAAGGCATCATTCTATGGATAATACAACTTGGGAGCTAGAGGAAGAAATGAAGAAAATTTATCCTCATCGTTTCATCGATAGAGGTATGATAAATTTAGAGGACTAAATTTTTATTTTAAGGGGGGAAAAGTGTAATATCCCTCATTTCTAAAATATTTGTAATGATATATTTTAAAGTGTTTATGGGGACCTAACTGTAAATTTGAGGATTCGTTTCATAATTCTTTTGAGTAAATAATTTTATATTGAAAGTTTATTATTATGGACCTAAATGTAAATCTTAAAAATATAAAATGAATTGTAAAAGTTTCACATTAAGTTAAAAAAAGAAAAAAAATGGGGAGGACATGTGTCACTGCCTAATTTAAAGTGATACCACTTATGCATGTGCATAGGTGACACATAAGCACTTTACATGCATGCTTGCCACATAGCAACCCATATGTTAGCCAAAAAAATTAGCAATTAGAAAAGAGAAGGGATTTGGCTGCAACGTAAAGTTGAGAAGAAGAAGAAGAAGAAGAAGAAGAAGAAGAAGAAGAAGAGAAGGAAGAGAAGAAGAAAAGATTTGGGGGTTTTGAGATTTTGATCAAATCAAAACATTTTGGATCAAAATCTTCAAAGACAAGTATTCTATCTTCCTTCTACTGAAATTTATCCTTGTTCTTACATTGATTATGAGAAAAATTTGGAAGAAATCTGAAATCTCTTTTGCTTGGCAACTAAAGTGTGAATCTGTAATATTTTAGAAACTAAGACCTATCTGTCTTGTTCAAGTTGTAACTTTTAGTACAAACCTCGATTTCGGACGAAACCTATTTCGTTCAAAAATAGATTCACAGATCTTTCTTTTGAAACCAAGTTTTAAAATTTTGGAGTTCATTTGCTAGCCCAAACGTTTACTTCTAATGAGCATATAAAATATGTAAAATAGAATCTGTAGCTTCTGACCTTTCATCATTGGATTACTTATATCTCCCTGTTGGAGTCTATGATTCATGTAAAACTTGATTCATTAGAAAATAGGCTCATAGATCTTTCATTTGATACCAGGATTGAAAGATTTGGAGTCCAAATGACTGTCGAAATTTCTATTTTGTTAGACCTTATGGATTCTGTAAAATAGGGATCATAATTTCCTGACTTTTGGCTGCCAAATCATCTATAACTTATTGTAGAGACTTCCAACAACACTTTTTTTGAGTAATTTAGAGCATGTTTGATCATCAAAATAACTTTGCAATTTGCCTTCTGAATTCTACCATAATAGGGAATCGTATCAATTCTGCTCATATTTGCCTCATCCATTTCAAAACTAAAATCTCTGATGCTCGTCTCTGATTTCCTTACATATATGAATATGTTATATATAAATCAATATTACATCATATTATTTTATTTAGGTGCATGCATGATTTATTGTTCCGCATTTGCTTCCGATATATGTCAAATTCATTGCTCGTGTCCTTTAGTACACTAGTGTTTGTGGGATAATGTGAACCTTTACTAGAAATGGTAAAGGGAGTTATGCTTAGAGCCCGCGATGCTCTGCCAACCCCCTATGACTTCACTCAGACGTGAGTGGATGGAGATCCCAGACGTGGGAGACTTATGTATGGTGGTCATTCAATAATGGATGAACTGCATTATGTTTGTGATCCCACTTCACCCTCTATGTTTTATTTGATATGTTATCCAAAGTATTGCTTATGTGTTTCCTATTATGCTTTGGATAGAAATGATATGCATCTAACTTCAAATGTGGCATACGAGCTTAAGTTTGTTATTTGTTCTCTTGACATGTTCAGAAGTGTTTCATGTGTTATCGATATGCTCCTAAAACTTCATATGACATTGATATATACCTAAATGCTTCTGATTGTCATATATGCTCCAATTACCTTTCCCAAATTGTTACGAATATAAGTATGCTTCGAACGAGACGAACCTTATGGTTTTGAAATCTAATTTGATGCTATATACGAAAACTTTGTATTCCCTGCCTTGCATTATGATATCAGGTTCAATTCATAAACACCTTTCCTTGCCTTGAACCTGTTTGATACTTGCTGGGCTTCATAGCTCACTCTGTTGCTATCTAATCCTCTTCAGGTTAGCTTGGCATTTATTGAAATACTCAACATGGGGCTAAAGCAGTAGAAAGCAAGTTCTTGGGCTAAATCTTTATTAGATAATATGTTGTCGTTGTATGTGTATACCTTGTGTCTAATGTAAAGTTATAGACATATTTTGAAGTGGGGTAACTATGTAATGGTTTTAAAAGTACCCTCTTGTTTGGGATCTCGAATGTTAAACTTGCTATATAATATATGAAGTGGTGGAATATGGTTGTTTTCAAAGTCATATAGATTTTATCATATTAGTGGACTTTATGAATGTGAATTATATTTAGTTGCATTGGTTTTGGATCGGTTGTGTGATTTATTAGGAGAATGTGATTATAATCAGCACAGGTTTTTATAAAAGTGATTGAATGGCTCTGCATGTTTTTCTTAGTATCCTCAAATGTTCCTCAAATGTTAGTTTGGATCCTGGATTGATTTGTGATGTGTTGCCTCGATCTTTCTCCCTGCACGGGGAGACGTTCCGTCTCCTTGCGCGGGAGAAGAATCGCCCACGGGCGAGGATGGTGCGCGGGCGAGGACGGTGCGTGGGCGGCGACGACGCGTGGGCGAAGACGATGTAGGGAAAGGAGGTATATATCATCTTCTTCATTCTTCTTCTCCTCTTCTTCTTCTTCTTCTTCTCCCTTTTTCTCCCTCAATCAACCGGCGACGACCTAAATCGATCGACGATGATCGATTTGGCTGTACCGCTCGGTAGCAGGTGGTTCGTGTACCGATCAACTATCGTATCGGTATATACCGCCCATACCGGGCGATACAGATCAAAATTACAAACCTTGTGTGAGGCTAAATTGGAGTGTCAGCCTTGTCGTTTGTCAAGATCTAAGTGTTAGTCCACTCTTGTGAGACTAAATTGGAGTGTTACAATCTCCCTTGATGTCATTGTCAAGACCAGAATTGAACCTAGCATGGTACATGTAAGGCACAGCCGTAGTTCCACATCGTGATCTACCCTCTGATCTTGTTCATGAGACTCAAGCCTCGAACATGTTTCAATACTAACTCGGCTCTCAAACCAATTGTCATGACCCGATTTGATCAAATAACTAACCCAGAATGCTTAACTAAGCCTATACCATTGACCCATAATGCTTAAGCCTACCCATTAACCTCTTATAAGTTAATCTACGTGTTAGTCCAGACTAAATTGGGATGTTATACCAGTATCACGTAGGACTTTTCAGAAAATATATAGTAAATAATTTTAATGATCTTGAAAGATCTAAATCATCAACACTCAGTAATCTGTGATATCGAGTAAGGGCTTCATGAACAAATGGTGTTCATGTTTTCACATTCAAGGATTTTCCCAAACAGAATTAAAACTCTATCAATCTTGACATATTTTCATGTAGAATATCCACGATAAAAATGTTAATCTCATTTTCCATCTTATTCCTTTTTTTCTACGAAATAAAAAAAATCTTGACAAGCAATCAACTCAATAGTTTTCTCACTTTTTTCCTACTCTAGAGCCATCTCTAGAGCTTTGCTTAGTTGCATTTTTCCTACTTCTCCAGAACCATCTCGAGAGCTCTGCTTAGTTGCATTCTTTCATGTTATTGCACATACAAAGATTAAAACATCAGCCTATGTTTGAATGCATTACTAGACAAACTAAATGGATCAGACAACATTTGGCCTTGATTTGATCCAATAAGAACAGACTACCTGACAAGATCAGCTTAGAACTAATCCATATCCAATTAAATTGACATCCAAATATTTGGTCCAATCAAATGTCTTGCATTATAGAACAAAGATAAGGAAAGAGAGGGAGATTTGATCCAATAAGAACAGACTACCTGACAAGATCAGAGCTTAGAGCTGATCCATATCCAATCAAATTGATATTCAAATATTTGGATCAATCAAATGTCTTGCATTATAGAACAAAGACAAGGAAAGAGAGAGAGATTGCAGAAGAGATAGACGTCAGTCAATGAATCAATACAAATTCAAAATATGAGCTATGCTAAGGAACACCGAACTTAAGTGAAACTAAACCA
The DNA here is from genome assembly GCA_021527575.1 of Ensete glaucum. NCBI lineage: Eukaryota > Viridiplantae > Streptophyta > Magnoliopsida > Zingiberales > Musaceae > Ensete > Ensete glaucum. The sequence continues at coordinate 54,685,416 of CM038553.1, forward strand.
TTTTTCATCAACTCCTAATTAGTTTATTCTGCCTTTAAACCTTCATTATTGTTCTATCTTTTGCTCAGACTTGAGATTGCTCAAATGCATCAAAAGAAGATGTATTGTTGCTAAGCTCCCCTTCATAAGTTGCCTAAGCTTCAACTAGGAGCAGTGCTCATCACTTAAACCATATTTGGGTGTATATTTTACTTAAAGCCATGCATACATTCATGTAGTTGAAGCCTAATAAGCAGAAATAAAATCTCATCATCATTGTTACTTGTTACATTGGACAAGGAAGCACTTATGTATCGGTCAATCTAATGGTAATTAATTAATGGATCAATACTTGTATAGAGAAATCGTGTAAGAACAAGGATACATGATTCAATGAAATCTATGGTGAATTATTTAACAGGTAGAAAGGCAAAGATAAATCAGTCAAACCAAACCAGCGGATAATTCAATATCTAATCTTTCAACAAAAGAATAAAAGGAAAACAGAACCTGTTGATGATGACAACAGGAACTTACAATCCAGTCATATGATGAGGAGAAAGGTCTGCAATACCGAATGGTATCGTCCATACTGAACAGTTTATACCGGTCCGCCAACAAACCGGTACACAGACCGCCCACTACCGGGCGATACCATCGATTGGGCCTGTTTCCACCCTATTACCGTCCGAAATCGGTCGGTAACGGTAGATTTCGATCATTGCGCCCTCTCTCGCTGGACGCCGCAGATGAGATGTCACCTCCTCGTCTGAGGCTACGAGGCCTCGGCATCATCGACGACTTCTCCTCAATGACACACGGAGAAGTAGCCTCGGCGACTCATTCGCACGGGGAGAAGAAAATGAGGTTTCTTTTCCCCATGCAGGGAGAAGAAACAAGGCAACATCGCCTTATTTTTTAACTTTATTGTTATGATTATTATTATTATTATATATACATATATATATATACACACACACACACATATACACACACACACACACACACACACACACACATATATATATATATATACACTGATACGCTAGAGCGTACCACTCCGTATACTTGTAGATACTATATCGAACTGAGCTCGGTATGCCGATATAGTACGAAATGACGAACCTTGAAGAGGAGCATAACTTGAGCAAAAACTATGAAGCATATATCATACCTAGGAAATCCATGTGGATTCATGATAAGATCAGGACATATCCCACGTTCAGAAAACGGAAAATCTTCCTGCTGAACTATGGTACCACAAACCCCTTTTTGACCATGTCTGCTACTAAATTTGTCACCTACCTACATGATCAACAAAATCAAATGGACAAGATTAACAGCATAAGTTAGTATATCAAGAACAATGTAGTCACAAACAGCTGTCCAGGCCCACTACCCTCAGAAAGTGTTGATACTCACGGGGTTGTTTGAAGCCAAGTGGCTACTACGACAGCCTAAACAATGGTCTACAAGGAAAGGCCAACTTTACACAAAAAGGGCCAACTTTTTTAATAAAGATGGTTGATAGCTACAAGAATTATTGCCAATATAGAAGATGACTGGTTTTGAAAGAAGAATTCTGTAGCAATATATCAGTATTGTACAACCAATTGAACATTAAAATATAATCAGCTGTCCTTGCGAATATATTCTATTCCTGGCATTATTTCTAGCCTCTGCCAACTGTTGTTTAGATTTTAAATAAAGTTAAATATAAATTAGTGCCTCTTTTACAACAAAGTAATAGTCATATCATGCTTCCGAACTGCTCATCTTTGATATTCAAAATTCCATTACTCAGTGCAACATGTTTGTTGAAAGATTTATCATAACTAATGTGAAAAACCATATGATCCTTATCTAACAAGAGATCAACTGTACCAATTATCATGTACGATGTTTGGTTGAATTGATACATTATATTCTAGGTCTCCACCTACCTTCTTTGATATCCTTCCTAAGTGTCTTAGAGGGTCATCATCCAGGAATTGGAAGTGTGACCCAGATTTGCAACATTGAACCAAAGAACAAGGAATTTGTTTAAATATACTCACCTCTGGCCTACGAGTATGACGAATGATAAATTTGATACATAACTTGTCATTTGTATCCGAGCAAAGTATCACTCGGTCAATCACGGTAGTCTCACCTTCAGGACCTTTGTACACAGCAGGTGTCCTTTTGTAGTCTCTGAAATTTCACAAGAATACAACATTAGCATCACTTCTGCATGGATCTAAAACTTTAAAAGAAGAAAAGACTTACTCATCTTTCAAACCCATTGGGCCACCAGTCTTATCCCTTGTATTTATGGGAGTTTCTTTATTCACATAAATATCATTGTTCCGAATTATCTCCCCAGGGGCGGCAATTCCATCACCATCTAGTATCTGTCCACAACTCAATTCAAATTAGTCTTGAATTGAAATGATGTAGATGACTTACATGCATTATTTTAAGCATGTAAGATGGTAAAACACCAGAATACTTTTAGCAACCTTGAGCAGAGATAGAAGTTCAAACATAAGTACTGGAATGAATCTGTGATACCAAGTTTTCACAAAATATAGCAAAATCATTACTAAAGGTTAAGATCTTAAAATAAAGTTCAAGGAACCAAAACTGTCTGAGAAAGAACCCCAAAATGAGGTTCTCGTCATTATTTTGTGAAGAAGAGGACAATATGAGACCAAATAGCAAGCCAAGTACCAAATCTCAATATAGTCTTGGACATTCTTGATACAAATGGCTTCAAGCCAGCGAGGACGAAATTAGAAAATGGGCAGAGGTTCATTTATGACATTAAACTAAAGTGTTGTTTCCATATTTCAGGAACCTAAATGAGTTCCTTTCAGAATGAGTCTAAAGTTTCAGCAGAACTAACCAAAGTATTCATTACAATGAATTATATTGATATGACATGCCATGAAAAGTCCATCTATGTGTCGCCATCGAGCAAGTCAACAATGTATCAATTTTTTTCTGGTGTTCTGTGTTACTGGTGTACCGAAGAATTTAATATCATACTAGTTGGTACAAAATGGCCGATAAGATTCTGATACAAGTACTGATATCAATATTTTGACCTTTCTTTAACAATACACAATTAAGCTTGTTACATAAATGAAGTTGCTCTAAGAAATACAAGTTACCTTCTTCCTTTTGACCCCCACTTTGACTCAACTTGTGGTCGTTGGTCAAAATACTAGTATTTATATAAGCACTAAACAAACAGTTGGTTATTCACGTGCCAGTTTCCAAGCCAGCATATAAGGTCTGAGCGGGGCAAAGGTTGACACACAATGTAGCAATGCTCTGACAGAGGCCAATAAGCATGGGCACATTTGAGAAAAGCCGCCCCCTTACCCAGAAAAAAAGATGGTGGTTCTTAAAAAAATCATAGGTGACTTCCCTCTTAGTTTTTCTTTGTTGACCTGTCTGTATATTACGAAATCATAAAGTTTCATCTGTGATAGCACTGAAAGTTTATACAGTAACTGAAATGTAGTTGGTACCTTGGCCACTTATGATTGGCCATACCAGAAATACCCATCTTAAAAGTCAGAAAAATTGAATTTTATAATTTCTATTTAAAAGATTGAACAAGCATGTCAATTCTTATGGGGGAAAAAAATCAAATCATCTTACAAGGTATGCCATTATGAATATAAATATTCAATTTAAACAGGTTGATGCTCAACCTAGCATGCAAACCAAAGAATCAGAAACATAGAGAAAGCAACATCTTATACTCTTACGGCAGAGTTACCAGAGGGATTAAGAGTTGAAGAATATAAAATCATAATTGCAAGAGATCCAACAGAATAATGCATTGACTAAGATACCTGCATTCTTTGGTTATCTTTATCCTTTCTTGGCCTGACTATTCTATCCGATGTACCATTACTGTAGATCTCTTTGAGAACAGAATACCTAAGACCAAAATGTGAAAAAAAAATAAAAAATGGTCGTAAAGGTTATGGCAATTTTATGTATAGAGGAAAGACACATGTTTAGGAATACACAAAGCATGTTCAGGGATAGACTCAAGTACTTTTTCATTGCTATACAACGGCCAAAACCACGATCAAGAGATGACTTGTTCATGACAATTGCATCCTCAATATCATAGCCACTGTAACTCATAACAGCAACAGTTGCATTCTGCCCAGCCCCAAGTTTATCATACCCAATCTGGTACAATTAATGTTAGAGAGATGTCCTAAAAGCATTATACACATAACAGCAGTGAAAATACAGACCAGCTCAATTGTTTTTGTCGTCAGCAACGGGCGTTGAGGATACACTAACAAATAAAGTAAAGTGTCTGCTCGACAAAGCTGCCAGAATTGAAGTGAAAGATTCAGTATCCTCACTATAAGGATAAGATACGGGAATAATTAACACAAATCAGCCAAAATAAAAAGGTGTCTAAAGACTCTAAACTACAAATTTAACAGAGCAAAATCTAATTTTCCCAAAGGCATCATCATTGACGAGAAAAATGCAGACTAAGGGGTGCAAAATCTTAGCTTTGTCATGTAGCATTAGAAAAAGGTATGATCTCTAAAGATTCGAAATTGTGATTTTTTGAGTTTTCAGCAGATTTGTTGGGCCCTTGGCTTTCATTTGTCAATTTGAATTACCTAGAGAAACATGTTATTCAAATATTCAAAAATGCTAGTTTGAACAAGGCATACTCATACTATTGTTAAAAGTTGCAAATCAGATTATCATTATCTCATTATACTAATACTAGACTACAATGTACCAAAAAATCCAGTAGATATGAGAAACTCCTTCAGAAGTAACAAATATTTTAAGGCTCAACTCATACTATTGTTCTGAAAATAAGGAAAAAATTGATGAAAATGAATATATACGTTAATTCTCAACATAGAGTCATCTAAAAACCACTTGCCTGATTATAAGCAATATTTCCCATAGCTTGCTTCCCCATTGCACACTACAATAGAATTTTTCTTCCAAAAGTTATTGGAAGTGTTTAGAACACAGCAGAAGTTAACAATAAAAAGGAGTTAAACCTGATATGTATTGCGTGGAGATTGGTTGTGATGGGGAAAAGGTATTAGGCCAGCACAGACCCCTAAAAGTGTCAATGGCTCAATCTCTATATGTGTTATGCAACTTTTCTTGATGTCATCCTCAGTCTCATCCATATCATTTACACACTCATATAGTGCAATCTGTTAAGAAAAACATAACAATGCATAAAATGAACAATTTCTACCGACCAAACCACAATTAGCAGCATATTAACAAACCAAGGCATTGTTTTCTTCATTAACATCAAGATATTCAACCAATCCATCCCGTAGAAAATCATCAAAAGTACGAACTCCATCCTAGAAACAAGTGTCAAAAAGCAAGATTTTAAAACAACATCAAAGAAAAAAAACAGGGATGCAATAAAGAAACTGCAAACACACAAACCCGCAATTCTTTCATATGATGTTCTTTAATCCTTGATATTCCTTTGTCAGCAATAACGAGTGGACGACAAACCCGACCTCCATCAGAGGCAACATAAACACAATGCTTCAAGAAAAGGAAAATAATTAATATGACGGATGCATATGAAAGAAGACTGATCAAAAAAATATATAGTCACACTTTTGGAAAATGTTTTAATGGATCAGGAATTCAGTTAGCTGTAGCAATAAAAAAGCATTAAAACATGATAACAAGAGCACCACTGTTTGGCAAGCATGCAAATTGAAAACTGCAAGATTTTCATATTCAATTATGCTGGGAAATTTAAAAGCCAGTGTTTCTCCATGATACAGCAAATAATTTAGAGTTGGAAAAGAAATTCTGATTACTTGTACTAACTGAAAAAGAATCAAGAGTTTCAACTTATAGCATGTTTAAGGATTGTGTTCACAGGAAAATTTGGAGATGATCATTCTATGATGGAATATGGAGGATTTTCCAAAGCACCAAGAAAAGTTTGAACTTCCATAGTTTGGTGATTTGGTCAATATGAAACTAAAGAAATGTGCTTGCTGCAAGATGCAAGATGCAAGAAAGAATCAAAGGTGTCCATCTATGTCAAAAAAATTATAAATGCAGTTATGCACCAAGACCAATCATTTTGGTACAATAGGATATCCAATATAAAACATCTATAATAAGTAGAAATACTAACAACATGCCTTTGCTGCCATTGTTACTAGCAACAACAGATTACAGAATCCTTCGAAACAATTAAAACAAAATCCTTGATATATTCAAAGCCAATATTCAAACCAAGATGGATATCATAATTTCTTTTAACACTCAATCCCAATACTAGCAACGCTTACATCTTGCCCCTTTCATTGACAATAGAAATCCTTGACCAACAAGATGTATGCAGGATGCTGCTCAATGTATATAACCTATCCCTTTCTAGTGCTTCTGACAGGTTCATTATTAATCACTATTTCCATAATCCATACAAAGAAGCATAGATTCTGAAAATATGATACTCTTGTCAGTATCTGATACAACAACCCTTCACCACCACGACATGAACATGGAAAATGTACATTACAGACCTCAACAAAGATGTTTATAAATAGGACACGAATCCAAAAACTCATAATGTTGGATGATTTAAATTTTCAGCATCTGAATTGAACAGCTGACTAGAAGTAAATAAGCATCGTTAAGAAACTGGACAAGTTAAAAACCTCCTGACAGAAGAAAAAGGAAACAAATTGAATATGTAGAATCATCTTCTTCTGTACAAAGATTAAGCAAGCAACACAATGGACATGTTCTGAGCTGCATGCTTTTCAATCACAAAATGATGACTACACAATCGAGTTTATGATGAACAAACTACTGATGAGAGACATTGTAAAATTGTTTCATTATGCTTGCCAAGAAGAAAATCAATTACATAAAGTTATTGTATGCATGATCCTTGGTCACAAAACAGGTATGCCAGAGTTTCAGTGGGACATGCATGTATTATCAAGCTTTGGATTAGGGAATCCTATAATGTCCAAACCATCAGGAAAAGTAGCTCGAATATGAATTGAGACTCCCCACTGCTCATCAATTATGGATATACTAATAGAAGACAAAGCATTCAAAAGATATAATTGACCATAAGCATTAATTATGCATTAGATCCAATCTTATGCTAAAGATAAGGGACATTCAATTATTTCATTATGCAGTAAAAGTGCAATTGGTACATGTCCAGGGTCCCATTCCAAAATGAAGTTTAAAAAAATAAAAGCATGGCAGAACAACTTCTACCTGTTTTTCATTCACAAAAATACTTACAAACTCCCCGATCTTACCACATCTTCGCAATTTTCTCATGGCACTAGCAAATCTCTGCAGAATTGAGATCATGTTTTGTAATAGGAGTGTAATATGAATTGAGTATAGAAAAACTGTTTGCGATAGAGTTAAATTAATTATCATATAAACCTGTGGTTGTCTATGCTTCCCAAGTATAAGCCCATTAAATATAACCAAAAATGATCCTGGTGCATGAAGCTCCTCACCAGATAGAAGTCCTAAATCTTCAACACCTAAACTATAACACTGCCAAAGATATCAAAAAAATTAGAATACAAGGGCTGAAAAACGTACAGACATAGCCAACCACAAATTTATTTGCTTTCAAACCACAGTCATAAACATAAAATAAAAGGTAACTCCCATGGTTCAGGATGAATGGAAGAAACATCACCTAATGGATTTTGCTGATTTAAAGTAGGCGTCAGACATTATCATCAGAGAATATGAAATAAGCATTTACGCAAATATTGCTTCCTATATGTTGAAATACTTCTTTCAACAAATAAATTTTTGCCTTTGTCCTCCACAATTACTATGACAATCCATGAAAAAATAAGCAATTAATTTGCTGTCCATATATTAGAACAGCTCATTCTTTCTTACAACAGATACTATTAGGAACAAGAAAGAAACAGTTTGTTGTATTGGTTACAGTCAACTCTGCAACTCAGACTCATTGACTGTAGCCCAACTGAAAACAACATGATTTGTGGATGGGTTCAGATATCCTTTCGGGATCAGGAGTGCCACTGATAGCTTGCAGCCAGTCCACAATAACACCAATCAATACTGAATGACCACTAGACCACGTGCTATTCTGAGAACCTATTATGTGCTATCATTCAAAACTTGCAAGTGCCTTCTTGCTGCTAACACACAAATCACAATAATACTTTTAAGGCAAGTTTTTATGCTTCACCTGGATGGGTATGTAGGCACCAGGCAGTACATACCACCTTAAACTGAAAAACCAACCACGTTTAAGGATTATTTGGACAAGTTTGTGAAAAGTATCTACCTCGATGACATCATCATATATAGTCAAAACCTATAGAAGCACATCCAGCACTTACGGACCATCTTCCAGTTTTTCCAAGATGATTCCACATGAAGTGTGAGAAGTGCCACTTTGCCCAAGAAGAAATCATGTTCTTTAGGCATTGACTTGACAGCAGATTGAGTCAAATGGATGGTATGGAGATGAAGGCCATGGCAGTATTGCAAACCAAAAAATTGTCCTAGCTCAAATTCTTCCGTGGATTCATCAATTTTTGTATGTATTTCATCGAGATATACTCCAAGCTTGCAGCACTACTAACAAAGTTCTGAAAGGACCACCAACCTTGGACCCGTGGCCAGAATAATGCAAGGATAAATTTCAAAACCTACAGTGATATAAGAAGAAGTGCTAAGCAAGGTTTACAATACCGTATCATACCGCTCGGTACGAGTGGTATATACCGGTCCGATAGAGAACTGATACGCTCGGTACAACTCGATACCTTAGTGTACTATGTGTCGATATGCTCGGTACAACTCGATGCATACCATACTAACAGCTGATCGATACACTAGTATGGTACAGTATTCAGAACCTTGGTGCTAAGACTTCCAACTATGTGGAGTTCTTTGAAGTTCATGGAAGCCATGATGAAAACAAGACTGAGCAGCAATATTTGATAGACAAGATGACCACTGTTTCACATTGACTACAGACTTGGAAGGCAATATTTACTGGGGGCATGGTTTGTCTTCCAAACAGACAATATCAAGTTGAGTTTCTTCCAGAAAAAGAAATAATTATCACCAAATAGGCAATATGATGACTAGCCAGTAGAGTTCATGGTGATTGAACATAAGTACTAGCAAGCAAACAACAAAGTTAATGCTATGGGCGAGCAGGTGGAATTAAAGAAAGACTATCATGCAACTAGATGGTGATGCTTTGAGGCATGAAGAGTTCCCTTCGGCATTCAAGTGCATGTTGGAGGTGACGTCCACAATTTCAGCGGTGGGACCTTCCCAAGACAAGCAACTTGGAAACCAAAGAATGTTATTAAGCATGAAAATGAGATCATTTAAGCATCCCAGTGCAAATTGATGAGGGTGTCAACAGAAAGATAAGAGAATTTTTCATAAAACACTCGCAGCTAAACCACAATGATAGACAACCTTTTTGTTCTAGTAATCAGTCACTTTGTTTTATCCTTAATTTCCTGTATTGTTGTAACCTAGTGAGTCATGTGAAATCCCAGAACCTCATTTTGGCTTGCATTTGAATCTCACAATTGTAGAAAACCAATCTGCAAGTTAATCCATTGAATGACCTTTGCACAGGGCCAAACCAGGGAAAAAGCAACCCTGTTCTCCCATGCCATGTGAGGGATTCTGCTCAGCGGAGCTAATAAAACCATCAGCCAGCACAGCCCCCTCGAAGCCTCCAAGAGGCACAAGGAAGATAGGAACTCTTGGCTAATACTCAAGGGGCCACTAGATATCATTAGTGGGTTCGCTTGTTGGAGGTCTTCAAGTTCTAGATGGTGGTTAGGCCCTGTCCTGCCCCTTGGAATCCATTACTGTTGTCGTTCAAAAATTGTAAGTATCTTGCTGCCTTGCTCATAACAAAGCCTTCAATTGTTTTTCAATCTGCATCCTTGTCCTTTTGCAAAAGGACGATGGCATTTTACCCTTATGCCCACTCAAACATTAAAATCCTTTTTCCTTTTTGCAAGTGCTCCAGCCGTGCAATAGAGATTGCAAATAGGCTGACCGCTGACCCTTTGTGAGAAGGTATTGTTAGGGTGCTGGCTGATGGTTGAGGTGTTTGGCAACCCAACTCATCCTAATCCAGTTCCACATAACTATATATCACATGTGTATGTAATTCAAACAACAATTGCTTAATAAACAAGGGAAGACAAGTGCATAGGGCTCCCAAAAGTTTGGGAAGGGTCAAAGTTCGCAGTTGCAAGCATAAAGGTTGTTTTTGTGACAATCACTGATTATCTAGTCTTACCCATCCTAGCCCAGTTCTGTTTCAAACAACATTTCCGAATAAAAAACCTCAATTTTTCTCAGGACATGAATATACATATATGCTTGTAGTGCTACTAGAAAAATTAAATAAGTCTGAGATCCAAAAGTTGTGACAAACCAGAGAAATCAGCGGGCCTTCCTCCTCATCAGTTGTGACATGAGTCATCAAAGCCAAGTTTTTTGTCAACCCACAACCTTCTCCTTCAGGAGTGTCACAAGGGCAAAGCATACCCCACTGTTACAGATAACATTTTATATACATCAAAATACAAACACCAAAGGAATGAAATGGTATAGACCAAGGTTTTCCATACCGGTCCGTACCAATGTACCGAGTTTATCTTGGTATGGTACGGTACCCAATACCGAGCGGTATACTCAGTGCATACTTTTAAGAAGGCAATGAAAGAGATTACCTGACTTGGTTGCAAGGCCCTTGGTCCACTTACTTTCCTAGTCTTCTCAAACTGTGGTGAAATTCGGGTCATATGGCCTAAAGCTGCTATGTATGATAATCTTGAAACAACCTAAGAAACAGGACATGAAACTACATCAGTAATTAAACTAAAGAGATAAAGCCCAAAAAAGAGAAGAGAAGGGAGAAATCATTACCTGAGATACACCTTTTCGATGCATTTTAAACCGTTTTAAATCCCAATTACCTGTTGAGATAGCTTTTTCTAAGCCATGTGTGATAAAATCTTGCTTTATATACTGCAAAGCCATTAAGTTACAACATCATGTTACAAATAACCATTGTTTTCTCATTTTGTTAATTCTAGTGCTGATGAAAATTGAGAACAAAACATAACACAGATATCACAAAGGTCCATAATTCAGATACGTAAATCCAAGACTTGCATAAGGAGAATATCTGCATCCTATTTGTAATATCACTAAGGACCAAAACCAGATTATATCTAATAATTGGTGGTTTATTTTCCGCAGGTCACATTGCACAAGTATTCATCATCGCAAAATAATTAAATGGATAAATTCCAATAAAATGAAGTCATCTTAATTGATATATTAATTTCAATAAATGTTTCAGTACTAAAAATTAATATGGCTCATTCAGATTATTTAGTTTAAGGGGAGGAAGTCTAGATGAAGCTGCAGTCATACAGTGTTATAGATAAGAGACTCTGTGCATAACAGTGACAGAAGATGTTAGACAAAATCATCTCAGTAAAAGAAGAAACATGCCCTAGGCTAAACTTCTAGATGCTTGGTGTATATGCTAGTGACATGTACATGAAGACAAATGTGCCATAAGATACAATTTCTGGTAGCCACACGAAATATTTTGCGATATTAATTCAAGTTTCTAAAATTTATTGCAACTTACATGGATAAAATCCAGAGGACTAGAACGGCTAGCATGTTCATATGCTCTGTTTACAAGTTCTAAAGCAAAAGCATTCATTGATTTGAATAAATCCTGCAGAAACAAGTTTCGGTAAATGCAAAACTATAAGTCTTCAAGTATTCACATTTGACAAAGCCTATGACATCTGCAACTGACCTCAAAGAGCAAGGAAACCAGTTGTCCTGATAGCTCCAACCGCTTGTTACCCACATAATCCTGATATTGACATCAAAAATATATAGTTAATGCAACATCATTATGAAAACAATCCCCTGATATTTATTTGAATTTAGAGTTACTAAATAATCAGAATTGCTCCTTTGCAGCCTGATCTGAATAATTAGACCAGTGTTCGAGTGATGAAATCAGTCTCTCTATATTTAGAGATAATATATTCACCCCGCATTGACAGGAACCTTATACACTAGGTACTTCCTTTATTCAGTTACTGAATAATTAAGTATTTTATTTTTATTAATCAACTTATTTTCATTTTTCATTTTCTGTCCGCATATTATTTTTATTAATCAACTTATTTCCTTTTTCATTTTCTGTCCTGATACAAATCAACTGATTTGACTGATCATGATCTCATCTTTGTTTGAATGGTCCGTCCAAATCAATATCTCGATATCAGCCTTGGCACATTTTTCTTTTGATAATTGCACAAGAACCTCCCAGACCCAATCCCCAGAAAGAGCCACAGTAACAAAACTACAATAGATAAACATGCATGAAAAAAACATTGGCATTTATTTATCAGCTGCAATTACTGTCTAAAGAAGTTAAACTAGGTTGAGTTAGTAATACGAAAAAAACATAGGCACTCTTAGAGAAGAGGATAGAGAAAAGTTACGAAACTATTTTTCTAGTATTATATGCAATAAACCTAAAGAATACACATCATATGTGAACAGGGCAAAAGTTTAAGCATACAAAAATTGTATAACCAGTATTTATTAAATTTTGTGCATTATATATCATGAAAGAAAACCACAGGAGATAACCATGAAAAAATGTGAACCTACAGTTAATCCACGCCATTCACAACAATATCAAAAGATAACCTACAGTTAATATATATATATCCACAATTCTAATGTAAGTGAAATATTAAGAGATAAATTATTACCAAATTTGACAATGAAATCAAAATTTTAAATTTTCTCCACACCTTATCATCAAATGTGTCTGTGTTGAGAATGGCATCCAACATGCGTCTTAACATTACAGCAGCATATATGCATCTGGGACGAAAATTACCTTGGAATACCTACAAAGCACATGAGGCTGAAAGTTTTTACTGAAAACAAATCAATATGCATGCTTAAAACCAGGGAATATATACTGTACCGGAACATTTGCAAGAAATACATCAAGAAGAATAGCCTTAGCTAGCCCTTCCTGCAGACATAAGAATTTTGTTGAACATAAAAACCAGCGCACATATTACTTGAGCATCATAAGACAAAGGCAGAGGAATCAACCCCAGATATATTCAATGCTATGCAGGGAATCCATACGCCCCAAGTATAAAAGTTCATGATGATGCGAACATTAGAATAATTTGCATGACATGCAATAAATAGTTTGATCCTTAAATTCATAATGCTCCCATGAAACATGTTGCAAAACGAGAATTTGATAGCTTGAGCACAAATTCGTCTATATTCAGCTGATCAAAGCACCTTTTTGTTCCCAGCTCTCGCAGAATTAGAACTTCCAACCTGTAAAATCCAGAAACGAAAAGTTTGATTCAGATAGATGTATGTAAATTATTATAGAAAATATAGTTCATAGACATTCACCAGGCTTGGCTCTAACTCATGTTTCTTTGAATTATTAAATACAACTGTATGATATAAGTTTTTCCAGTGTACAACATATTACAATTATGTTGTAAAAACTGCATATTAAAACCTGGAACAGTATGTTCAACCATGGTTTAAAATACTACTGACAGGTCATGGACCAGTAAGGGGACCCACCAACACTGATTCATAGGGGCTTATAATGAGATTATCCGCTGGTACTTGTCAGATACAAAGCCTACCACTTGGTATTTGGGACCTTACACTGGGCAAGAAGCCAAATGCCAAATCCCTTTTAAACTCGAGCTCCACTTGAGCTGAAATTTTCATCCAGGGATGCCTGAAAAATCTTTCTTCACTATTTCTCTCTCATTTCCTCTCCAATTTGTGAGACTACCACCCCTCCTCAATTAGAACTCTCTTTTCTTCTGGCTTATCCGGTAGATTTTTGTTAAAAGCATTCATTTGGCATTCTAGGTTTTCATCAGCAACTAAGCATTAACTTTTAATGTAGCATTTAAGTTTTAATATTGAGCTAGTTCAAGCATAGATTTGTATAAAGTGGATCTATATCTACTCAAGGATGATAATTGATAACAGGTCATAAAAATGTTAAAATAGGAAATCATATGTAATATATAGTATATACCAAGGTTCACCATATTGGTCTGTACCGGTGTACCAAGTTTATCTCAGTATGGTACAATACCCGATACCGAGCAGTATGCACAGTATGTGCCGCTCGGTATATTATAATATAATATAATATTTATAATATAGTATTATATAATAGAATATAATATATATTAGAAAAATAAAAAAATCTGGCGATAGCGCCGAGGCGACGTCGCCTCGATCCTTCTCCATATGTGGGCGACGAATCGCGTGGGCGACGGACCGTGCGAGGGAACTGATGAAGAGCAGCGCATGAGGTATTTTTCTCCTCTTCTTCTCCTTCTCCCTCTTCTTCTCCTTTTTCTTATTTCTCCCTCAATCAACAGCCGAAATCGACCGCAAACGGCCAAAATTGATCATCGACGGCCGATTTAGATGGTACCGCCCGATAGCTGGCGGTCAACGTACCGATCAACTCGCAGACCGATACATACCACCCGATACAAGGCCTTACCACTTAGTAAGGCAAACCTTGGTTGTAACCACAAGGTCTGAAATATTAGTCGTGCTTATACCAACCGCAGATGGAATTATATGTATCACTACTGACTAGCTATGAGTGTTGGCATGGGTCTAGATCCATAGGTAGTAACAAGTCCAATCAAGTCCAATCCTTTCCCCTCTTTGATGTATATACCAAGGTTTGCCTTACCGAGCAGTAAGGCCCTGCATGACGCATCCCGCCACCAATCGCGGACCGCCACTCGGTACCACCTAAATCGATTGTCGACATTGATTTCGACCATCGACGGTCGATTGAGGCAAAAATAAGAAAAAGAAGAAGACGAGGGAGGAGGAGGAGAAGAGGAGAAAAAAAACCTTGTACGTTACTCTTCACCTATTCCCCTACGCGGTCCGTCACCCGCATGATTCGTTGCCCACAGGCGAAGAATCACTAGCAGGTGATTCCTTCTCCACGTGCAGGGAGACGTTCGCACGGGGAGAAGGATCAAGGCGACATCGCCAGCTTTTTTATTTTTTTCTAATATATATTAAATTACATTAATATTATATTATGTAATATTATATAATATTATATCATAATATACCAAGCATAACTGACACATGGTACACTAAGGTGCTGAGCTATACCAAGCGTACCAATCCGCCATCGGACCGATACGTACCGAGTGTACCGAGCGGCAAGGTTTGCAATTTCGATACCGGGCGGTACATACCGGTCCGCAAGGTTATCGGTACACGGACCGCCCGCTACCGGGCGATTACGTCAAAAATCGACCGTCAGCGATCGATTGAGGAAGAAAAAGGGAAGAAGAGAAAAAGAAAAAAAAAAGAAGAGGGGAAGAAAGAATACCTCGCCCGCGCGCCATCCTCGCCCACTCGCCGCATGGTCAGACACTGCTGCTACTGGCGCCGCATGCGGCCTCCAGGAAGAGAGATCGAGCCAGCCGCTTTTCCCTTTTTTAAATATTTTAATATTTTTAATATTATAATATATAATATTATATTATAAAAAATATTATATTATATTTTAATACCGGGCGATACGCACTGTGCATACTGCCCGGTATGGGTCCTGTACCGGTACCGACAATATGTCGGTACACCGGTACGGACCGATAAGTAAAACATTGCTGAGCGATATAATATGATATTGCAAACCCTGGTTACAACTATACTGCCCTGTGACCTATAGTTCTCTAATATGAGGCTTAAAAGTATAAACCAATATTATCGATATACCACTACGGACCGGTAAGTAAATCCTTGCTGAGCAGTATAATATGATATTGCAAACCTTGGTTACAACTATACTGCCCTGTGACCCATAGTTCTCTAATATGAGGCTTAAAAGTATAAACCAAATCATCATATATTTTGGATGTTTTCAAGCAGAAGGTACAAACTTTGTTATAAAAACACCTCCAAAATTGGCACTTAATTTTGTAACAGAACTATATTAGACAATACTATCATTTCCAAACAATATTTAAGATTAAGGTTTTCAATTTTTGATACTAGACCGTACAACCCGAACCATAAGCCCCGAAGATCAAGGTTTTCGATTTTGAATACTGACCAGATCATACCATCTAGTCCAGGCCCATTACTGAGCATAAGACAGTAATCCCAATTCATAAGGCATACAAGGTGATAAGCTATGTACCACCTAGGGACTGCTTGAAATTGGGCGGTTTGCATGCCAGTTCACATCCTTACTGATAAGTACATACTTGTCTGAATGAATTTGCATTACTTCTTTATGATTACCTGCCCATGGAAAAACTTTGTGCCAAAATTGGGCCAGCCTTGTGGTTTCCACTCATGTCCTGTCCATTGCATGTCGGCCCATGTCCTTGCCATAACATGCCTGTAGAGATCCTTAAGTAAGCCATGTTCATCAAGACATTGGAACTGTGCTCGATCCTATACACAGCAATACAAAACAGGATGGACAAACAGGGAATCTTCAAGCTCCACAAATGAGCATCTTACGAAGACTAAGGAATGCATCTCACACTTCAAGAGTTTCAACAAAACTGCTGATGCAAAGCAGTAATTATCAGCCCTCAACACTTGCTATCACATCAAGACTTTCCATTGGAATCAGAACATCCATGTTGGACAAACTGAAGCTAGTTAAAACAGAACACCAGTGTTGGACATACTGAAGCTTGTCCTTGCCATAACATACCTGTGGACATCCTTAATTAAGCTAGCTCATCAAGACATTGGAACTATCCCTAATCCTACACCACAGCAATACAAAACAGGATGGACAAACAAGGAATCTTCAAGCCCCACAAATTAGCATCTTACAAAGACCAAGGCACGCATCTCACACTTCGAGGCATTCGACAAAATAGCTTATGCAAAGCAGTAAAGTATCAGCCCTCAACTCTTTTGCTATCACATCCAGTGATTTAAAAAGGTGCTCGGGCACTCGCCTAAGCACTCAGGCGAGGCAACGCAAGGCGAGGCGAGGCCCAAGCACCTCGCTCAATCTCTAGGCGGTGTACTTCAAAGAGGCGTCGCCTAGGTGGTGCTCGCCCGAACCCAGGCGCTGAGGGATTCAGGTGAGCGCCCAGGTTAAACCAAGCGACCTAACCAGGCTTTTAGCTCTGGTTCGGTCGTTAGCGTTAGTTGGTTCAACTGCGTTAGTTGGTTCAACCTAATCTTCTCATCTCGAATCAGGATTATGTCGTCGACATCTCGTCGTTGTCGCTGCCTCATTCGCTGTCGTTGTCGTTGCTACTGTCTTCGCCGCCATCATCGCTCTTCACCACTGTCGTTGTTGTCGCTTCTCTTCGCCGCCATCGTAGTCGTTGGTCTTCACCGCCGCCGCTGGTCTTCGCCGTCGTCGCAGTCGCTACCGCTCCTCTCACTCTCAGTGAAGTCAACTCATCACCTCGTTTCTACTACTCTTTGTTGTCGCTGCCACTGTCGTTTGGGCTGCTCTCAGTAAGCAGCTTCCGCTCTCGGTTAGCACCCCGCATCGTCTCAACTATTAACAGTATATTGTTAATTTATTGTTAATAGTATACTGTTAACTTATTGTTAACTGTATACTATATATTTTTTATATTTCTTATATATTTATTTTTTTTTTTAGCGTCTCCCTTTGCTCGGGCGAGCACCTAGCGAGTCGAGCATTTTGGGACCCTGGCGCCTAGCGCTTTTTAAATCACTAATCATATCAAGACTTTCCATTGGAATCAGAACAACTAAAGCTAGATAAAACAGAGACAATTCATATGACGAAAAATATTAGATAACTGAATCCTTACATTTTGCATATTAGAAATGTTCATCAGGTAAAACTAATAAATATTTTGCAAACTATTCAAAATAAACCCTGATAGAGTCTGTGCAATTCATATTACAGAGAAATATAAAAGGAAGCTGTACATATCATAAATTGAAAAAACTCACCTTTCCATCTAGGTAATCTAATGCCTGTTGCTGTGTATAGATCCTCTCAGATGCACATTCCTGATAAGCAAGCATAAGTTTGACAAAAATATAATTGTGTGTGTCAGTAAGCTGCAAGGGGAACAAACAAGATATATATATATATATAGTTTTTAAGAAACAGCAGCACAACAATCCCAGCAGCTGGCCTAATGAAACATGCTAGCATGCTGAAACAAGCAGAATTAAAATGTAGCACAATGGCAAAAAAATAGAGATGTTGATGCAAAGTTCAAATCGATAAATCTGATGGTAAGGGGGAAAACAATAAATATTCTCACCAATGCCAAAAAATAAAAAAATGTGGAAGTGAGAACAAGATATGAACACTCATACACTACTCTGCCAGTGAGCATCAGCAAGCACTGGCCATCCAAAGCTTATTTTCCCTTTTTGGCTAGGACATGAATTAGCCGAGCAGTCGAACCTAATCAATAGGATATACTTAGAGGTTCAAGTCATTGACCCTTACATCAAGGTTAACCTCAGCCCTACCTCTGTGAGTTCAGGTTGCAAGTCCTATGTTTTGAGTTCATTCACCTATTACAAGCAAGTTGATAAATCGAAGACATCTCAATGGGTTTCAGTTCTTTTTATTGAGACAATTGATGTTTCAAAGAAGGTATTGCCACCCAATATGGAGAAGAACAAACACAATACAATTCCTTACCAAACATAATTTTTGCTTCTAGGCTCCACCTCAATCTTCTGTGGTGGGATACACTAAATAAGTTCTTTCTCAAAATCTTCATTCATCCAAATAATATGAATAATGTTCTTACCTTAAACTAAATGGATTATTTACTCATCATGTCTCATGAAAAAGAAGGTGTTTTTTTTAATTGACCAAACATTATTTCTCTAGGATGTCTATATTACAATAATAATATTCATGCCAAAGATTATCACCAACCTGAGATCAGTCTCAGCATGATTTAAATTATCATCACCCTAATTTTGATACCAGACCCTCGAAATATCTGCCCTTTCAGCATATTGGACCCTCCTAAAGGAAGCCAATGTTGTATTCGAGTCATCTAAGCAAACTTTGATGTCAAGTAGTTTGTTTTTCAAAGACTAAATACTTTTGTTGGGATTACACAATAAGTAATCGCTCTGTCTACACAAGATTGGTCACTTCTTACAGACAGAAACCAAGCTCTTATACCAAATATAACATAGGACAACCTAAAAGGTGACAAAGCTTAGGAGACTGGAAGAGAAGTGGAGAAAAAAGAAAGACATAACAAAGGAGGAAATTCAATAAAACGTGCTCAACTCATGCAAGAATTAATTCTAAATAATAGAGGAACAAGTAGTGCAAATTCAAACACACACCAGTTTTGAGGATGGAGAGAGACACTGATGCTGCCCTTTTCGGCCAGCTTAACTTGATATAAAGTTAATCCACTAGTCTCCAATTCTAAGTGGCTCCAACAACATCTGGTTTTCAGCAATATGGGGTTTATTAAATTGTGAAGTTGAAGAAAAGTATAAGACAGCAGGGATTTTGGAAACTCAAGTAGTCGGATAATTGGGGAAGAGATGAGAGAAAGACAGGAGATAACTTCTTCGACTCACTCTAAGTACTCCAAGCTCACTTCATGGCAATGTAAACTCACACTAACATTCTAATTCATTCATTCACTAAAAAATGGTGTACTCATACAACGAGCCTCCCGCCAATACGGGCCTAGGGAGGAACAATGAAAAGGATCACCCTTATCCTTGTACCAAGGCCCGCCCTTTAATTCATTCCCTATAAACATAATCACTTTGTTGAAGCAAAGGACAAGACAAGAGTAAGGGAAAAAGTATAATCACATCAAATTAAATCTCTCGCTTATTCTTTCCTACTTCAGAGAAAATAAATTTGGAAATCTAATTTAGAGAATAATCTTTCTTTTTGATGATATATCCAATTGATATAATCCATCTTGTATGATGATGAAACTTTCTTGTATTGATAAAATTTTCAACCAAGATTTGTGATCTCCAACCAAACTAAGTTTTAGTTTCTGACTTTCTTCTATCTTTTGCTTCATTGGCTTCTTGTTTCTTCTTCTTGGACAATCTAGGAAACTAAAGTAGAAAGGCGATGTTGCCATGTGACTACTTATATTTATTACAAAAACCTCCAGTAAAAGACCAAATTTTTCAAAGAAAAAGAAATAATAACTAAACCGAAATGAAAACAAACCAGCTGAACCCAAATCCATGTTCATCTTGGGTTGGCCTTTCTTTCTCACATGCCTAGTGTAGACTAAAGTGTCTTGATTTCAATCACTTTACCTCCATCAAACACATTCCTAGTATGTGTGATGAAAATGCAAATTACAACATTGGCTCTTGTGAAGCATGTTCTGTTAATTTGAATAGCAGATGCAACCTCTCAGTTCTCCAATCCGTCTAAGGTGTATAACAAACCAGATTACAAGAGATGGATACATTAACTAATGTAAGATACTTACATGGAGCAGATGCATACAAGTAGTTTATAAATGTAATTATGTTGGAGCTGAAGACTACCTGAATTGAAGGGAGGAGGAGACCACCATATCGTGGATCCCTTCCAACCATTTGTACAATCTCTTGATCACTTTCCATTCCCATAGCCTTCATAATCACCATGATAGGAATCTAACACAACAAGAACAAGTAAAACAACTACCCACAAATCAAATCACAAAGAATAAAGCGTTGTAAGTTACTACCGGTTTACTGAACTGATTGAGTTGTAGATATATCTTATCCTTGTCCATAAAGAAAACAGTTTTGCTTTTTGTCTCATGTGTGCTACTAGTAACAGATGCTGTGACCCTGATCAAAATTAGATTGCCATCATTGTACTATCAAATTTACTGAAACAAATAACAAAAAACGATACATGTAAATTCACATATTAAAGATAAGCCATCATATTGAGAATGCAAAGAAAAACATCCAACACTGCACAATTCAAAATGTAAAGGAACACTATCATCCATATATTATCACAGTAATCTGTTCAGCCACCCAATATATATATACAGAGCATATACAACCAAGAGGATAACATGTATTAAGCTTTCTGAAATATTCAAGAACCACCAAGGTGCTTGTCCAAACTGAGGACAGCTACAGTTTGTTTATTTACACCAGCAGCAATCATTTGGGCAATTGAACATTAGACCAAGGTTTGCAATTTCGACCTGTACCATCCGGTACGGGCAGTACATACCGGTCCGTCAGGTTGCCGGTATGCGGAACGCCCGCTACCGGGCAGTTCTGCCAAAATCGACCATCGGCAATCGATTTCGGCGGCCGATTGAGGGAGAAATTAACCGCCGACGGTCGATTGAGGGAGAAATTAACCGCCGACGGTCGATTGAGGGAGAAATCGACCATCGGCAATCGATTTCGGCCGTCGGCGGCCGATTGAGGGAGAAATTAACCGCCGACGGTCGATTGAGGGAGAAATCGACAGTCGACAGTCGATTGAGCGAGAAAAAGGGAAGAAGAAGAAGAGGAAAAGAAGAAAAAAGAAAAGAGGAGAAGAAGAAAGAATACCTAACGCCCGTGCATCGTCCTCACCTACACGCCGTCACCGCTCGCGGGTCACGGGCGCTTTTTCTCCCGCGCGGGGAGAAAGATCGAGGTGACGTCACACCTTTTCTCTTTTTTATATATTTTTAATATATTTATATTTATATTATATTATAATATATTATATTATATTATATTATATTATATTATATTATATTATATCTGGTGGTATGTACTGTGTGTACCACCCAATACCGGTACCATACCAGTACCGAGATGAACTCGGTACACCGGTATGGACCGGTAAGTCAAACCTTGCATTAAACAACTATTTTATCACCTAGAAGGCAATTTTCAAGTCATCCTCTTTGCATTTTCTTTTATTGCCAAGTTTCTACAACGCCAATGGTTGTGGTTTCTGCCATCAGAATCAGCAGATATGGCTGTTGCAACTAAAAGCAACAACTGTGAATTCCTATAGATTCATCATAACTGCCGCTACTGCAGGAATTGTTGAGTTGGCTGAGTCACCTTGATCATTAGACAACCCCCTAGATGATCAATGGCACCTAACCTTTAGAAAACGCAAAAACATTAGTGAGAAGTAAGGAACACAGTTCCGATAAGGAATTCAAAACCATCTGAACCAGTTCATCCTGACCAGAATTTTCCGGTCTGAGCATAAACCAAGACACAAGACGGCCTCTTTTCCCACTGTCTTCCCATTTTTTCAAAAAAAGAAAAAACATGTGTTTAGGGCCGAAATCTCTTCTCATGAGCCACCTCTTGCATGCTGAAGGGATCATGTTGAACCACCTCTTGCACGCTGCTGATGGCAGGACATTACCTGTTAGTTCTCTTCTTCTCCTCCCTCCTCCTCCTTCCTTCCTTCCCCCCTCCACCCTCTCCCAGACCAGCAATCAGTACCTTAGTACATGCAAAGGTACCATGTGTCAATATGCTGGCATAGGTCCCATAACCAAAATTGAATTCTTTGCTTGTAGAAGAAATTCTACAAGCACAATATGAGGCTGCCATACATATCCTTATCTACAAATATATCTTTATTAGATGAACATAACTACCAGATACTCATTTCTTTTCTAAAATTCCAAATACCACATCATTTAAATAAATAAATAACTTATAAGGTCCCAAACACAAAATCATACTGATCCCCATATATACTTGTCTCATATCCTAATTTTTAAAGTTCCATTGCTTGACTCATTATCTAAATTCCTCATAAATAAAACAACTCTGAATATCTCCTTACTAATATAAACCAATACCAAAAAGCTTCTCCATTAGTCAACCGAACGATCATTTGAACTCATACATTATTTTAAACCTCAATGGGATATCATCTAATCCTGCACTCTAACCTATTGTCATCATCTTCAAAGCTTTCTTTACCTCGTTCACTTTAATTTTACAAATAAATCTACAATTGTAAATTTATAACTATTTCCTATCACTAAAGCTAGGTTCATTGCAAAAAGTTAATTACAAGGTTTATAGAAATAATGACTTCATCTCTCATCGATATCTATATCAAGGACTGCTATTTCGCCCGGCCCAGTTAGAAATGGGCGACAGACTAAATGGACAGTACGTATTGGTTCAATATGCAAATCATCCTTGTTTTGATCTACTCCGACCCGTTTAAGCATTTAGAGCTTATGCTTGCAAGTCCTCTTTGCCCGAACATGAGCGTGTCTCTCCTCACGTTGTCGCTGGTCGCCACTTGTCGCTCATCGTACGCTGTCAACAGGTTCATTTCCTCCTCTTCTCCTCCTCTACCTCTTCCTCCTTCCTCTCCTCCACCGCCTCTCCTTCGTCTTCCTCCCTCTACTCCCTCCTCTTCCCGTATCATCTCATCTTCTTCCTTCCTCCTTCTTCCTTAACCACCCGTCCTCTTCTCCTTTTTCTTCCTCTCAAAAACACTGACATTGATTCTTCCTATCCCTAGCTTTAGCAATTCAATAAATATGCATCCGCAATCCAATAATCCCAATACTCCTAGTGCTCATTAAAAATTGGTCTTTTGTAGCGATAATTCTTTAGACCTCCTCGCACCACCACCATCTTATGCATTGCTTTTGAAGTTAGTAGCCATCAAAATCCACATGACAATAGCATCATTCCCATTCATGTTGAGACCCCATATTTTGTCATCATACTATAAAAATTCTCACATTTTTTTTTAGCTTCCAACATCTAGTATTAGTTAAACAATGTTATATTGATCAGTCAAGCTTTTACAATCTGCAGTTCTAACTCTTTATCTGATGTAGAAGTGCTTACAATAATCCAGCAAATGTACTTACTACTTAGAAGGCCTTTGTCTAATTTTTTTTTCAACAAGGCAAGCAATGATACCTGGTATGAAACTACAGTGATATTTGGCCATTCCTTTAAGCAAGAATCATTTATCAAATGCATTTCACATTAGGCATTACTGAAAGAGATTCTCAATATGGAGCGCAACCAAAAGAACTTGAGAACAGTAATATAAAGAGCATCAGTGCAGCAAGGAACA
This sequence comes from Ensete glaucum, assembly GCA_021527575.1. Taxonomy (NCBI): domain Eukaryota; kingdom Viridiplantae; phylum Streptophyta; class Magnoliopsida; order Zingiberales; family Musaceae; genus Ensete; species Ensete glaucum. The sequence continues at coordinate 54,709,612 of CM038553.1, forward strand.
AAACACTATGAGGGGGTGAGCAATTTTCTTCAATATCAACCCCACACTATGGATAATTAGGGCTTCCTTTAGCTACTTTCTGTTCATGTATCTTCTAATAAAAGAAAAAATTCACAGACAACAGAAACAAACAGGCACAATTAAACCATATTACTTAATGAATTTTGCAAATAAAAGATCATAACTAAGACGCACCGTCCCTTACTATCAGTGTCAATGATGATGCGATTCTTGGAGAGTTGTTCTTGTATCAAAATCACCTGGAATCCACAAGTACTGTCAGTGATTATAACATGTGGTCATTTAGTTGAAAAAAAGAACACAGAAAGAAGTCATACCTCTCAGTTCCAACTAATAAAAGATAAAGCGCCTATACAACTCATCTCAATACACAAATGAAAGAAAGGGAAAAAAACATAAAAGCAAGGTAGCTACATAGTATTGTAGAAATTCCTTAAAAAAATCTATCGAGAACTAGACATTTCTGTATCAAAACGTCAAGGCTAAAACCCCACTAAAACATCAAGGCTAGACATTTCAGGTTGTCATAATGTTTTAGCACAAGGGAACTATGGTCCATTCCAGTTGCATCTCCAAAGCATTAGGAACAAGCTTATATATTATGTCTTCAAAAACCAGTTTTAGTAGAACCAAGAATTGCAGATTGAACTGACAAATAACTATCTTCATATATGTTAAAGGCATGATTCATGTAATAGTATAGCAAAAATGAGACTGCAACAAAGTTACAAGTGCCAGCCAGCCGATAAGGTCCTGCTAATAGTGAAGGCTTAGTATATAGTTAAGACCATGGTTTGGCGTACCGTCTGAAATGGTATGGTCAAGATTTGACTTACCGGTCCGTACCAATATACCGAGAGGATCTCGGTCCGGTATGGTACCAGTACTAAGCGGTATGAACAGTGCATACCGCCCGGTATATTAAAATAAAATATATTTTTTATAATATAATATTATAATATTAATATATTAATATATTAAAAAAAAAGAAAAACTAAAGGGACGACGTCGCCGAGGCAATGTCGCCTCGATCTTTCTCCCCGCGCGAGGAGACGGAGTCGCCGAGGCAATGTCGCTTGGATCTTTCTCCCCGTATCTTTCCCCCCGTGCAGGTGGGGTTCCGTCTCCTTGCGAGGGAAAAAAAGCGGCCACGAGCGAGGGCGACGACGGCGGGCAAGCGAGGATGGCGCGTGGATAGTAGGTTCTTCTTCTCCTCTTCTGTTTTCTTCTTTTCCACTTCTTATTCTTCCCTTTTTCTCCCTCAATCGACCGTCGACGATCGAAATCGACGTCGGCGATTTTTGGTGGTACCGCCCGATAGCGAGCGGTCCATGTACCAGTAACCTAGTGGACCGGTATGTACCGCCCGACAGATCAAAATTGCAAACCTTGGGTATGGTACGGGTTTTACATACCGGTCAGATAAGTAACCAAAACACAAACCGCCATGTACCATGCAGTATACTAGCGATTGTAACAAACGGTATGAGAATCAGAATTGACCGTTATCGACTTGTACCAATCGATAACAATCAAGAGTCTCCTTAGACACATGTTATTCACGATAATCAGGCATCTACCATCACCACATTGATGCACCAATTGTGCACGGTTTATTACTACATTATATCACGAGAGCAATTTCAAGATTGGGTTCAACAAACGTACCATATCGATATACAAATACATAGGATCGAGAACCCGATCCACCAACTATAAAGTCCCGTCATTCATTTTGGTGTTAGAAGCAAGTATATCAAACAACTGATCCATTATTACTAAATTTGTTTAAATCTTAAAGTTTCGAGACATAATCTAACATTTCAAGTGGTACCTTTGTAGATGATTTAATATCAATGGAGACCACTCGAAACGTGCCATAAAGTTGTTCCTAACGTCCGAAAAATATAAATCTGCTATCCCTTCCTTACGTGGATATTTTTTATTGAAATTGAACTAAATTTGCGTTTAGTTCTGATTCAAAGACCCTGATATAGGTTTTGACAAAATTTTAAGTATTTTGGGGAACTTTTCGACCACTTTTTGGATCTATCAACACATTCCTGCATACCGACACATGGTATGCTAGTATAGACAAGTAAATACCGATCTGACCAAAGACCAACACAACCAGCCAACACGAAATTGCTATCCTTGATCAAGACTATGATCCCAAACCAAGGTTTTCCTTACCGAGCGGTAAGACTCATCTTAAGACATACCGGTCGCCGACGCGACCGACCGCTACCAGGTTGTACCGCTAAGATCGACCGTCGACGGTCGATTTCCACCGTCTACGGTCGATTTAAGGAGAAATCGACCACCGACGGTCGATTGAGGAAGAAAAAGGAAAGAAGAAGAAGAGGAAAAGAAGAAGAAGAAGAGGAGGAGGAGGAGGAGGAGGAGGAGAAGTACCTCGCCTAGCGGCGACTCTGCCGGGTCGAGCCGCCGCCATGGTGATTTTTCTCCCACGGGAGAGAGTTCTAGGCGCCTTTTTATTTTTAATATATTTTAATATTATATTATATAATATTATATTATATAATATTATATTATAAAATATTATATTATAAAATATTATATTATATTTAATATATCAGGCGATACACACTGTGCGTACCGCCCGATACTGGTACCGACAAAATGTCGACACACCAGTACGGACCAATATGTCAATCCTTGTCCCAAACTACCAACTAAAAGAGAGAACTAAACTAAAAAACTATTACTAATTATTAATGCAACAAAAAAAAGATAACAATTCAACTCATATGCCCCAAGTGCTTCCATGATCTCATATGTAAGAGGATTTAAATAAGGGAGTTTTTTTTTCCTGAACTCTTGTTGCTCCACAAAATCCCACTAAAAGAGACCCAAATCAAGATTTTAGTTCCTTATCTCAATGAAATAAACCTGCATTTGCAACACACTAGCACCACTTTCCCTCACCATTGTAGCATGAACATTGATGTTCTATGGCTTGTAAAAACAACATTAATCCATAGGGTTATACGGGAGGCAGAAGTTAAGGGCTCGACACTGAAGGAAACGATCAAAAAAGAAGAAAACACAGGATAAATGATAGAAGACATGGTTGAGGAATGAAAAAATAAAAATCATCAGGCCAACCAGCTTTATATCAGATATGACATTGTCATTCATAAAAATTCAATTACATCACTCTAAATATTACTTGTTCTCTCACCGAATATGTATACATTAAAAAAAAACTCTAAACTTTAAAAGATATCACAGCGACACTCTTATCCATTAATCCAACCACAATTAATTAGGTATGAGATTTCCATATCAAACAAGTACCCAATTGGCTACCATGCAGGGTTGTTTGGCCAAGAAATAAAATGGAAGGGAAACCTAAACCACCAAGTAGCTAAAGAGAGATAATTGGCCAAAAGCATGCAGTGGGTACATGTATGCAGCAGCCAAAAAATGACAAGTAGAACTAAGAAAAAGCAAGAAATAAAGGAAAAGAAGAGAATGAACACTGCTTAATTCAAAATCCCAATCATGCATACAAGAAGCTCAAATCAAAAAGAAAAGGAAAAGATAGCAATTCTAGCTCAACCAAAACAAAACCATACTTATTTAATTGCCCTTAGATCTTTAATAAGGAGTAATGATAGTTTAATAATATGACCACTAAATTACCTTCTCGGTTCCTTTAACAACAAAGTAGCCACCAGGATCAAGAGGACACTCTCCTGAAAACAAACCAAGTTGATAGAGCAACCCAATTAGAAGAATAAACATACAGTTATCATTCAAGGCAAAATGCAAAATATGTGACAAACCAAGTTTAGAAAGTTCAGCTTCATCCTTCCCACTTAAAACACAACGGCAACTCCGAAGCATAATTGGCATTCTTCCAATCACCAAACCTCTCTGACACACAAAAAAAAATGGAGAACAAATTTAAGAAGAGTAATATGCAATTACTGATATGAACAAAATTCCAAAGAACTAATTTGCAACTACAAATGCCGTCAGACTCAAATACCTTGACTTCAGGATTCTTATTTGGTTGATTTCCTTTTGTGTACTCAATATCAACTTTTATCGGTGCAGCATATCTGCAAGACACGAGATGAGAACAGCACAGAATAAGAAAACCATTCAAAGAGCTGAGCAACATTAATCAATTCGTTAGCATTAGATTTGTCACCAAGTAGCCACGTGTAAACCAGCATCAAACAGAAGTCCTAAGTTTAATCAGTTATGCAGTATTATAGTACAAGATAAATCAATGTAATGAAGTAAAAACCATCAAAATCATAGGCTATCTAAACCTCGAACCAATTAACCCCTATTCCCTTGAAGCAAAAAGAATAAATCTGGCTAAACTCAAAGTACAAAAGAGTATCCCACCCAAGTAGGTACCAATTAAACAGAAGTACCACTCTGAAAGACACCGAATTCTAGGTTACTTTCTTGTCCAACAGAGGCATAATAGTCATCTTAGGAATGCCTGCAGGGTAACTAATTATCTTCAATTCTAACCTTATATAATGAATATTTTAAAAAAATCCAGGGCCTCTACATTCATGTTATGAAAGACTTCAAGAATACAAAGTTGATAATTAGCTAAGCATATATGGACAAATAAAAGCTTTCCATCAAAAAAAACTTGGGCGTTATCACTTTAAGATAAACACGGGGCATCAATTGCCTTGCAAAATAGCAACAAGTAACACAACTTACCAAAACAAAAGGTTCTAGCTGTTTTCAATTTTGGCACGAATAAAGCAAATGTTGCCCATTGTTGAGATTTGAGTTTTCTTGCACAGGCAAAAACACAAATTGTTTGACTGTAGGTACAAGTGCTAGCAATTTAGAAACCATAGAGAGAATACAGAATAATTGTCCGGACCAAAAGCATAGTTTTCTTGAGAAGGAAAGAAAAAAATGCATAATATGGAGAGCATTTGAAGCTACAATCCATCGCATTTCAGTGCAACAACCCGTACTTGGCATAAGAACTGATGGGCAAGATATTGATCATGTTGACGCTTCAAAGTTCAAATAATTTCTAATAAATGTTAACCAACGATGTACGGTAGATGCAAAAACCATGTTTAGCATCTTTCGCAACCCATCTAAAGGGTTGGGCATAATTCATCTCTATTAACTTTCAACCAGCTTCCCTCTCTCAATCTGAAAAGACAACTCCCCATAATTTTGCATGCAAGAAGATGCCTTTGATGGGGGTGGGAAAATAATTATAAAAAAACCTAACTCCTGCTCTGATCTTAACCCCTCATCAGCCACATATATTTGAATTTACCTCAATGAGCTAACTTGACATTAGTTTATTGTTACTAAATCTCTAATAATATAAGTAAACAAATTGGCCACATTACCTATGACAGAAAGAATCGCATTAAAATTAAAGCAGAATAAAAGGATGTATGCTAATTTATCCCTCACCCAAACCATTTATAAAAACTAATATGCAACCCAATCATCATAGCTATGCATGAGAATTAGGTAAGTTGATGAGATTTAGATGTCACCGGAACCTTTATTTAGGCCTTTGACCATCACAGCAAACAGACAATCACAATGAACTTTTTTAGCCTTTAACTATCATATGAATAGGATAACGAAAACTATAAACAAAATATTGTTTTTAGATATCAACAAGAGAGTATTTCTATACAAGGTTTCACATACCGGTCCGTACCAGCATACCGAAATTATCTCGGTATAATATGGTACACGGTACTAGGCGGTACACATAGTGCATACCACCCAGTATATTAAAATATAATATAATATTTTTATAATATATATATAATGTTAAGAATTAATATATTAAAAAAAATAGAAAAAAATTGGCAACGTCGCCAAGGCGAGGTAGCCTCGATCTTTCTCCCCGTGCGGGGAGACGTTCCGTCTCCTCGCATGGGAGAAGAATCGCCCGCAGAGGACGACGCATGGGTGGCGACGACACGGGAAAAGGAGGTCATCTTCTTTCTTCTTTTCCTCTTCTTCTTCTTTCTTATTTTCCTCTTCTTCTTCTTCTTCTTCCCTTTTTCTCCCTCAATCGACCGTCGATAATCGATTTCTCCCTCAATCGACCGCCGACAGTCGAAATCAACTGCCGATGAACGATTTTGGCAGTACCGCCCGGTAGCGAGCGGTCCACGTACCAGGAACCTGGCGGACCGGTATGTATCGCCCGTACTAAGCGGTACAGATCGAAATTGCAAATCTTGTTTCTATACACGACATCAACAAGAGAGGAAGACTGTTCTCCAACCAAAAGGGAACACCAAATAAAAAAAGTGACTAGAATAGGCCTTCTGAAACATGCAGCTACGATACACGAACCACTAAAGACTTATGGTTGAGAAGCCTGAAATTCCCACACTACAAATGATTTTCTTTGCTTAACAGTTAGTGACTTAATAATAACTTTACAATCTAAAGCGTGATCAATATTTGTCTTCCATCATTAAAATTTGGCAATGTATGCATATTTGTTTTCTGGTCACTCAGGACATTTTGCGACCAATACTTGTTTGCACATACATCTGATTCTCGAACAGCTAAGTTTTTGGTTCTACCAAATGCCAGATTTTTCAAGAACCAATTCTCAATGTTTTATATGAATACCACAAAGAGCCTTTGAGTGAAAAGGACTGGTTTTACTTTCTCTGAGAAACCTGCTTTAGTAAACATGATAACCAAACAGGTTATGATAGTTTTGTCAGATTAAATTATTTAATTTATTAAAATGCACAAAAACAGAACGAGTGGCCAGGAAGTAAGGCTCTCACTGCTATAGAGAGGAGATAGATATGTCCTTGTTTAGGGTCTGAAAACCAACCATGTAAAGTGGCATTCATCCTGATTGCTTTGATGTAATCACCAGAACTTAATAGAGAGACATAGAAAAAAATAAAAGCACCCACTGAGTTACTTGGTATTCTCATTATCAAAACCAATAGTGTACATGATTTATTTTAAGAATTATAATATTACTAGATTATATTATCTGGGACCTAAATATATGTATCCTGTCAGCAGGCTACAACTAGTTCAGCACACTCGCTATGGCACCGATCACTTCTTCCTCATCGGCTAATCTTACAAATATTACCCACCAAGTACCAACATCAGACAGATTCCCTGTGCTAGTTTTAGCTTCAACATCAGAATAACTAAAGCTATAGAAGAATGAGGGTTATTTTGTATTCGTTTCTTTAGCGAAACCATTTGTTCAAACAATACAAACCAAAAGCTCTGGCAACTGCTGGCATATCGATAGGACCCTATCTGGGGTTCTATCACATATAGCCTAATAATCCTGCTTGCAACGTTAAGCAACTGATCGACATTTGTGACCATTTCTAAAAAATATTTCAAGCAATGGGAGGACAGAGAGGAACGCAACGTACGTTCTGTCAGAGAGGCGGCAAAGGTGCGGTGTCAGTTTCTCGATGGAGAAATCCACGTCGACTGATGGCTCTCCTACTTCGATGTTAGTGTACCTAAACCAAAAAAAAAAAAAACAAACAAAACAAAACAAAACAAAAAGATTGATCAATTCTTTATAATCCAAAGAAAATCAAATTTTTTAAGGGTTTAAGACGACAGTTGCCTGAGATAGAAGGTGGGATCGTGGCGGCAGACGAGGAGATCGTTGGCTTTCATGATCTTCTTGATATCATGGTTGATGAAGTAATTAAAAGAATCAATGTGCTGCTTCACCAGTCCCCTCACCTGCATCCAAAACCCATCCACCACCACCAGATCCTTTCAAGAACCCCGCGACGAAAAAGAACCAAAAGGATTGCAAGAGGATTTCGCACACGCAAGAAGGCGGGGAGGAGTTGGAACTTATTGACGGCGGATTTGACGGGCGCGGCAAGAGACTTGGTGGACGCGACCGCGCTGCCAAAGGAGAAATAACAGTTTCATTAGATCGAATAAGTGACGGTTCTCTTCTTTCTTACTGAAAGGGATCGAAATCGAACGTACTCATCTGGTAAAACGCCCATCGGAGGAGACGGATGCTCCCTCTCGTCGAACGCACGCGCTATGTCGCCCGGAGGGGAAGGAAAGGCAAATGCCAGGGCGGTGCGGTGCGGTGCGCGATACTTATATATAGGAGAGCGAGAAGGATCCGCGTCAAGAATTGTGCGGGCGGGATCAGACGACGATCGCAGCGGATAGAGGAAGCCTCGTGTGAAGAATGGAACGGAACCGAGGGGAGGTCGGTTCGTAAACCCTACGGAAAAAACCCCGGCTTCGTCCGAGGCGATCGGCCGACTGGTCAATGCGCCGGACCGGACCGGTGGTGGCGATGGAGCCCGAACCGTTTAATTTGGGGCCCGGCCCAAAAGAACATTCATATTCATCAAACAAAAACAAGAGATGATTAGTTCTTCCAAGGAACATTAAAATAATGCATGTTTTTAATTAATTTGTTCTATACTAATATGTAACCAAATAATTTTTCTAAATTTTTGTTTTGGCATTAGATGAGACGTGCACATTAACATAATACATTATTTTTAATTAATTTGTTCTATAGTAATATGTAACCAAATAATTTTTCTAAATTTTTGTTTTGGCATTAGATGAGCCATCAAACCCCACTGAGGGGGGTGGTAGGGTTGGTTCTCTATCGAAGACAAAAAAAAAAAGGATGACAGTAGATTAAAATTCTGAATCTCTCTTTAGGTAAATATTATTTATATTTTTATCTATTATAAGATAATAGTTAAGATAAACATCCATCTTCTTAAAAAAAAAAAAAAATCTAAGATAAAGGAAGACTATGATATGTCACAACAAATAACAATAGACTTAATATGACATTTATTTACTCCTCTTCGCAATATTTCTTACTTAGTTTGATATCGAGAATGGAGAGTGGAATGGAGTTGAATGAGATATATTGATGCCTACGAAGAGAATATCCATTATGGTGCGTCTCATCGACATAAATGGATGGAAAGAACCCCAAAAAAAAAAAAAGAGTGCCAACAAGAAGACGTTGGTCCCTTCCTCGTCTTGTCACACAGTCTCCTGCTGCCGATTTCTATTGTCGCATCCCATACGCGGGAGACAAAGAAAAGTAGATGCGGTTGCCGTTGGGAATATTCGTCATCGCGTTGCCTTTTGGCAATTCTCGCAGATCCATAGACTCGAATACGTACAAGTACGACGATGCGGCGTTGACGCAGTGCTCTTCTCATCCTTCGTCTGGGTGGATGACATTAGGTTTACGGAGGAGGGTTGCAGCGGTGAACGCCACCTCTCGGCTCGACTCGCCGAGGCCAGTCGCACTCGAAGATCGCGGGCATGCGGTGATTGGAGAGCTACAAACTTACGGAGAAGGACCTGATGCCTCCAATGCCCACAAAGTAACAGAGCATGTCTCCGTCCGAGATCATGTGGTCTATCGCCAAAAGATATTGTGCTTGTGGACGTGAAGGGTTGGAAGTTTCTTTTGTGAGTCAGTCGAAGATGGGTGGGATTGGAAGAAGATGGTGGTGCTCTTATCCACTCTAATTGTCAAGAAGATGATTTCTTGACTGGTAATTGTCACAGAAACATGTAGAGATAAAAAGCTTAAGCTTGTGCGTGTGGTGTGGTGTGGTCTCCTCCTGCTCTTAGCGATTCTTTGATGTACGTGGAGGTTCGTCAGCCGCCAGTTCTCAGGTACGTGGAGCTCACGTGCATGGCGTCGGCCACCACACGTCACGACGGTGGGAGAGGCAAAGAACTGTATTTAAGGATGGAAGGCAGGCGGTGACCTTGAAATCTCACCATTTATATACTGAGAACAGTGGAGGCTGCCCGGTCTCACCACCACCACAAGTCTCCTCCTAATAGTTACAGGGCTCGGAGGTGGAGAAAACATAGTCTAGCAGATGAGAGCCGAGCGAAAAATATCAACTTGGTGAGGTATTCCCCGATCAAACACAGTAATCAAAGGTGCTTCCACCATGTTTTCCTTGGTCATGTTGATTGCTAATGCTCCTTATCTAGTGGTTTTGTTTCGTTTCTTCCGATTCCATCTCTAGCTTTATAAGATTTTGGTTACCTTGGAAATGGATTTTAGCTCCATGGCTAATTGTTACTGCAAAACACAACATTTGTGTGAGATTTCGAATTGGAGCACCAGGTGTTTGTGTTTTATTCTGTGACGTGATCTGCTCGGCTTTATATCAAGAAACAATACAAAGCCATAGAATTCTGCTTTCGCTGGTGGATTTTTACAAGGTTGCTTTTGTCTGGATTTTAATGTGCTAGCTAATATGCAACTACAAGTTCGAGCAGTCTTTCTCTTCCAATTCTTTTGCCTTAGGCAAGTTGTTGTTCTGGTACAGGGAGCAATGGGAAACTAGAGAATCAATATCTCCAGTTCGAAGTTGAAGGCCTTCAGAGCTTGAGAATAGAGATATCGATACCAGCCGGCAATGCCAGTCCCTCTTGCTCCATATCCAACGCCTCCAATTCCATTAGCACCGCCAAATAGTATCTTCTGCCTCAATTTTCTTTTGATTGTGATAGATGTATATGTTACAAAGAAGATAAATGAAATACGTTATGCCAAGTAGGGCAATAAGCTCTTAGCAAAAGAAGAAAATGAAGTTCTTAACAATATCATGTCTCCTACTGTAGAAGATAATATAACAACAATAACAAAGTCTTAAATTTCAACTAACTGTAGAGGATAATAATGCTTGCTAAAAATTTCCCTAGTCCCTGGATTTAGTATAAGAACAAGGGTAACTAAGATATCACAACTGAATAAACACTACACCTTTTTCTCTAGCTTAATCTGAAAGTACTGCTTCCAATGAAAGATTAGAGCTTGATTTTTTTAGTATTGCCTCTATCATGGCAGCTGGTTTGTTTGATCAGATAACACTTCTAAGCTACATATCCCTGAGCTCTGATGTTGTTAAATTAGCATAAAACTATGCTAGCAATAGTGGAATCTGAAATCTGGAGATAGCTTATAGTTTTGCCCTATTGTCTCAGTTAGTGCTATATTTGCTATCAATGTTTCATTGTATTAGATTATGAAGTTGTTACATTTGAAATATTGATGTTGATTAATTTCATATGCAGGTGGGCAGAGCCAACTTGTATGTTCTGGGTGTAGAAATCTCCTCATCTATCCAGGTGGGGCAACATCAGTATGCTGTGCCGTCTGCAGTGCAGTGACCACTGTACCTCTGCCTGGTAATATTTTCTTTTCCCCGTAAGTTTGCAACTTATATTTTAAGAATCAAAATTGAATCTTGTTTGGAATAAATATACAAGTTAGTTAATCTATAGATCATAGGCAATGACACTAGCTTGTACGATTTGTTATTATCGAGTTCCTCTTGCGTTCTGATATCAATTTGGAATTTACTTTGTTAGGATTTCTTGAGTTTTCTGCAGGAACAGAAATGGCACAGTTAATTTGTGGAGGATGCCACACACTGTTGATGTATGTTCGTGGAGCGAGTAGGATTCAGTGTTCTTGCTGTCACACAGTCAATCTGGCTCTGGAAGGTAAGCTGGTTTTTGTGACAAAAGGTTCTATTTTTATGAATTCAAATTGCTACTAATGAAAAGCAATTGATCCATGAAGATGCTAAATACCAATGTCCTGATGTTGTTGAACTTAATTCTTTCATATAGTACATTACTTGGTGTCAACTGGATGCTATCACTGGTTAAAATCTTTACGAACTAAATTTGCATTGAAACACTTGGATGCTCTTGAACCATAATATATGTTCTAAATATATTTTAAATTTTTGTAGTGATATAAAATTTCCTTCGCATAATTGGAGTGTTCCTTCCATTGAATTTTTTTGACTTGGACACGAAGTCTTTGCTCCACAATACAAAGAAGTTTCTCTTTAAACTACAGCAAGGTCACTAAATTGCTCTGGCTGAAAGACTATGATAACGTATAACATAACCTGCATTTAGACATGATATTGACCTAAAGATCATAATGAGACTCTTGCTTCATATTTGTAGCTCCCTCAACTCCTACTTTGCATACCGAATCTGATTGCATATCTCTGATTTTTAAGAGAAACTTCTTAGAAGCTGACAAATAAATGGCTCAAATTTTATAATCTTCAACAAGAAAACTCAGCATGAATTGGTAAGATGAAACTGCTCTTTTAGTTGACATTGCGGGAACCCTTACAATGACATTTGCTGTGCCTGAAACTTAGTATAGGAGTAGCTGAAACACTCTAGTTTCTTAACAAGAAGAGTGTTCCTAATCAAAGTAGCATTGAAACTTCTCGAAACCATTCTTCAAGCTTCATGCTGTAATTAGTGTCTAGGAATCCATGTCAACATTTATTAAGCATATCACAAACATAAGAACATCTTGAGCTCATTTTTGTTACCAATGAATTCTGATTGTTGACACATTTGTGTTGCAGCAAACCAGGTTGCACATGTCAATTGCGGAAACTGCCATATGCTGCTGATGTATCAATATGGAGCAAGATCAGTGAAGTGTGCAGTTTGCAGCTTTGTCACCTCAGTTGGGGTCAGTATCAATCATGTCCTCTGTTATTGGGTGATTGAACATGTTAAATAGAATGACATCATGTTTAACCTTGTAAATGCAATACACACAATGCTAAAACCCTAAATGCTGATCACATGCCTCATTCATGAAGTTGTCCTCAACATTTTCAATGTCACAGGCTTCACCAAGCACTGAGCAGAAGCCTGGCAACTGAATCCCTGGAATCGGGTGAATTGGCTGCCTATGACTTGAAAGAACTTCTTCCATCAGCTTAAGAGAGTCTCACAGTTAATGTCTAGAGCTTCTTCCCAATGTCAGTCTCCAGAACTAGCAGTTTTGGCATGTTTATAGAGTTTTTGGAACCTAAAGAGTTGGATGGCTGAAGATGTTGTCTTCTTTTTTTGTGCCATGGCATGATAACTTGCATCTTTGTCTCCAAATGTCATTGGTTTCTGAAAGATTAATTTTTGAATGCCATGCCGATCTCTCTCTCTCTCTCACACATAATTGTGGTTTGATTCCTAAAGGGATTGTCTTTGTACTCCTAATTCTAGGCTAGCATCTTAATTGAGGGAAATGGAATTCCCCATAATTAGTTTTGGACTCATTAAAATTCTGAATCTTGATTATGGGAGGATGTAAAGAATAATAAAATTAAAAATAAATTTATGGTCACCACCACAATACATCATCTTAAAAATAAAAATGAAAACTCTAAAAGGCCTAATGAATCAAATCTCGGACTCCATCTGATAAATAAAGTTGTAAACATAATATTCTTATGTATATGTATTTTGGTTTTATTCACATGTAAAGGGATTATAATGGGCTTAGCAACTCCATTTTGATTGACTTTTATGATCGTTTCTGGCTTATAATCACAGGTTATATGTAATCATTATGCAAAAACAAAATTACTTAGAAACAAACTATCTAGATAGTCATTTTGGGGTTTTTTTAGCTTTATAGAGTGATGCAGAGTGTCGACCAATACTGCACCTAAGAGCTACTTAGGTGGCACATGGCTAGATGGGTCTTTAGGATAATGTCTAAGGTTGGTTTGCTTTCTTATTCTGTAATAGTGTCATATGGGCACTTTTGGGGACTTTTGGCTGTAACGAACCACCTTGGACTTTTTGCCGAATGACTGTTTAGAACTTGTGAAATTCATATTTATAATTTATATTGCCTATCAAGTATTTATTGAAATGGTTACTTATGGAATCTCGAGTTAAATACTTTCCTCTAACTCGTCTTCTCTTTTACAAATCCTTAAGGGACCATAAGAGGTTTTAAGAAGACTAACCATTTGCGGATGAATATGCAAGGGTATCACACGACCACAGACAAAGCTATAAACAGAGTATTCAATGCAAAGCTCATGCATATCTGTGTCTTTTAGTTTTGTTCATGCTTTGCACAACATATAAAGAGCTTGCAGTAAGTTTACTAAATCCATTTTAATTAGCTTTTGTGGTCGGTTCAGACTTGTAAACATAGGTTGTGTGCAGTCATCACATAGAGACAAAATTGTCTAGCAACAGGTCATCCAAGCAACCATTTTGGGGGTTTCTAGCTCTATAGAATAGTGCAAAGTGTCAACCAGTATAGTACCTATGAGCTACCATGGTAGAATATGACTATAGAGACCTTTGGGGTAGTATTTAGAGCTGGTTTATTATCTTGTTTCATAGTAGTGTCATGCGGACACTTGTGGAGGCTTTTAACTATGGCGAACCACTTGAGACCTTTTATTACATGATCGTTCAGAGCTTGCAAAATCTATATTTGTAATTTATATTACCTATTAAGTGTTTTTTAAAATTATTGCTTATTGGATCTCGAGTTAAACACTTCCTATAACCTATCTTATCTTTTGCAGGTACTTAAGGGACCATAAGAGTGTTATAATCATAATGATACTAAGAGAGTGGGGGGTGGTTGAATTAGTGTTATCACAAAAAAATCTGATTTATAAAGTTTGATAGATAAATTCATATCGGTTTAACCAAAAGTACAAGTAACGATAGTGAGTTAAGTAAATTAGTAAGCAATAATAAAACAAAGCAAAAGAAGGATGCAAATTGATTTATAGTGGTTCAGTCGTTCCGAGCTACGCCAACTCTCGGTTCCTCTTCCCTCGAAGCCATTGGTTTTCACTATCAATCTTTTTTTCAACTAGCAAAGATCAACTACCCTTGTTACAATCCTTCTCCTTTTAATAGACTCAGGAGAAAACCTTTATACCTCGCTTTTACAAGAGACCTCAACCCTCCTACGACTTAAAAGCATTTCTAAAATCAAGGAGGAAGAGACTCAACTAATGCTTAAAGAGAGTTTACAACACTTTTAACTTCAAAAATTCTTGCTCTATCAAGCAAGCATGAGTGGGGTATTTATAGACCCCAAAAGGCTTCATGAATGGAGCCAAAAATTCATCAATTGATTTCATCATCAAAATCTAAGATTGTTAAGAACTCATAAATTTCTAAATTTTTGAGTCATGTTTGAGTCATATAATATAAGGCTTGATTAGCCAAGTTAGAGTCGATTAGGAATTTATTTAATTTTCTTAATTAAAGTCTAAGTTCAACGGGACTCTTAGTAGAACTTTATAAATAGGGCTATAACTATTTCTTTTTTAGCAATCAAGAAAGTATTGTTTTAGCTAATAAGCCAAAACCCTATGAGGGTCGATCCCCTATAATGATCAGGGAGGTCGATCCCCTCGAAGTAATTAAGGAGTCCTGATCTCCTTGAAGTGATTGTTTATTCTCCCTTTTCTATGATAGATATCTAGGGGTTCCTATCAATTGGTATCAGTGCAATGATCCTCGACATTCATGTTGCGATTCCACTATCGATCTCTGTCATAACTCCTCCCAAATCTTACAATCATCTCGCAAACCCGCCATCATCTCAGCAACCTCCCTTACAGCAATTTCTCATCTATTTCGCCACAACAATCATAAAAAAAAATAAAAGGAAAAAAGAAGAAAGGAATAGGGGAAAGGATTGAAGCTGATAGCAATATTATGCTCAAAGGGTTGCCACTGTTGTTCTTGACCAATGAACCACCCCATTGACGATCCCAGCCATTGTCGCTCTTTCCCGACCGGCAGACCACTCCCTCATCGATCCCAACCATCATCACTATTTCTAGGCCAGCAGTCCACCCTCTTCTCTCCTTCCTCGGTGATTTCTTCTTCCCACCTCAAAACAAAGCATTTGCCACCCACAGCCCATAGCCATGCCACTAGCATCCTTCTCCCATATCGCTGCCATCTCCTTCCTCAGTCGTTCTTGTCGCCCTTTGCTTGGTGGAGCCCAACGCCTCTGTCATAGCCCCATCAAAGATCAGCAACATTGCTAGAACCCTCTCAAGCTGCGTACAGTAGTGTCGCTACCCCTCCCTTATCGTCGCCACCTCCCATACCGCTGCTAATGTCACATGTCGTCGCAACCAAGATGCTAGCGTCCTCTCCCTAGCTACGTGAATGCCAACGATTAAAGATCAGATGGTCCCCCCTCCTACCATCTCCTTGGCTTCCATCCTCCACCTATGCAGCAACGAACCTGTCGTGACCATCATCCCCACGCGGACACCATCGCCATTGTCACCACCATTGTTGCCTCCCTCTGCAACCCACAGCCGACGCCTACATTTGATCGCCACCATCATTGTCTCCTCTACTACAGCCATGTCACTAGATCTTCTTCGAGCCCCACTGGCGTCCACTATCAACCTTCTTTGGGTGAAGATCAAACTCTTATAACTTCATCTCCCTTATCCCTTTTCTTTTTCTTATAATTTTCACACAATTTATTACAGAAGTTCTACTCAAAAATTATTGTATGAAATACAAGAAAACTTAGGGTATATATAGGCCTCAATTGGCTTTAGGATTTGGAGCCAAAATTAAAATGTATATGAAAAATCTGGGTATGGATGGTACAACCGTCGGTGTTGGCAGTACAACCACCAAAAGCCACCTGAAAATAGGGTATGAGCAATACAATCATCAACCTAGGCTGTCCAACCACTGCCTGCTACCGGGATTCATCATCACTCACATACAGTACAATCGCCAGGATTTCCAAAAAAGTGATTCCTTTCACTTATCAAATCCCGACTTGTATCTCCTGTTAACCAATTTTCAGGTCAACCAATTAAGCTCAACCTGAGCTCAATCCACTCTCGATAGTGAACCCAGTTAATCTTACTTAAGTCAATTTGGATCCTTCCAAATCTAACTAAAGTAGGAGTCAACCTTAATGATGCTAACTATAACTTAATTAATTACAATCAACATAACCAACAAATCCAATCAAGACCTTCCCAACTCCCGGCAAGCATTTCGGCTACCACCGATAATCTTCTGGTGAGTCTTGATCTTCTTCTGGTGAACTCCCTTGCACCATCCTGACAAGCTTCTAATACCCTCGGCGAGCTCTCGATGCACACTAGGCGAGTTCCCAACTGCATCGTCCTTGCTTAGGCCCGATGTTTGGACTTGACTTTGGTTAAACATCTGATTGTAATGTTCTCTCTGTCGTAGTTAATGTCGTAGTTAATCATACTTTAATCAACTCTAACAATATTATTAGTCCAATAACCCATCAATTGATTCCATCATCAAAATCTAAGATTCAATAGGATAGCCATTACTTTTGGATCTCAACTTTTTGGAAGATATCTTAAAATCTTATTTACCAATTCAAGATTAGTATAACATTTACCAAGAACTTTTACACCATTAACAACATCCGTAAAATGGGTATACATGTTATTGCTTAGCTTCATTTTAAATAGTTCATAACTATATACCAAAAGATTAATTTTAGATTGTCTTACTCTAATTCTGCCTTTATGAGTAATTTCAAATATGTGCCAAAGTTCATGTGCAGTATCACAAGTAGAAATATAATTAAACTTATGTTTACCCAAAGTATAAAATAAAGCATTCATAGCTTTAGCATTTAAGGAAAACATTTTCTTCTAAACTTAAGAAGGAGGAACAGACTCAATTAATGCTCAAAGTTTACAATATTTTTAACCTTAAGAATACTTACTTCATCAAGCAAGCGTGAATAGGGTATTTATAGGCCCCAAAAGGCTTCATGAATGGACCCAAAAATTTAAATCCCTAAAATTCAAGCTACCACCATCGATATTGAGCGTAACTACCACCGAATAGAGCCCGAGATTCTAGGCACTAGTTGTACTATCACCGACCTAGGTGGTACCACCATCACCTGGGTGATACCACCATCGACAGTGGGCGGTACCATCGTCGAAATATCATAAAAGCAAAACTAGTGCTTTTTGGCTCTCTAAGCGGTACCATCACTTGGTCCTAGCAATACCATCACCCAGGCCTACTCAAGTTACTGAATTGACCTTCCAATAGGCACATTCGGCCCTGGTTCAGGCCTAATAGGTTCCTAATCAAGTTGATATAGTTTTAACTGAATACTAACTTAATTAGACACTAAACAACCTCGATTAGGACTTAACTACATAATAATATATCTAGCACAATCATGAAGTAATTAGCATGTTATCCAACATTTCAATATGTCATCTGATAATTCGTCCAAAACTCTGACGCATCATTCTTTCCTTCGGCATATCGCCTGATCTATTGGCATATTTGTTGAAAAACCATTAGAGCATCACATGCATAGTGAAAGAAACAAAAACAAAACTAGTTTCCCATATTTATTATATCGTCATGCAAGGATTAGTGTACGAAAAATCATAAAACCTGAAAACTGTGACTAGTGTAAGATTGATTACCTATGGTGATTGTATATCCCTGAAACCTTCAAATCCAATTGGAGGCGATGATAGAGGTCAGATGTCCTCCTTTTTAGTGGTATCCACAGATGAATCTTTATAGTGATACTCCTTTAATCGTAGCCAAAAGCCCGTAAGATTTGTGCACCTTCTTACAGCGAATGTGGAGGAAGAACTCCTATCTTCTTCGCTGCCCTCTCGCAACAAAGAGATAGTGGTTAGCTAAGAAGATGAGGGAGGGAGGAGAATAGGAGGGGGCCACCAAAGGTACAACCTATCACCCTATTGTGCCGCCCCTACATCCTATTTATAGAGAGTCATCAAAATCCCAATGGATCCTGCCTTAGTCGGCATTGGATCTCCATTCAATTACCCTCATTCTATAGATTATTGGATCTCTATTTAGTAAGCTCAATTAGCCTATAATTGAGCTTCATGCAAAGGATCCATCAATGTTGGGTCTCATTAAATGAGAACAAAGGCTAATTATATAACTCATATTCAATCCTCTATTCACTACAATCATCCACCATATGTGTCTTGCCCTCTAGGCTCAATATCGAGCTAGTTGTGAGTTTCACTAGTCAGAACTACTTCTGACTCAATGAATTGTTATTCCATAATAATTCACTCAACTTATCGACTATGGACGTACTAGGCCACTACGCTATAGTCCCCAAATTATACAAGGGATCAAATACATACATGTTTATCCTCAATTATTATGTATTTATAGTCCCTCATCTATCTAATATCTCAGAGACCATATATTGGGTATGGTGTTATCAGGTCACATACAAAATCAATCTAAATATCGCTTTAATCAGATTCTCTTTGAGAACTCCTTCTCTCTCAATTTGAACGATCCTGGCAAAGGATTTGTCTAAGTGATAAAACACTAGATATTCCTCTCATAATATCGAGAGTGGATGGTTTAGTACGTCCATAATCGATGAGTCAAGTAAATTATTATGGGGATAATAATTCACTATATCAGAAGCTTCTGACGGGAGCGACTCACGACCAGCTCAATATCGAGCCTAGAGGGTCACACATATATAGTGGATGCTTCAGTAAATAGAGAATTTGATAGAGATCCAATTAGCCCTTATTCTTATTAGATGAGATCCTACACTGATGGACTCTTTGCATGAGGTCCAATTAGAGATCAAAGGAGATTATTGGATAGAGATTCAATAATGCAAGGTTAGTGAATAATTGGATGGAGATCCACCCACTAAAGCAGGACCCCAAGAGTTTTTTGTGGCTCTCTATAAATAGGAGGAAATGCACACAGATGATAGACTGCATCTTTGGCCGCCCCCATTTATTATCCTCCCACCCTCTATGCAAGAGTTGCGAGAATTGGGACTACAATTAAAGGAGTATCACTATAGCAATCCATCATGTGGTTACCACTGGAGAGAAGGACATTTGACCTTCTTCATCCTTTTCACCTGGATCTGAAAAAATAGAGATATATGATCTCCCTAGATAAACAATCTCTCACATAATGCAGTTTTCAGTTTTGCGCCTTTTTCTCACGATCCAATCTTTTACACAAAGATTTTGATCTATGTGATAAACCTATTTTGTTTTGATCTTCTGTTGCACATGTGATGCTCCCGCTTAGTTCCCCAGCAGTGGTATTAGAGTCAAGGTTGTTCGTGTAAAAGATTAGTTTTAAACTACGTGTAAAGAGATCACATAGAACTATTCTATGCATTCTTGTTGTGTTTTTATAGTGAAGACAGCAAGGAAGGGGCAACCACTTATGGGCAAGCCCCGTGCAGGGGCTGCCACCCACAGCCAAGCCACTTGTGGCTAGGGCCGCCTATAAGGGGATCACCTGCAGCCAGGCCCTTTGCAAGGGCGGCCAAGCCGCAAGGGGCAACCGCCCACGGCCAAGGGTGCCACCAACAAGCGCAACCGCCCGTGGCCATAGCTGACGCCCACAGAGGTGACTTCAAAAGAGGCGTCGCTTGTGACCATGATGCTTGCCCACACGCTTGGGGGGGCTGCCTGCAACACCGTCGCATGCACAGGGGCGACGACAGTGATCGCAAAAGCAAGGGCAGTAAGGGTTAGGTTTGATAAGTGCTTAAATCTCAGGATTAAGTCCCTCAATAAATATTCTCATCAATTATTTCTCGGGCCAATCTTGGGTTTGGTTTGACAAGCACTTAAATCTGCTCTAGTACTCCTATACTATGGAAGTCTGGTGGATTTTGGTAAGTTGTCCATTAACGTTTTCATACTTTGATGGTCCAAAGTGAATCAGATACTCTCTCTTGAACTATCCCCATGAAGGGACTTCGTGATAGGTCTCATACAAATCATACTACTGGAGCACATCTCCTTCAAGTTGAATAGAGGCTATCTCCACCTTGGATTCCTCGAGGTCCTATGAAAATGAAAATAATTTTCAGCACGTGAGATCCAATCAACTGGGTCTCCATCTTCCCATCTGGAAAACTTAACCCTCATGCATGGATATCCTATGTCCTGCCCTTGATTATATTTTTCAGATTGATTCCTCTTGAGATTAGAACTTTCACATGCTATGAGATTTGTTAGGGCTCTCTGACAGACTTCTTCTAAATTCGCTAAAGAGTTCTTGTAATCTTTCTTCTATTCGGGCTTTGAAGGCTTCAAATCTTGTTTCCATTGAAATATCAGTTGCCATCATATAAATTGTAAATCAGTAATATTTAATTCATATTTTTGATATTGAGTTAAGGATATCAACACCATCCTACTCAGTGTTTGTTGTTGTGATGTTAGTGGTCAGAAGGGCAATGGTGCAGTTACGCTACAAGGATGAGGTTGTCGAGGCTGTGGCGTTTGTTGCCAATGCTGGAGGGCAGCGATGTGTGGGAATAATTCATTGTTGCGATATGTTGGAAGGCAATGTTGATCATTGTAGCAGATCAGTGGGGGTGGGGGGTTGGAGAAATTGCTGCTGCGGATCACTAGGAGGCAATGATGGTAGCTCTCAAGTGCTGGCGATCGTGGTCGCTACAGTGGCAGCAGAGGAAGGAAAATGAGTAGATGAGTCAGAAGGAGAACACAAGTTGTGGCAAGGGCAAGGAAGAAGAAGGGCAACAGTGTCATCTCTGATGAAGAAATCATCACTAGGGTTTGCTGGAAGGCAGCGATTAGTGCTGGGGTTGTGGCGGCAATCAAACACAAAGGAGGGAACCATGTGGAACAGAGAAAAAAGGGAGGGTTGAGATAGCATCGAGGACTGTGATCCTGGCTGCACGGCCAGCGATGCTTGCTACGACTATTGCGAAAGGGATCATAAGGGTTCACAGTGACACTACTGGTTGTAGAGGAGCGACAATAGTTGGGTTGTCCTCGTGATTAAGGAAAAGGATGACAGTAGAGGCAGAAGCAAGGGTGGCTAGAGCGGGAGGAAGTAGCGGTGTGGTTAGCATCGAACAATGGGGAAATGACAACAATAGCAGGGTCATGTGCCTATGACAAGGGGTTGGAGATGGTAGCACTAGGCAAAGGAAGAAGTGGTGTTAGAGCAATGGTGGCAAACGGGGGCTATGGCAGCAACGACAAGGGAGGTGGGGATAGCATAGGAGGAGCAACAACACTGCTATGTGTAGCTAGCAATGTCGTCGATCTCTGAAGGGGCTATGGGCTGTAGAAGAGAGCGATCAAAGGTCACAGCTGGAAGGAGTGGAGGAAGATGGCAGCACCAGTTGATAAGGGATGAAGCTACGGCATGCAAAGGAAGAAGAGGGTAGCGGTCAGGCGAGCAAGGACTATGCTCGGCAAAGGATGGAAAAAGGCAGCGTTGGATAAAGCAGGGAAATCAACGGTGACAAGGAAGAGTGACAAGCGACAGCCAGCGATGACAGGTGGAGAGACGCTGATGACGAGAGAAACGCTGATGGGGTTAGCAATTGTGGCAGAAGGCTAGAAGGCATAGTTGTAGTGGAGGGAGAAGGCAGAGGAGGCAACGACGTTGGCATGAGGAGCTACCAACAGGGGAGAAGGTAAGGGCAACAATTGGGGTTTGTGAGACTCTATAGTGGATGCTGAGCAGAATAGGGGAGAAGGCAGAGGAGAGAAAAGGTGCTAGCGACACGACTAGGCAACAACACTGGCGGCGAAGGCTAGCAAGTGTGGCCGGCAAAGGCGACAGCAATAGGGGCGTCGAGTGTGGCAAGGAAGAGGTGGTGACTGCATGGGTTGCAAGAGGAAGATGGGGCTTAGAAGGAAGGTGAGGGTAGTGGGAAGCAGCAACGAGATAAGGGCGACGATAGAAAAACCTACGATGATGAAAGTAGGATAGGACGCAACGTCATCTCTGCTAGAGGTGCAGGGCAGTTACAATAGTGGGTGGCAGTGATGGGTGGCAATGGCAACAGGCGACGAGCGATGAAAAGGAGGGGAGGAACAACTGTGGCAGGTGGTGGTCCTTCCTTGCTCGAGAAGGATGGGGCGTAGCTGCCGGCTTCAATCTCTTTTTTTTTTTTTTGGCTGATAATAACTATAGCGAATATGGTCAGAAACTATAGCAAGGTGGTAGGTGCAACAGCGATGACAAGGAAGATGGTAAGGGTGGCAACAGCAATGTAAATGACGACAACAATTGCAGGTAGCAAGGGGAGCGATGAAGATGATGAACGGTAGCAACGGAAGTGCCAAGGAACACTGCTCTGATACCATATGATAGGAATCCAAAGGTTTATATCGAAGATAAACGATCGCTATATGGGTGGATGAACAGTGAGATGCCAAGAACATTGCTTTGATACCAGATGATATGAACCCCTCGGGTTCTATCGTGGAAAGGGGGATAAATAATCACTTCAAGGTGATTGAGCCTCCTTGATCTCTATAGGGGATCGACCCTGCTTGATCACTATAGGAGATCGGTCCTCCTAAGGTTTTAGCTAATAGGCTAAAACAAAATCTTTTCATTGATTGTCTAAAACAAAATAGTTACACCCTTATTTATAGAGACTCTTAACTAACTCATAATTGAACTTAGACTCCTAATATGATGCTTAATTAAATAGAACTCCAACTCCTATTAAGACTCCTAATCAAATAGACTTCAGCTCCTACTATGACTCCTAATTAACTTGATTGGACCAACCAACTTGACTCAATAAAGAATATAACTCAATAGATGATGACCCAACCTTGTTAGGATCCTATCAAGAATACAAAGGAAAACTCCAAGTACCGAGAAAAGGTTGAAGGGCAGAAGTCAAAGAACTTTGTAAGACTGGTATCAACGGACTTCTCATCAATATAGCCAAAAGTGAGGAACTTTAGGTTGATACAAAGTGATCGACTAAGGAATGAAGTAGACAATACATGGTGTTATACCTTTTCTACTTAGAGGAATAGGCAATAGAAATGATGGAGAAAACAATACAATCCTAGATACGATTAAAACTATTGGAGACTTACTCCAAGTTAAGATAAAATTTTGTTCTTTTTAGGCAAAACTTCTTTTATTCAAGAAGTTCAATAGCAAAAAGAAGGTAAATCGCAGTAACTAGCTCAATACAATGAGTGCAAACACTTCGAGTACTTCAAAAATATGAGCAAAAAGCAAAAGAAGGCTAGTAACCAACTCAATGAATTTAGTACAACCCCCAAGGAGGCAAGCAAAGTCAAGTAACCTTTTCCTTCTCAACTCTTAAGAGATTTAAAGAAATCGACTACTTTAGTTCTCTTATTTATCTAAGAGAGAAGCTTTGTATATGTTCAAAGACCCTTCAAAAAATTTAATGGAAGGTAACAATTGTCAAATCCTCACCAATAGTGATCAATTCTATTGAGAGTAGATTTTTTATTTTATTTTTTAATAGAATATCAATCAAAAACGAAAGTGATGCAAACCTCCCTGAAGGTGACAACTAAGTAGAAGAAGAATCGATTGATGAATTGTATAAAGGAAAGATCTCAAAATTTTCAAAGTCAACAAGGCAATGTTTAGCTCCAACAAACATCCAACTAGTTCAGGTAGCACGAAACGTTTGAGAGATTATGCACGACATAAAAGGTTTTTTTTTTCATTTGAAGGATTCATAGAAACCATCAAAGATTAGCACAACTCGACTAACCCCACACTAGAGTCATTGTCATTGGCGAGTTGAAATAGCATGACAAATTAAAGTTTGACTACTCAATAACAGCGACGAAGAGCAGTTGGGAGCCAAGAGATACAACGCAACTAGAGTAGAAGATTATAGGTTTATAAAAAATAAGAATATGCAGCATCTACAAAAGCTTCGATGAGGACGTTAAAGAAATAAGTGAGGGAGAATATCCAAAACAAAATTATAACTAAGGTGCTTGATATAATGCTTGTCTATGTCATATCTTTCGATTTTGTTCATGCTCTATACATTATTTAAAGGGCTTGCAATAGATTTGACAGTCCTATTTTAGTTAGCTTTTATAGCTATTTAAAGCTTGTAAATGCATGTTGTTGTGCAATCATCCTATAAAGGCAAAACTATCCGGAGACAAGTCATCCAAGTAATCATTTTGGATATTTTCAAGCTACATAAAGTGGTGCAGAGTATCAAATAGCACATGGTTAGATGAGCCTTTGAGATAGTTTCTAAAGTTGGTTCACTACCTTGTTCCATAAAAATGTCATGTCGATATTTGTAAGGATTTTTTTATCATGATAGATTACCTTGGACCATTTATCACATGAGCGTTTAGGGCTTATGAAGTATATATTTGTAACTTATATTACCTATCAAATGCTTGCGAAAATGACTGCTTGTGAAACCCCGAGTTAAACACTTCTTCTAACTCATCTTTTCTTTTACATATTCTTAACGAATCATAAGAGGTTTCAAAAAGACTAACTTTTAGTGACAAATACACAAAGTTATTGAACGACTTAAATAAAACCAATTAAGTCTGTGATAAATCGATAAAAAAGCGAGTAGAAGAGTCATGCTTCAATTTATTGTATCTATTTCCATTTAAATATTTAAGCTTTGTTCATAATTCTGAAAAATAAATAAAAATAAAAAATCTGTGAAAATAAAATTGTAGGGCATAAAAAGGGTTTTCAGAAGAGCTAGAAGGTGAAGCCAAAGAATTAATGTTGCTATTGCCAACTTCTTCTATATCACAAGGTTGTAATTTAGGGGCTTGCTAATGCTATGAGCAGTAAAACTGCATGAGATTGACCTTCATGGATGACCAAATTAGTCCTTGTGCAGATCTAAACAATCTATAACATGATTTACACTAATAGAAAACATAATAAGTGCAGTACACAAGAAAGCTGGTAGACTAATCAGACTTGAAAGAAACAGCTGCTAGCAAAATATTTTTCTATTGTTGAATCATACAAGGTAGAGTTGACTAAGTTGGAGTTATTGCTAAAATCAGTGAAATTCATTCAAAAAATATTTTGTTTTTCCATTGGGACTGAAACAAGGGTCAAAAAAGATAATTTTAGCTGCGACTTTGTTGCAGCAGAGGCTTCAAGAAGCAAAATTGAGATCTATAGAGTTGAAGCATCATAACTTGTTGAAAACTTGAAATGCTAAAATTGATTATCACATATTAGCAGATGTATCTTCTAGAGGATGATAAGCATGGCCTGTTCCAGCTGGTGACATCAGACTAAGTATCTCAACGACATAAGCCATGGCACTCACGGCAGCCTTCAGTACCTCTTGTGAACAACCAGGTTTGACACTTGTTTTCACCTGAAGTCAAAGAAAAATCCACTAAAATTACTAATATATTTATTTTAATCAGTGTCATATAAAAAAACCCTGCTCACGACTTTGATCATAGTGCACTAATATCAACCATATAATTTGGTCACAAATATTTGAAGTTTGCAGGTGCTGCAAAGAGCAGGAAGGCAGTGATCATTCTGTAAAGTCTATCAGTATCATCATGGCAGCAAAGACAGCAAACATGATCATTTAAGTATTGATTTTGTTTATTAGACGAGATATGCTGCACAAACCATACTAAAGGAACACAAGTTCTAAAAATAACTTATTCACTGTACCTTATCAAGGTAAGATTGCAACTTCTTCAACCTGCCCATGTAATCATGATCCTCCACATACAGGCAGATGGTTTTGCTGTCAGAACCAGGTCCTTTATACTGAATTGGTCCTGGATTGGAGTAAAGATCATCCATCAAGTACTTTTCAGCATTTTGCAGCAACAAACTGTGAACAAAAAAAAGCAGTGCTTCAAAAAAATGTCAAAGTACAGATTTGTCATCATTATAATCATATAATGAGGATTTCAGTGAGTAGCTCTCATCAATGTTAATGTTGTTGCAACCTACAACATAAATCAAAATCACATTTCAGCTGACAATACATTATTCTTTGTATTTGGAAAGATTTCTCTATGCACAATATGGCAAGGCGAAAATGATAAATGCTACGTCTTCTACTTTCCTATCTGGTATGTACCCCACAATAAACTTCAAAGCTTCATTTTTCCATGCAAACGTTACTCAATGCCTAGTGCAAGCATTTCTGTAGAACCTTTCTATTATTTGACACAATACTATAGTCGTAATAAAGTTGAAAAAAGTACGGGGATGGCCATGTCATTTTGATTATCATATAAGTATAGCTGAAAGATCATTAATTTGTTGTAAGGGTTTTAAAGATCATTAATTTGCTATAAGACTACCCATAATTCATGCTTAAGCCTTTGTTCTTCATAATACCACAATACTATGTTGATGTTGAATCAGACTCCCTTATATGTTACCTGATTATCACTTTTACTAAGAACACTAGCAGCAAATTGGAGTATGTACAGGGCTTGACATGAAAATAAACCTCAACATTCTCTTTGAAGTTGGTTTTATAGTTCTACCTTCCAACATACTTAACAGTCCAGAACTCAGATCACAACTTCCCCTTTTTTTTACATTTTTCAGACATCTCCCATGATATAACCCTCAGTCTCTAGTATATGATATGATTTGTCAGGGCAGCATTTCAAATACCACTGTATAGATCAGGACTATATTTAAATTGTTGTAATAATTATGGGGTTAAATTTGTATGGAGACTCACTCTAAAACCTAAAACTGATAAACTCATTTTACTAACCAACATAAAAAAAAAAACAGTTTACCCATATGATTTTCCTTTTAAGTCCACTCCAACTGGATGGATTGATGGTTTTCCAATCGAGGGAGTTCCAAGACCATGCAACAACCTCCTTATAGTCATCATAGCCTGCCAATATGTAAGAAAAGGTCAAAATCACCTCTATGGTATTGTTTCATTGGCATAAAATTTGCTGTTTGAAAGAAAAGACCTGGGGGCAGAGCAGTATTAGCAATTGAGGGATAAAATCAAGGTTCTCAATAAACAATAAGCAAAATAAGAAAGAAGTTCCCGATTAAGAGCACCGTACGGAAGCTACATACGAGAATGAATTTCCTTATAGAACACAAACCTGGAGCAGTTAATTTTAATGGAAAACAAGAGACCAGTGATTTTTTATGCTTCATAAGGTTTCACAATTAATATAAATCAGGATTCAACCAATGACATGTTAAAAGGAAATCTTAAGCATTGAAATACATCAAAACTATAATAATGAGGTCAGCATTGTGAAGAGTTCACTATCATAAGAACCTGCTAGAAATACATTTACTAGGTCAGATGCTGGCACAAAACATTATGCCATCTTGTTTAGCAAGTCTAACACCAGCATTAAATGGGCTACAAGAATTCTGAAAACTGGTTCTGTAAAACACATAAGTTATAACTGGACAACTACTAATGTTGAGGAATTATATATCGAACATACAGCAATTTGTGCTCTAATCAAATTGCAGAATACTTTGCAACTCTCATCATGAAAAATTTTGGTCATCATTCGTAATATCTTGTTCATACAATATGATAACAAGTGAAAATAAGCTGCTCTCTGCATCTGGAAAACAGTAAAGTTCATGTGAAAAACAATAAAATTCGTGCAGTATAAAAATTAATTCATGATTTAAACCTTTGATTATCTCTTCACAAACTAAATTAATCGACATATACTACTCGTGGTTTCAATTTCAAATACCTGTCCGCGGCCGACGGCAACATTTATCAGTCTAAACAGGGACCAACATTACCATATAGTTTCTACTGATCAGTATTTATTTTTTTTAATATTTTTATGATACTGGATGGAGCAGGCTGATAGACTGTCCAGTGTCCAATTATCCGACAAGTTGTCAAATTGGTCACAGAGCAACATGTATGACCTTGCTATTGCTAATTATATAATTCCTGGCTTCTTCCTTCCTCCAAAGAAATTCTGCACATTTGCTTGGGGCCTAATGAGATGTTCACGTCCATAGAGCAAAAGCTGGCCTGAGCCTGCCATGACCTCCTGGTAGGTCAACAACTTATTTTATGTTTCCTACATATGTAGATAACAGCTCAGGTAAAAAGATTTTAGGTCAAGGAATGACTTGCAGATTAAGACAAATTTAAACTCAATTTCAAGTTTTAGAAAAAAAAAGACAGAATCTGGGTTGGTTGGATCTTGCTCTTAGCAAAACATATGCTTAGTGGGAGAGTCTGACCTTCCAACTCAATTTCTTGATTTGATTCTAATGTACAATGCCAAGGGTCATCATCTTAAAGTGTTGAGGTTTAGATTTATTTGTGAGTTCATCAATGTAAAAGCAACATATGACATACTGTAAGTGGAGCACCACCACATCGCCACCTAGAAACATCGTTTTTGAGGTTTGTCACTGTAGCCATATAACCATTAAGCCCCGCAGCAAGAAGATGATAAGCACCATGACCAAGAGCCTGCATTTGGACCAACCATCATGAATCTAATCAGTTGATTGAAAAATAGCATAAACTTGCTATCAACAAGCTGAAGTATCCAACCCTTACATATGCATAGTCACAATCAAAGTTGGAGGGAACTGATCCTCGTGCTTGGTATCCAAAGAAGTGGCAGATAGAATTGAACTTTTTACCTGTGTATGTACCATTTTTCTGTATATCACAAATATAACATTCAAAGAAATATATCAGCTTCCAGCAGAAATAACTGTAAATCAAGAAAGACAGCAATGATATATTAAGCTCAGATTTTATGTTCATATCATGTTTTCAACACAAACGATGTTTGAAGGTAATTTAGAAATTTTTGGGGTTTTTTTGCACTGGACACCCTCTATTTTCCATATTTGTCTAGATATCCCCACAAATGTTGGAATTGCTACTACACCCCTGCAAAACTTCAAATAAGTTACTGCTCCTGTCACTCTAGGTAATGCTCCATTACCCTTGAAAAGTATCATGGATAAAACCCAGGTAAGAAGCCTGTCTTTTAGATGCTCAAACCATCCCTACCTCTCTTGAATGACAATATCATCAATGCCATCCACCTATGTCAGTACCTCCAGTCCTGCTGCCCCCCTCTCCACCAGTGGCCTCACCATGCACAATTCTCCCTTCCCAGCGTAGCCTCACCATGGCCTCATCCTCGCTGACTTTCAGTGAGCAGCATGCTCCCACTTGCAATGCCATTTATATCTTCCTTTGCACTCATCAAAAGTAGCAACTTCATGTTCCCACCACCACACCTTTATTTATTGCAAGGTGCATCATCTTGCCAATGCATCCAATGCTTTGCCGGCATGCCCATGATGATTTCACCTATATGGAGTATAAAGGAGCTGCTTCTAATCTTTCCCCTCCCAAGGTCAACCCCCTTACAACTAGGTGACAGAAACTGACAAGAAAATATACATTACAACAGCTAACTAAGTGACTACACGTCTCTAATTAAAAAGTTTGTACAATAGACAATAAGTTCACAAATTTATCTTACTTGGCCCATCTCAGATCCAGCTTCTTATTTGGTGGGACACATGGTTGCATCCATATACACCATCCAATAGCCAACAATCTAGTGGGGGACAATTTTTTGCAGCTACTTAGCCAACAATACGAGGTCTAGATATATCATAAGACCAATATTGAGCAAAATATTATGAACCCAACGCATGAGATCTTTGACAAAGCAAGGTTTGGGGAGGATCAAAGTATGAAGCCCTATCCTTATAAGAGGTTGTTTCCATACCAAATCTCGATCACTTTGGTCTCAAAGCAGCAAACTTACTATTGAAGCAAGCACAGATCAAAATTTCATCTGTACTAACTGATATGAACTGGTTTTCAATTTGGTAAGCTCATCTTACAAGTAAATAGATTAGTGGTAAGCTTATAATTGACTTCTATCATAGTTGTTTTTTTCCTTATTCTTCTCTATTTCTCTCTCTCTCAGGTTCTCTCTCCCTTCCTCCATCTCTTCCATGATATATTGTAGCTGCCTCCTCTTTTTCACCGTTTCACTGCCACCTCCTCCTTGCAGCTTTGTAGATGTTGCCTCTTCATTCTCAATACATCGCCCATGCCTCCTACTAGTGCACATCCTCTCTCTCTCTCTCTACACTAGGTGGTACCAAATGGTGACAATCCATATGAAACATTGACAATTAAAAATTGGGTCTCTATGAGCCACTAAAAGTCTAGTTGTATTGGTTCGGTTGCTGATCTGTATCAATAAATATATAGATAATAATAATTTCATAGTTGTGCTAGTAGAACCTGAATTAAATTTATATCATTGAGCTAACATGTTTTATAATTAATTGAGTTATAAATTCATTACCTTATATGATCTTTTAATGAGATAAAATGCAATAATATGTCATTGTCTTCTAAAACGATATTAGGATCATGATACATGTCATAGAGGACACAAATTCAAAAACATTCAAAACCATCCGAAAACAATTAAAAAATATTGAAAGATATTTTTTTTATTGGCCTAGCATTAAACCAAGCATATTGATACATGATACAATATGGTGTCAATACTATGCCATTGTGCTTGATATACATAATGCTAAAACTTCTGGCAAATAAATCAATAAAGAACATAATCAAGATATAAATACTTACAACACATAAATAGCTTTCAAATTTCAACTTACTGTTCGTATCTCCATCTCTGTTTCCACCAATTGAGCTAACAATTTCTCTGTTTCAATCTGTCAGGTGAAGAATTTTATGTCACTCATTCTCATGGAGGCACTCAAATATCAAACAATTTGAATGACACATGTACATCAGTTTTATACCTGAGACAATTGTGCTGATTGATCAGATTCAGGAGAAAGAAGAAGCTGCACCATGAGAACAGAATTAAATAAATAACTTGAGTTCAAAATCAAGCTCATCGAGAAAACATTGGCATAAGAGTCAATATAGACACAACTGCTAGAGTACTGAATACATATTAACACAAACAATGAATCCAAAGAAATACAGAATGGCAAAATGAGGCGTTGCATGCTGCAGCTTTAGTATCTAAACGAATATTACGTAAACGGATGGTAAAGAACCACACCCATCGTTTTATCCTCATTCGAGAAGCACAAGTTGGATAAGCAATGTTAAAACTCATTAATTTTACACGATAGTATGAATAAGCAATGTTACATTTGAACAAGCCTCAGAGAGTATCAGACATGAAGTATAATTTTACACGATAGTGTGAATAAGCAATGTTAAAACTCATTAATATGAAAAAAGGCTATTATGGAGGCTGTAATGGGAGAATCAGTATACCTGCTTCTTTATAAATGGCGGCATAGACTCAAACAAAGCAGAGGCCCAAGGAGACAACTGCCCTGAAATGTTCTCAGTCAAAACACCATTCTTCAGAAGAACATGTATTTCCTTGAAAGATGAAAGATCCAAGCTCAAGCTCATGTTATTCCCAAAATAACAAAAACATAAAAATATAACCATTATTCTTATTATGATGCAGTTAGTACCTGCAGTAGGGCATATACTTCAGGTATACCTTCAACGAGTCCCTCAGGTAAAAGAATCACACCATGATATTTTCCTATAGAAACAAGATTCTGTCCCTTAAGATGATTTGCATCATGACATATATTTTCATAGAAATGATAAAGAACAAATATATTTTGAATAAAACCAACTCATTTTGATCTTTGCCTGGGGAAACTTTCCAGTATGTAGAAAAACTTTTCTACAAATCTCTTACACTGTGACCAATATCAAATATGGCTTCCATATAAATTTAGATCTCTATAAGTAAAAATACTCCTCAAAAGTGCAAAAGATTGGAAACATTTGAACAAGTTGCAATAGCATGCATGCGTACTTAATCAGCCAAGAACTCTAATAAAAGATTAAAAATAATTACTGTGGAATGTAGTTCAATATCATGATAAATTTTTAACAGTACTGGTAGAAGGTAATGGCCAAAAAAGTGATCAGTTCCAATTCAAACAAGTATAATAATGGTATGAGTTTTATGTAAGGCAAAAAGGCCTGCCACAGAAGATGGAGATCTTCCCACATCATGGAAGTGGCAACTCAAGAATTTGATCAGAAAGAAAACGTTGGTCTCCTCGAAACTCCAATATAGAAAAAGCTAAAAAAAGCACTTGATATGATGCTATTCTTATGATACTTTTAGAAGAATGATATGATTTTCTTGCATGCACTAACCTATCCATCATGTTAAATGGAAAGAGCAACTTCCTTGACTATATAGCATGGATTATTGGTTGATAATGAAATTTCATCACTACTACATTGTCTGAAATCAATGCTATGTAATAAATGCTGCATTCTCTTTTCAATTTAAGAAATTTGGAATCACAATGTTTGATGTGCATGGAGAGAGAAATTACCTTTTGCTGCCCTTGATTGAACTGCATTGCAAATTCTTTTTGTTATGTCATGAAGAGTAAGCTTTGAAGAAGCAACTTCCTCTCCAAGAATAACCTAACCATATGTTTCCAGAACAATAAGTTACCAGCAATGTTGTAAAGATAAAATACTAATGTGCAAATCCAGATAAGCATACCATATTTGGATGAGACTGAAGAGAACATTCCAAAGTAACATGAGATGAACTCCTTCCCATAAGCCGAATAAAATAGTAATACTGAGAAACATACAGATGGATTTAGCAAACTCTTAAACTGTTTGCTCTGCTTTACTCAGTATAATTCAAAGACAGAAACAATATGATAGCTTTATAAGCATTCATATCCGCCAATTACTTATGCATGGTCAAGAAATGTCAATATATAGGACAAATATTGATGTAAGTAATGTTGCTCCTTTACCACCTGAGTAACCAAGCTTAGAGTCATGGAAACAAATTCTTTACTTGCAGGAGGAAGCCTGTGTACATTGACATTTTTAAGATCTTGTATTGGAAAGAGCCTTATGCAGTAGGCTGTCTGCATTGCCCAAAGATACGTCTACTCTAGGTGCATGGGTATCTTCTAATTCACAGTGATATTGTATGGTACAAGCCAATATATCACATGGTGTACAAGTACCATATAATCCAATCAGTATTAATATGAGATTTATGTCATTGAATCAAACTTCAAAATTTTCACCTATTTTGTACAAGGTATAGAAAACCAGTTGGGCTGGTCTATGTCAATCGTTATTTACTAGTCCAACGAAAAACTAGGACATGATCCAAATGATTTCTCCTGTGTTGGTTCAGAGATGGGATTACATGGTGTTAAGTCTACAACCTGGTACCACTATCATTTTTCTTGCAGTTATCTTGATTTTTCTTCTATTTTCTTTAATCTTTCCTCAGTTGTTTTTCCATGTAATCCTAAACCCTTTCTTTCTCTCACTCTCTCTCCCTTCCTCCTAAGCCTCTTCCTTCTCCTCCCCGTCACCTTGCCCTGGCCAATTTACTGCCTAACTGCTGCCGTCCACTACGTCATTGCCTCGCCTGCATTTGACCAGTTCCCTCGCTGTCGGGGATCCACCACCTCATTGCTGCCATCCTGCTGGATTGTCTTTATCGTGCCGCCGGAGCATCACTTCCTCCTTCGCCTTCTGTAGACCTCCTCCTCCTCTATTTCTCTTCCTTTGACTACTCCTCTTCTCCTTTCATCTTCCTCTTCTCCTTCTCCCTTCTCACCGTCTTTCTCTTTGGTTGGCATTGATCAGTATTGTTGGTGTATGGTGTACCATGCATTGATATGCTTTTATGTACCAGAACCATATCGGTCCAACCAGTTATCAAGGTTTTAAATTTGGATTTTGTAATCATTTTAGCTATGGGATGGTGTATGAATTTGTATGGCCCATTCATATGTAGTCATCGAAGCACAAACTTGAGTTGAGTACATGACAATAAGGCCAGGCATCTAGTGTTTTAAGCAATTAATAAATGTCTTTTGTTAACTTTTACAAAATTTATAAGACTAGTGAAAGAAAAACACAGAGCATGCAACTCGAGGAAGGGGGTCTAGGGAGGGTCAACATATGTAAACTTACCTTGTATAGTTTGTGAATAAAAAAGAAACAAATGCCCAAATAAATGAGTATAGAAGAACCTTCAAGAGTAATTAGTTTCTTAGATTACAATACATTTTCCAATATAAAACAATAAAATTGGATGTGTAGAGACTTACGTCAACCAAAAAAACAATTTGTTTGAACGTGCTTAAAAGAACTTAGTGCATTGGTTAGGCAAATTAAGATGACCAAGGTGACTTAGTAAGAATTGTGAAAAGGCATTGTGCCCATTGGACAATAAGGACACTGACTCAGAAAAGGCAAATGGACAAAATAAACAATGGCGTATCCCCAGCTAGCCGGAAATAAAAGCTAGTTACCTTTTGTTGTTTCATGAAGACTAAATCACAATGTTTTCAGATGCAAGTATGACGTGTTTGCAAAAGTGAGACTATATAAAATCATGCCAAGATTGTTTCCACTAATTTACAAGTTACTTAAGAAGCACCAATATCTGTGGTTCTGCTTTGGACAGATACAATAAATGAAAAGTTCATACGTAATCCTTACAGTTAAGAAAAGTATTCTTGTCATAATTTGACGTGTTATTTCTGTGGAAGTTGTTTAGCTTAAATATGTCAACCAGATTGATGAATTTGCTTTACACATTTAAAATATAATAGACTTCACAAGACAGGTTTTGTAACCAGGAAAAACAATGAAATGATGTGCAATAAAAGCTTCACATTAATCACAGAATGATTTGAGTGATCAATTTCTGACTGAATCATTTGGACCTCATGCTAATTAATAACCTTAAAACTCTCCCAATTCTAGGTATAGATGTGATTTAGCACATGCAAAGCAACTACTTAATTAAAATTTAAAGTTGTGTAAAACATAATTACCAAAATAGAACAAATCTATCATCCTTTTTGTTTAGTTACTTAATTTCTTCTTTTCTGAAAAAAAGGGACCACAATCACCATGCAAGCAAAGAAGACAAGGAAATCACTCGGTCCTACCATTTTAAGACTTGACAATGTAGCAAAAGATAATTGATGAGGATTGGATCCTGGCATATACATATATATATGTATATATATATATACATACATATACATATATATACATATATATATGTATATGTATATGTATATGTATATATATATGTATGTATATATATATATATATGTATATATATGTGTATATATATATATACATATATACTTGTGGATGTATGCATATTACAAGTGCTGATGGCTGATCAGAACAGTCTTGACATCTATTCATATGAACCTATTTCACAGAATCATATGAAACTTACCCACTATTGATACCCTTTTCCAACTAATACTCAATTTAAGTTTCAAATAATGTAAATTTGTACCTTCTCAGCAGAAAGAGCATCTGTGCATATGTTACTGATGAGTTGAGAGTTCACCTAAGCAAAAGAACCAACTAAACTATGAAAATGATTTTCTTATTTTCAATAAAATGAAGAAATGCAACACAAGTAAATTAAGGTACTGTATAATGTATATCTAAGATAATGTCAATGATGGTTGTAGGAGTTACACAGTTTTTCTGTGCCTACTAACAGATGTATGTGAGAATTAACAG
Organism: Ensete glaucum; assembly: GCA_021527575.1. Classification (NCBI taxonomy): domain Eukaryota; kingdom Viridiplantae; phylum Streptophyta; class Magnoliopsida; order Zingiberales; family Musaceae; genus Ensete; species Ensete glaucum. The sequence continues at coordinate 54,745,937 of CM038553.1, forward strand.
CAAAAATTTAAAAGTCATACTTTGGAAGTTCAAAGCAGGCATATAAACTAAGTCATTGCATGAATCTCAAGAAATAGATCATACATTACAGTCTATGACAAGATTTTTCACTTGGTGAGCAGTTTATTAGCACCAGATTTAAGAATACTGGCAAAAGTTAGACATCATCGATGTATCTGTTAGCAAAATAGATCTATTACATGATGCTGAACCCACATTCCATGTCATGTCAGTGCTGTTTAATGGGCCATGAGTTGTTCATATTCAAAAGATTGGAGCCCAGAAAGTATATGCAATCTACTGACGTAGAAAATCAAGAAGTAGACTGCATGTCTGCTATGTTTTCTTCAAATAGTTCTTTCCAAGGGACAAAATGATCGCTCCTGATACACAGAGTAAGATGGCTCTTCAGATTGATTTTTTTGTCACCCTATACCATATATCCTCCCAATCATATACCGATACTTCAAATCATAAGCTATGTCATAATTTTATGCATAATAGATCATACAATAACTCCAGACTATTTTTGCATACATAATTACCATATGTACTAATTACATATTAAAGATCAAATATTTTCTTAAGATATCTGTTTATAATTCTAAACATGATTCGCTTTATCGATCCTTACCAGTATCGACTAGTTGTCGGTACAGTACATACCAAACTGTACTGATTCACACTGAACATATCAACCTATGGTACATACGAGCGTACCAATGTGACCGGTATGTACCACCATACTGAGCAGTATGCTACAGTATGGTAAACCTTGATTCTAAGTATTTTTTTCATTATGCTTTTCTTGTTAAATTCAACCTATCATATATTAGTTACAAATAAGGATGGTGTTGAATCCAATAATAATATTATTTAACTAATCTTAGTAATTAGTACTGCATTATATTGAGTAAATATGCGTCACATTTCTTTTATCCTACTTCTTTGACAATCTTGACTTTTAGTTTCTCTTAGTGGTTTTGAAGCAATTTTTAATATAAGATGCTTGTGTAATTTCTTGTACAATAGAAGTTGCAACTTGTAAAGCTTCATTCAGTTCTACAGGCAGAAAGATGGATCATTCTTAAAGGATTGAAGCTAGCTCACTAGAGAGGCACCCACCCAATTTTGGCCAGATCTGACCACCTGCAGGCAATTCACCTTTTGGAAACATGCTTAATATGTGAAACGTGATCATAATATGGAGGCCCATACCCTTGCTAACTATGCCAGACAGCAGGGTTCTTATGTTTGGAGTGGTGACCTACCCGGTTACTGTTCCTTAACAGTTTGTACTCCAATGGGTTAAATTAATATACTATGTTGTTTGTTCTAAAAAAACTTGTAACTAAATTTTTTCTTATTGATAAACAAAATAGGTATATTTTCTGTCAATCTTAAGTTTTTTCTTCTTAATAATTTTCTTTATAATATAAGTTGCCTGTGCAATTTCTTGTAATACATAGAAGTTGCAACTTGCAATCGCATTTTTTCTTATTGATGAACAAAAGAACAAGAGATTGCAACTTTGCATGCACAATTTTGTACATGGTTGGAGGTTACTAATCATCAAAAGAAAAAGAAATCTTTTACAAAGATTTGAGTTATTACATGTATAATATTTAATAAGGCAGTTAGCATATGGTGGCGACACAAAATGCTTATTTTGTTTGACATCTAGTGGTTGCTTTTCTTCATTCCAAATTTAAGGACAAAGAGAAAAAACTGGAAAAGAAAGTGGACATTAAATACCTTGCAGATTGTGTCAAATCCAACATTAGCTTCAACAAACTGGTTCTGGAGATCCCCATAAAAGGAAACAGGAACACCAATAACCTACAAACCCAAGATTTATCATTCTTCTATCGCATTTAAAGACTATGACCATAGGTAGAGTTCACTAAATAAAAAATTTCAAATACCCAAATTTAAGACAATATTTGTCGTTTCTGTTGGAAAAAAATAGCCATATAACTATTGGACCAGTCACAGGGAAAAGTGGTTCACTGTTGTGTTGGAACTTGATAAGAGCAATAATTCAATAAATTATATGAACTACAGATTAAGAATTAACATTAGTTTAGCTACAGGAATTGCCAAAAACCTTTGTCAAACATTTTGCTTCTGCAAATGTCTCAGCAAGTTGAGCTGCATCAGTATTGGATGTGACACCTTCATGAAGAAAGAATACATGAATTATCACTCTAGATAATGCTGAAAAACTTGTCTATTTAGGATTAAAATCAAGGCAAATACCTCCAATAACAACAAGTCCATTAAGATCTAGTGTTTGGCATGCATTTAGTGCAGCATTCACCTGTTCCTTTGATGTGATTTGATCCTTTGTCCTTCCCAGCATATCATAGCCCCCTAGATAATACATTTCAGAATGATTAGGTAGTTCAGATTTTATATCTGCAACTCTGCAAGTGCCAACAATACCAATTTGTGTTAAGCATTAAATATAGCCAAATCTCATTTCTTCTGGTCCAAAGACCAAACATTTTGCACTTAACAGCTCAAAATATATAGAGGAGACATCAACATTCATGAACTCACAAGTACATTATTTACAAAGGCTTTAGTTTGCTTAGGCAAAGATATTTTGCCAGGCAATTTATGTAAAGAAATTAACATCAGAAACAATGAATTAACCTGATGGATTGATCTCAATTTATTTGGTAATTTTCATCCTTGGATTAAAAGTTATTTATGTAAACAACACTTTCTTGTCAGCAATCATGACTGTCAACTACCCAATGCATATGGGTCAATCTCAGTTTATCTGGTACTTCTCATCATTGGAGTAGAATAAACAATTTTAGAAACTTGTTTCTTGGGGAAAACTTCCAACTGTTGGTTTCTTGACATTTTAAACTGATACAGATGGTATGGAACATATTCTTTAAATGTGCATGGCCCAAAATGCAACATGTCGTTACAAAATTACATTGTGCTATGAAGCATACAGCCCTACACTATCAATATTTATGGACCAAAATGCAACATGTTGATGCATATGACTCTTAAACGACTAAATATTCTAATTTTGTAATTCATTGATTAAAATAAACACTCAAGCAAGCGCATGTGAGGGTGTTAGAGCACTGTAAAACCAGAAGAATTAGCTTATTTCAGGATAAACCAGTAAGAAATTTTTGGTCTGCATTTTCCAAAAGATGATTAAATTCCCTATTGTGAAAGTATAAAGCTTTAACAAGAACTTAAATTGCTAATGCATGGCTAAAAAAAATCGACAATTTATACCAGTCAAGCCACAACTGGTGCCCGGTGACAAGAAAGTCATAGAGCAAGTGATTCTAGAACTCAACAAATAAAATGCTTATAGGTTTAGCAAAAGACTAACTAATATAAACCTTGATTACGATAAGCAGCGACGATATCATCCGAGATCACTAATGTTTTTTGCACAAATAATCCTTCAGTTCCTCCTATTTTAACAAAGCAAAGAAATGTCAATTATCAAAAAGCCTTATATGATAATTTGCCTAACCAACATGTCACCAGATAAAAGAAGTTTCAAAGAAATCCCTTCTAAAAATAATCCACTGGATAAACAGTGAACTATCAAATAAAATATTTGTCCATCATATATCAGATAAATGGTGAGTGCATACACACCGCAAAACCCTAGCAAGGTACTTTTTGGGTTGCGTAACTTCATAGCATCATAAAGCCCACAAATAATGTTATGCCCTCCAGGTGATTGGCGGCCACAAAAGACTGCCCCAACCCTGCATAATACCATTACCAGAATAACATTATGGCTTCAGTACTGGCTTAGAATAGTTATCCACAGTGCATAATTGATGAAGAAACGAAGAAAGCAGATAGCATCTCATGATGCAGAACATGTGAAATAGAAGTATGTTTAATAGGGAGGATGATCACTACTAGAAATTTAAATTATCTCGGACATTTTCATGATCATTGTTGTCATCAAGCCTTTGTCGAATGTGATAACCAAGGAGGAAGCCCAATTTGGAGGATCAAACTAATGGCTAGGGATTTGACACACCAAAATCTTAATTTAAGAGTTTAGTTAAAATATGTCAACTAAGCATCTCTCATTTTCTTTGCTAAGAGATATCGAATCATGAGTAGCGACCAAACAACACAAAAACAGAGGTCTGAATTACTTGAGCTAGTTAGCTGCGCAAGGATAATTTAGCCCACTGATTTCATCTAAGATCAACCAGACGTCGGCTAGAACCGCCAGGACCAAGCAAATCTATCGGCAAAGTCGCGCCACTTTTTTAGAAACCCTTTTCTTGATCAAGATTTAACCGAAAACATACAGCAGATCGGAAAAATCATGAAGATAATGTGTGTTTTCTTGTTTATGGCATTGAACGAGAAGGCAAAATGACCAGGCAAGAGAAAAAGATCGGACAGATTCAACGCATAAGCTGACTGAGGCCGTGTAACCCTGAAGGAGAGGTAGTGCTCGTTCGAATATACCTTCGGCGGCCCTTTGGGCGGCTCGGCGGAGAGCAGCCATTTGGCAATCCCCTCCGGGGAATCGAATCTGGATGGGGAAGAGGGCTCGAAGCCTGCCATTCTCGACATTGGGCTGTGCCTCCTCTCCGCCGACCAGAAATCACCTCCCTTGCCTCTGCAGGGCAGAGAAGGGGGTCACTTCCCGCCTAAATGGGCACCAAACCCATCCCAAATTGGTAAATATGTGTCCATATTTATCCCAATAAACCCTCAAGTATTAAGATCATTTACATGCACTCATTAAAACTATTTACGAATATGGTTAGTTCGAATGAAAAATACAAAAATATAAAATAATAAACCCTCCTTAAAATTTTTTATTTTTTCAAATAATAAATAATGAAGATGGGATTAAGCTAGTTAATCTAAGTACCTTGTGATATGGTCAAAGTCTTTACAAATTAAGCTAGTTAATCTTTAAATTGTTTACTATCTTAGTTGTTAAGAACTCTAAAAATATATTATTATTAAAAATTAAAATTATAGCTTCTATATAAATAAATCAATATGGTATTACTCGATAGGATAAATAATGCAACCTAATTAATGTTCTTTTTTATTATTATTATTAGGATCATATATTGGTGTGGATGAGATTTTCTTTTGGTAGACACCTGAAGTTGATTTTTAATTTAGTATCGTTATTCTGATTTGTAGACTCATATTGTAACAATCATAAACAAAATAAAAATAATAATGAATTTGATAAAATTACAAAGAATACTGAACATAAATCATACCATATTTTATATATCGGTACATGAATACAGGAAGTAACCAATAGCATCATGTGATCAATATGTGACTAACATTTCGGCAAAAAAATGTTATCATATTAGGATTAAATCTGAGAGAAGCGTACAATATTCTTCCCCGTGATCGACATTGATCATGGGATTCTGCATTATTACTAATACAACTTAAGAACGAGAGAGAGAGAGAGAGAGAGTCATCACCTGAGTGGTGGCTGTTGATGTTGGACGCCATTAGGAGGGGGTTTCTCCAATGAGCTGACGAAGTGCACCAAAGGTTGGCCATAAGTTAGAGGAAAGGAACGCTTGATGGATTCAGCATCCAACGGATCTGGAACAGTAGTCGCATCACCAAACTCTACTTGGACATGAGATCCCTGCCATTGAATTGTCCATCTCATTAACTTTGCCATCCATCCCTCGGTTAGAGAGAGAGAGAGAGAGAGAGACGACGACGACGGTGGCTGTCACAACACATGCGATGCATGCGTTTATGCGCCGGTTGACGAAGCTTCAACATCACTAAATGGTTAACCTCACTGCACTGCCTTTTACTCTCTTGTTTCCACTGAATGCTGATCGAGAGAGAGAGAGAGAGCGAAGGAGTACCTGCAAGCAAGGGGGAAGTTGTGGAACGTAGAGGCTTCGCTGCTTCTGAAGGGTAGAGGACTCGATGCCAGCTCCAAACTCCATCTGCTCCTGCGACAACGAAAAAGAAAGAGAACTGCCGTGGCGAGTGGGAGAAGGTAAGCGAGTGTCACGTTCAGATCATCGCCGTGAGGTTTTTAATTATCTTCCACCGTTGAGGTGGGTCGAGATCCGGCGACTGCGCACGCGCGAATCGCACGCATCTCCTTGACTGCTTTTCCTTTCAATATTGGACATCAAAATAAGAATTATATTCACTTGTTCTTATTTTTCACCACACACATCATTTATCGATGGTTGATCAATTTGTAAATATATGCGATATAGATTGTTATCGAATCTTGAAATGTCGAATTCGTCGGGGTAGAATTGTCGAATTGCATTTTGATGTATAAGAAAATATATCTTTTTTGATATATATATATATATATATATATATATATATATATATGCATATACATATTCAATCCATTTTTTGATCCATTATGTTGGATAAGCTATTTTTGTTGGATTGATTAATTTTTTTTTAATTATTTAAATTTTAATTTATTTTTTAAAAAAGTTATTTTAATATTTTTTTATTATATATATTTTATAATATTTTTAAATTACCAACCGATCGATTGAGCCGTCGTTGGACCGGTCCAGTGAACCGATTCTTAATCGGACCGGTCTCTGATTCGGTTTTACAACTATGACGTGGGAATGATGGGGCTTGGCCGGGGTCGTTAACCGCGGCCGACACGGCAAGACGAAGAATACTCGAACTGGCACGCCCCCGCATTTATCACACGGTCTGCGTCACACATTCCAAACCAGTCCGGGGTCAGCTCGTCGTCCAACTCAGCGGCCCCACGTCCGCCGCCATGGGGTCGTACGAACCGGGAATTCTCCTCCACGTCGTGCCCTATGTCGTTCCTCCTCCCATCCGCATACGCGCCACGTCCGCAAACATCCATTCTGTAAACCTAATCTAGCAATGACGTAATGAGCGACATGGTGTGATCATTTGTGAATGTCAAATCCATTTATAATAAAGTCAATTTTGTTAATTCCGCATCAATCGAATTAACTCGTAAATTCTTGTGATACGATAGATCTCTTTATCAGTGATCGATCATAGATCCAAAAAGCTTATATTTAAAATCCTACAACAATAGCATCAATTTATTATCATAAAAATTATAGATGTTACCTTAAAATTAGTGCTCAAATACTTCTCTTCCAACTAAACAAACGTTTATTAACGCCTTGTGTTCCCAGTAACCATTTCCAACTAACATAATTTGTTGGTTTCCATGGCAAGTACGGCAATTAATTCTATTTAGTAGCTAATCCAAAATTGGGTAAGTCAGCGAACCCCTATTCTGACTCGGTAGGAAACGAAACGCCACGAAAGCAACGTGCAGAGAACGCGAACCATGTGCTGCGGCGGGTTGACGTGCTAAAGTAACCTACTTAGACCAAGCGATCACATCACCTCGATTTTGATCCCGAATGGACGGTGATGTGTACCTTTAAACATGACCTTGTCCTTTGTGTCTACAGTGATGTGTTAATTTGACATTTTAATGACTACTTATGTTAATTGTGTCTTTGATAAGGGACGGATCCGACCCGAATGTCCAGCTGGTTCTGCTGTGGTGGTGCCCGCTGCGGGACCCAGCTTCCTCCCCAACGCGTCTCCCTCCACTATTAAACCAACTGCCCCATCGAACCGACCGCTACGGAAGCGGCTCGTTTCACTCGCTCGGCTGCGTCCGTCACCGCCTCCTCCTCTCACCCATGAAGCTTTGGACCGACGACAGCGCCTCCATCATGGAGACCTTCATTTCCTCCCCCGCGGCCGCTCCGGAGCACCACGGACCCCGCTGGCCGCCGGTTGTCAACTCAGCCGCCTCCTCCACCGCCACCTCCTTGGCAGTGGCGCACTTCAGCCCGGCGAACCTTCAGCAGGGCCTCCACTCGCTGATAGAGCGTACCAGAGAGAGCTGGACGTACGCCATATATTGGCGGAACTCCCCCACCGGCGGCGCCGCTGCCCTCACCTGGGGCGACGGCTACTACAGGGGCTGCGAGGAGGACAAGGGGAAGCCTCTCGGCGGCGGAGCTTCGTCGCCGGCGGAGCAGCAGCACCGCAAGCGCGTGCTCCGGGAGCTCAACGCCCTCGTCTCTGGCGGGGGAGGTGACGACGCGGCGGACGAGGATGTCACCGACACCGAGTGGTTCTTTCTCGTGTCGATGACCCAGACGTTCGCGCTTGGCGCTGGACTCCCTGGCCAGGTCCTTCTCTCTGGCTCGCCGGCGTGGATCGCCGGGGCGGACCGCATGGCGACGGCGCTGTGTGAGCGGGTGCGGCAGGCGGGGGCGTTCGGGCTAAGGACGATGGCCTGTGTCCCCCTGGCGAGCGGCGTCGTGGAGCTCGGCTCGACGCATGAGATCTTCCAGAACTCGGAGATCTCGAACAAGGTCACAGCGCTCTTCGGCGACGTCACCGGCGCCCGCGTAACAGCCGGATCCTGGCCTCCACCGCTGCTCGCGGCGGCGCAGCAGGGGGTGATAGATCCAAGCATGCTCTGGTTGTCGGTGCCTTCGGCGCCGATGCCCGCTTCTCCGTTCGAGAAACCCATTCCCGGTTGTCTCACCGAAAACCCTCTCCCAATTCATGTGCCTCATGACCTCAATTTCACCGGCGACATCAATACGGTTCCCACCACCTCGGTCGGAGCTATGTTTGGCGGCAAACACATCTCGTACGAGATCAATAAGTCAAGGTCGAGGGAGCGCAACGAGGAGGTGTTCGCCTCCTCGTCCGCTACTGTGACGGAGGGGGTGAAGTGCGAGGGCCTCTTCGGCGGCGGAGAGTCAGATAACTCTGACCTCGAGGCATCGGCCAAGGAGGTGGCTAGCAGCGGCATAACGGAACCGCCAGAGAACCGGCCCAAGAAGCGGGGCCGAAAGCCGGCCAACAGCCGCAAGGAGCCGCTCGACCACGTGGAGGCAGAGCGGCAACGGCGCGAGAAGCTGAACCAACGGTTCTACTCCCTCCGCTCCGTCGTTCCCAACGTGTCCAAGATGGACAAGGCCTCCCTGATCGCCGACGCCGTCACCTACATCAACGAGCTCCGCTCCAAGACGCAAGCTCTGGAGTCCGACAACCAAGGGCTGCAGTCGGAGCTCAGCGCCCTCAGGACGGAGAGCGAGTCCGCGGGGAGATCGGCGGCCCACCGCGATCCGAATAAGACCGGGGGCGGGAGGTGTGGCGGCGAGGTGGCCGTGGAGGTGAAGATAGTGGGCTCGGAGGCCATAATTCGAGTGCAGTGCGACAGGAGGAGCCACCCGCCGGCAAGTTTGATGGTGGCGCTAAAAGAGCTTGACCTCGAGCTTTATTACGCCAACATCTCGGTGGTGAAGGAGCTCATGATCCAGCAAGCGACGGCGAAGATGACGACCCGGGTCTACTCTCAGCAGCAGCTCACGGCCGCGCTGTCGGGCAGAATGACTGCAGAACCTCCTCTAACCATATAGAACAAATGTGAGCTTCGTAACACACTTAACAGTGTAGCCTTTATCTCAGTATGCAGCGTGTATCGTCGTCAGCCACGAGCAGCAGCTGCTGATGAATACCTGCTTTTGATATGTCTATCACTAAGAAACCTAAAGGATTCAATGCACTAAAGCTTCCATCCATGAAGACTTCTGGACAGTCTTACGCATGAATGCACACAATAAATAGGAAAATAAAATAATTAATTTGGAGCCAAAAGAGTGGAGATTGTACAGCATTAAATGACAAATCTTTAAGTTCATTTATATCTTAACCTCACACACACACCCATAGCACACATGAATGTTGTTTGTCAACATCATATTGCACTAAGTTTGTGGGTGATAATTTGATGTAGGATGAGTTACAGTAGATTTTTTTTAACCAATATTTTAAAAAAAAAAAAGAAGCAGAAAAATAATAATGATAAGATAAAGTAATAATTATTAGACTCACTCTGGCTCAAATAGAATACACACAGTGGAATCATACCACTATATATATAGATATAGATATAGATATGACCTCACACTACTCGCTCATTATGTGTGAAGAAAACATAATAAAATTACAATGAGGAAGCCAAGGAAGAGATTTTTTTTTTTACTTATTTGTTCTACAAGGATGTTCGAGGCTTCTTGAAGATTGAGATTTCTTTCTTTCAGTGACAGGTATGGGTTTCTTGTTTCAGTATTGGGAGTTGCATACATCAAAATTTATGAAGTCAAACACACTATCTACAAATAAAATAAAAATCCTAGTTTCTTTGATTCCCTTTCATCTTTTGTGGTGATCACCAAAGATTATCCTACAATGATGCCAAATCAACCAGTGGCTGAGACCAAGAACAACAAAGCTCTTGGAATTTGTCTCAAATTCTTTTGATATCCATAAACATCCATGGTATGAATCCTTGTGCTTTTACAGCAAAGAGAAGTGTTCTTGTGAGATAGATTAGGATGCTAAAAATTTTCTTACCTACTCTGTAGAAACACCAAAAACACAAGTCCAAAGGAAACATCATACTCGGGCACACCTCATGCCTCGCCTGGAAGTGGGCAGGCATCAAGTGACATGACTCTCCCATCTCATTCTGAAACCATTGCTTGTCCAAGCACGCTAAGTTGTATTGTCTCCAAACTAACAATGGACTCCGAACTATCGTCTTAGTTCAGTCTGCTCGATCAAAAGCTTGGCATCTTACCTAACTCAGAGCGTTATCCTGCAAGTTTATTCTTCTGCATCAGCATTAGAACTTGTCACTCCTTTCAAGCATGTTAGAGGTTAGAGGATGCCACTTCACATTATTCTTTAGAGAGTTTTGTATCTTTGTCGAATTGAGATGGATATCGGTCGATGGAAGATGTCCGCTTTATGAAAGAATGGGGTAGAAAGGATACATGAGTTAGAAGCTCCACTTTCAGAACTTACGTCAAGTCAATTTTTAACCCAGGTTATATATAATATAGAATATCTATCTGCCTTTATGTATTAAAAACCCAAAAAAAAAAAAAACAAAAACCATCAAAGAGAGAAGAGAAAAATAATTTTTAAAAAAATCCTAATCGAATCTGTTAACCAAAATTTAGAAGGGTCGTAAGACTCGGTGACACGAACGACGATATAGATACTAATCCGATGTCGGTTTGGCTAGTGACTTTAGGTCCTTCGATATGAATAATAATAATAATAAATTCTTTGTTTCTTTCTTCTTCTTCTTCTTCTTCTTCTTCTTCTTCTTCTTCTTCTTCTTCTTCTTCTTCTTCTTCTTGTTTGGTACGTACGACGTAACGATTTTATTCCTTGAAGCAGCGTTCGACTTTAGGGAAGCAACAGGGACGGACTCCTTGAAGCAGCGTTCGACTTCTCTACGTACGTGAAGAAGAAGAGTAGGTAGATGGTTGGTTCTTCATTTCACCTACTTGATAGATATCATGTTATTCCTTGTGGGACAAGGGTACATATCTAATCCTTTATTTTTTTTTTTCTCTCATCTGTTTTTACCCAAGAAAACCACCACATCATGTTCCATTTCATCTGACACAGAATTTGCTGCCTCTCGGATATATGTGTTTTGTTCCGAGGAGAGAATGCCATGCATGCATCATTACTTGGTAGATTCGACATCCACCTCTCCGAATCAAGAGAGTCATTGCCGATGAGGTTTGTCTGTCAAGGTGGGGTAGAGGAGGAGATGGCTTGTTGCCAAAGCAAGGGATCACTGAGTTCATCCACCTAACCACTAACAAATCACTAGACTTTTTTTTTTTTTCGTTTCGATGGTCCCAAGAGCATCCAACAGTGACATAGAAGAGCATTTGCTTGCATCTTTGTGATTACTTACTTTTTTTTTTTTGTTGCGGTGAATGAATCAAAAATAGAGCCTCGGAGGAAAGGTATGTTTCCGAGAGCCTTTTGTGTCAAATAAAAATCAGCTTGCAATCCCAATTATCTTGTTATCTCTTTATACGATGCATTCATTATTATTGGACGTTGGTCGACTGAGTGCATGAGATTAAGATGAATATGGCAATCCCAGAGAGATGGGTGGGTGGGTGGGTGGATCAATGGGTTTGTCTGCTGCCTGCGTTAAACCTTTCAGCTCCAAGCTTAATGGCTGTTCCTTGGTGCCTGCCACAAGTCAACCCCAACTCCACTAGCTGATTGTTAGATAAGTATACAGTGAGTGGATCATCTACCAAATACAACCTTGTTGAAAACAACAAGACATTTACATATTGCTGCATCTATTGCTGAATGTAGTATTATGTGCACATGAAACCATCTCAAGTCTCAACATGGAAAAAAAAATTTGTCACAAGATGTTGTTGGCATACAGTTTCCACGTCACAAATCAATCCACAGTCCTTTCCTGCTAGGGTGTGTTGGGCCATGAGGAGATTTGGCTGCAAGCAACAGCTGACAGCGTTAGATTGACACATGAAGCCTTTGAAACATCCAGAAGCAAAGATGAAGTTGCTTGGGTACTCACCCTAAGATTTCTTTCCAGTGGCCAAGATCGTCTAGATCATCCAGATTCCCGTCCCATGCCTCGAAGGGTGCGTTGATGGATCCATCGATGGTGATCGTTTCACTTTTGTTCATGTTTACTGGAGATGATGAAAGAAATGGAGGCGTAGGATCCGAGGTTGGGAGACAACCTTCGTTAACAGAGCTTAGATCATCTATTGCAGCCGCAGCAGTTTGGTCTCCGGCGTCCACAGATCGGCTGGACTCGGGCGTCGAACGATGAAGGCTGTCCACGAAGCTCTGCCAGCCCGGAGTTGAAAGGCTCGAGGCCATCGGCGCTGTGCTCTGCAATAGCGAACCATGATGAAGATGACGAAGAAGGCTCTCGAGCTGGCGGCTGGAAGGCACGTCGACATCGTCGAGTCGATAGTTCCTCAGGACGGCTGATCCGAACAGACCCATGATCGGGTTCAGATTTGGAGTGGGATTGCTGGTCAGCACCTGGACAAGATTCTGCACCAAATGCAACTTGATCAAGTGCGCAGCATCTGCTTGTAGGTGCAGGGGGTCGTTTAGGCTGCTCGTGAATCCACCGACCAAGTTGGCCGCCGCCAGCAACTCGGGCAGGCCGGGGAGCACACGGAATCCGGTTATGGGCTGGTGCGTCACGGGGTCGATGCCCATCCGGAGCAGCTTCTTCCTCAGGTGGGTGTTCCAGTAGTTCTTGATCTCGTTATCGGTCCTACCCGGCAAGCTGGCGGCGATGGTCGACCACCTTCGGTTGGAGAAGCAAAGTGTCAGGAAGCAAGCTCTAAAATACGGTGTCGAGAAGCAGAAAGCGTACTTGTTTCCGTGGAGGGAGTGGAGGTCGATGATGAGACTCTCCTCTTCCTCCGTGAAGTTCCCTCTCTTGATGTCGGGGCGCAGGTAGTTGATCCACCGGAGCCTGCAGCTCTTACCGCAGCGGTTGAGGCCGGCGAGCTTAGGGAGCCGCCGCCAGCTCCCGTGGCCGTTCTTCTGTACGTAATCCCTCAGCTTCCTGTCCTCCTCCGGCGTCCATGGCCCCCTCTTCAGCCCCACCTCATCGCAGCATGGTGACCTCCCCATCGATCCTCCCTCCAACCTACAAAAGGAAGAGGCATGAGGTGGGGGGGCAGAGGGTTTTATAGCAGCGTTTAGCCTCCTAAATCTACAGGTATTGTGGAGACGCATGCAGAGAGCCTCCAAAAGCTACGTAGACGCCTGCGATACAATAGATGGGGGTCTCTTTCTGCAGCTTAGCAGACACGACACGCCACCAAAAGGGCAGAAGAGGTTTAGGTGTGCGGCATGGCACCTGTCAAATAGTTATCAGTGAGCAGTGCTAATAAGCAGTAGCGTTTCCCCAAGCGAGGAAGCAAAGGTCGGGGACGTCGTCTTCCACCTCGCGCAGCGCGCATTCGGTCGAGGTCAGAGCAGCAGCTGGTGCCGGTGTGGCCCACCCGAGGATACTGGGCCAACATCATGAGGCGGGACCCCACAGTAGCATGCATGGTGTTGAGGACTACCATAGAATACTTGGTTTATTGGATTCTTTATAAATACATACATACATATATATATATATAAGACTCTCTTGTTTTATTGTTAATTAGATCAGTATATAGGACTGTAGATTGATTGATTCCGATGTTCCTAATCAATTTTCTATTTAGACAGTGAAAGAAATAAAAAGGAGAAAAATGATCAGGAAAAAATAAGGAAAAGAAAAAACAAGCAAGAATTGTATGATTATATTGAGGAAATGCAATTCAATTCAATGTAACTGTTCAATGATTTTTTCTAGACTATTTCCGAAAGTATTAATGTATGTATTTAAAATTAATATATGTATATGATTTATGAGTTAAAATTATTATAAAAAATAAATATTTTGAGCTGTTATTTAATGCTTTAAAAGTATCTTTAAGATATATATATATATATATTCCTTCTTCAAAGCATGAGAAGTTGACACATATAGCAGGAATAAACAGTTTATTTTGATTCCTTTAAAAGCATATGGTAATGCTGGTTGCATACATACATACATACACATTATGAAGGATTCTTCCACTACACTATGGCTATATATATATATATAGCCTATGTGTGAGAATATATGCTGTTTGCACTAATGATTCAAACATTTAGTCAACAGCAAGAGCTTGTGGCAGATTAAATCATTAGTTGGTACACCCAAAAGTGGTGAGAGTTCCACCCACTTGTCTTATTACATTTTGGCACTTTATTGGACTACTTGGACTATTCCTTGTATCTTGACTTTTCTCTCTCTCTCTCTCTCTCTCTCTCTCTCTCTCTCTCTCTCTCTCACACACACACACACACAACAACACACACACACACAGAAAATTTGAGCTTCTATATGTCAATTCTTGAATCCTGTAAAAAAACATTATTTATCTATCAATATATATGTTGCTATCTCTACTTATGATATATAGACTATAGTAGTGAGATAAAGTTTCAAACAAGCACTTTTGCACTCATCTGGTTCATGACGACACCTTTTCTTTAAGCAGTAAGTAGGATGGAGTCATTGGCTGCAGCTTTGTGATATAGTGCATCGTTGTTGTTAGTATTCTCAACAT
This sequence comes from Ensete glaucum, assembly GCA_021527575.1. Lineage (NCBI taxonomy): Eukaryota > Viridiplantae > Streptophyta > Magnoliopsida > Zingiberales > Musaceae > Ensete > Ensete glaucum. The sequence goes on from CM038553.1 coordinate 54,761,008, forward strand.
GCTTTAATCAGGCATGAGTTAGTTGAGTGTTGGTGGCAATGGAGTATTCCATCCCCCAACCAATGATGATGTGACCTGTGAAGGAATGTACATTTGCTTCAGCCATATATCTATATATATATATATATATATATATATATAGACTATGACTCTAGCATCATATGGGAATCATCTTTCTTTGAAGTTGACTTCACACCATCCTCACAAAGCAGATGCAGTGGAATTAACTTAGAGAACATAATCTACATCTCAAAACTCTTTCCCCTTTTGTGCAATTCCTTATTAAGAACATGATCTAAACTCAGGTTTCAGTAGACTGACAAACCAGGATGTTGCTGCTGTACACCTTAGACATTAAGCAAGAGTTGTCCTTGTCCTACTCCATCAGAAGAACATGCAGTTGATGATAGATGATACAACTCCATGTTCTATCTATCAGACATCCATGCAACATATGACTTCGATGTTTCTTTGGCATTAGACATGGTAGCTTATTAGATCGAGTAATGTGATAGCTAACATTAGCACTTCAATTAATCTGAGTATGGCAATCTGTGTCACTGTAGCTGTGTGATTTTTATTGTCTCATTACCTAAGCTAAGACACATTTGCAGTGAGAAAAAAAAAAAAGAGAGCCATGTATCTGTCACACAAACAGAACCTGAGTATGTTTTGGATTGAGCATGTCAACCTTTGATGTTTCTTCTGAATTTTATAAATTTGGCCTTCGGCTAATCTTGGTTAATTCATATGATTATAATTATGACACCTCAAGTCGAGTGTGATGTTTGAGGCCAGGCAGTACCGATTTAGCTTATGATAAATGATTTCAATGTTATTTTATAGAAGTGGTCACTGGTATCTCAACATTATCAATATAAAACTAATGTTAATTGAACTGAGTGTATCATATTAGGATCTGATTATGAATCATGCTTCAGACGTAAAAAAGTGAAATCAAATGGTCAAGTGAGAAAGGTTTGACATCCTCCTCCTCGGTACAATCATACACTTACTTGATGAATATATATTATGATGAACATGAGCTTAAATATTTTGAAAATATGATTTAGGTCCATCAAATTAACAAATTAATTATTTTATCGAATCAAAATACCATACAAATCCTTTTATTTGTTAGATTGAAAAAAACCAAAACTTAGCACTGCATCTTCCTACCTAATATATGGTTCCTTTCCCTATCAATCAAAAACCAAATGATGTGCTGACAAGATGAAATAATAGAGACCACAAATGATGCGTCACTGGTGGAACATTATTAGACCTGCAGAGGTTGTTGATGAAATTTCAATGTTCCTTAAGTTGATAACAAGCGGCATCATGTATACATGTTCCATGAGCAATCCTACGAGTGTAGAATATTGGATTTTAATTATCCAACCTGTTTAAATATTATATTTTAATTACGAACAATTTGGAAACCAAATTAGATGTGAAGTGAGCTTTGGTGATAAGATAAGGTTGTATTGACATAGTTTAGGAGATTAAAAGTCTGGAATCATAGATATATATATATATACACCCCTTTAATTTGAATGTGAAGATAAAATTCGATGCCATAGAATAATTACTCTGAATCATGCAAGTAATTTTTTTTTTTTTTTTGTTTCTCTGCAGGTATCAAATTAATATTCGCCTTTGTGCATCTTGTCTGGTTGCAATTTTTACCTGTTGTTTAGAGGTGTGTGTTACTCGAGGTCATGCTGAGGATATGTTCACACCTATCCGTGTGAAGACATGCAAAACGTAGATCACCATTGCATTTTTTCGGAAGGTTGGTAGAAGATTACTGGCAGAAATCTTACAGAAAGGAGGAGTGGATAAGAAATTTAACTTAATGCTGGAGCTCCCATCCTCGTACATGAACCAGCAACAAGGCCACCATTTCATGATACCTCAAGGCTCCAACCATGGTGGAAATGGTTCTAATAGGACACAAGTGTAGATATAGATATAGGAGCATCTGTTCTCATGTTTATCGTCACAACATGTAACACAAGTATATCCCAGAGTGTTGTTTTTTGTCGAAAGAGAACATCAAAGAATCAATCCTTGGGCCGACGCAGGCTTCGACGAATGATCGGCAGATGCGGCTTTTGGAGTCTCGGAGAGATGAACCTCGGCAAAGTCATCCTCGGACTTTGTCTTGTGTTCCTGCTCGGCGACAACTTTTTCTTTCGTTTTTGATCCCACTTCGCTTGCAGCCTTGGCAACTTTATTGAAGGCACTTGTCACCCATGATGCTCCGGTGAAGACATATCTGTTATTCATGATCGCAGACCCTGCACTGCTAACTTTTTGTTCAGCGGCAGCGAAGGCTGATCTAGTCTTCTCAGAAACCTGAAATTTCTGATCCATTTCCTTGAATTTTTCCCCAACAGCCGAAGTGCCTGTGCTGATTTTCTCACTCAGCCCTATCTTCTTGTCCAAGGAAGCAACTTTGGCACTTGCAGTGGACGTCAGCTGATGCTTCTCATCAAAAGTTTTGGCTTTACTGAGGGCATCTTTGCCCAAGATAAAACCCTTGGCAAGCATGCTGCTAACCACATCTTCAGCCTTGTGAACAGCAGATCCGGCACTACTGCTTGCGTTATCATCCTTTTGCTGAAAAAAGAGCAGCAAAATTTCATTGACCACAATGCAATATTTTAATTTGGGAACTACAGACCCAAGAGATGAAGAAGCTACCACAGGAGGAGACGAAGAAGCAGGAGGCATTTGGTATTCTGGAGCTGGTACAATAATCACAGACATGTCAACTATTGTTGCACCCTGTATTAACAAATGACAAAACATCAGAGACCTGGAAACTAAACATTGCCAATATTTATTCCAATGGCATCGCTAAATGCGATTAAAATGACATCCTTCTTGAACTATAGGAAAGAAACAGATGGCTAGTTGGTTGCAACTCTTTAAAAAAAATACTGAGAAGTGACGACTCATTACCACACATTAACTACTAAACAACCGAATATACTTTCCAAAGTCTCCCAAGTCTAATGGAGTTTCATGCTCAAACATATTTAGCTTCTGATAGCAAAACATGTGTTGGCAAATGAAATTATCAAAAGGGTAGTCAGTAAAATAAATGCACCTAAGGGATCCTGTACACACTTACCATTTCGAGAAATACAAAAGGTGGCCATCACACGAAAATAAGTCAAAGGACCACCAAAAATTTCAATCTTCCTCTTGAATTCTTGTTACAGTTCTTTATGGACATAAAATGAAAAAAACCCAGAAATATCATAATGGAAGGGCTAAGAAGTTAAATCACCGAAAGAAGAAGCGCCGTTTCTGCTCCCTGAGAATCTTTGAATGTGACATAGGCAATTTGAGACCACTCATCCGCACTGTAAAACAAAAATGGTAGACATAACACATCAAAGATCCTGGAAAGCCATAAGACAAACACTGCCAACATGAATTAACAGAGGGCACTAATAGCAATGGCCGACACAAACCTTTGCATCTCAACATATTCAATGTCCCCAGAAAAGGAAAAGAACTCTTTGATATCCTGCATTGTGGCACTTAGCGAGACATTGCTAACCTTCACCGTCTTCACCTGCAATAACAAGTCAACACTTGTCATCAAAAATATTGTACAAATGACAAGCAAGTATATTTGACAAAGCAATACTAGGTTCATTAAACGTATGGAAGTAGTAACAGGTGTATGTCCTGGTTAGCAGTGACTATTTGCATCCAATCGATACAGTTCCAGTATTCATGTATGAACCTCAATTAGATAGTAAAAGCTGAGCCACAAATAACTTATGGTTGCCTTTTGTCAGTTGTTATTTTCTTTCTCATGGTTTTCTCGAAAACATTCAGAGACATAAAACATGTATGATAAAACATTGCTTCCATTCCTCCATTTTTTTTTCTGGAATATTCCTATTTTTGACTTTTGAAAGAAAGATTCTGTCCTAAATATAGCAACAACAAACACTGGAAGATTTCAGATCCATGCATAAAATTCATGATGTTTGAGATCCCAAATCCTCAAACTGATAAGTCCCTCTACTTCAACCTGAGATCAGTAGCTAAGTTGTAACCAAGGAACCTGTTTTAAAAAATGTCTTTTTTCATTCATAAAAGCATAAAGATCAAAAAAATACCAAACCAGGCCAAAAGGATCAATACTCAGGCACTGCCATAAGTATTTTTCAGTTTGAAATTTAAGAAAAACCTTGAGCTCTACAAGTATACTGGACTCATCCAAAAAAATATGGAAAGCTCTGTCACTTGAATGCTTAAACATGTAAGCATCTGAAATCTAACCGAGATGGAAATCTCTTGCACATGAATCATGATAACATGGAACATAAGGGAACTATGAAATTAACAAAAAATCTAAATAGTGCACAAAAAAACTCAGATTATCTTTTATATTCTTCTCTGAAAATTTAGCAATGAAATTGAGATTATTAATTGAATTGCTGCTTTGTTGTCAAGCAAATATGACACCAATACGAAAATCAATGAACTTTCTGATTAATATGTTTCCATACATATCTTTTGCATAGACACTTCAATTAGATTAGTAAACAGAAAAAAAAAAGCTTCGACAGACACTGATCAGGTTCTTCCTCTAATATCTAACTACTACAGCTGCTTAAGAAACAAAAGGCCCAAATTTTAGAGATATCCAGAAATATAAATATAAATAAATAAATAAATATAATAAAAGAGGGCCCGTCAAAAATCAGACATCATGTTCCAAAGGGTTCAATATTTAGCTTCAGTGCTGCAAGAAACATCATAATAATGTGCCGTTGAGGGTAAAGATCTAAACAAAAAAAGAACGCCGGTGTACGAGGCTTCTGGTGATGTGGGGTCTAGGATCGTCAAAGAAGCTCACTGAGTCCCTTGCAAGATCAATGAAGTTAATGAGGTTTCATCTTCCATTTTGTGTAAATTTTATATGTTATTTGATATTCAGATGAACCAAGAATAGGGAACATATATAAAGGAGACTCCCCTTCTTTATTATAGTAGTCACAGAATCTAGAAATCTGAATGCTTGAGAACTGACGCACTTAACCCAAGATTAGCTTACACTCATCAACTGAAAACACACACTAGTGGTACAAGAGTCAGAAATAATAATTTAAAACCTGAATCAGGATACCCTCCCTCAAATCAGTCGTACCACCAAGTTGCCATCTCCACTATAGAAATAAGCCAAAAGAGGGTCGGTCAAGGAAAGAACCAAAGAAACTACAAGAGAGTTATGGGCATGGAGAACAACGTAAAGATGGTCTTCAATATCCACAAGACGCTCAATTCGCCGTTCTTCAACAGCACAACGATTGGATTTGATTGAGAATGCAAACGTATGTGATAATATCAAGAAGGAAAGTTCGGCCAATCATCACCAAACACATATCATGCTGGAGAATTAACCTCTAAATTGCGGAATTACTTCATCCTACATGTAAATTTACATACAAATCACTGCACAAAACATGATGCAGTAGCTTCCCCATTAATTACCCCAAAATTCCTATCAAGTATGCCCCATCCAAACGCAAAGCAACAAGCCAGACCAAGAACCCAAGAACCCTGAGAAATTTCCGCACCAAATCGAGAAAGGAATAGGGCGCACAAGAAGGGATCGGGAACTGAAGACACTCACCGCCATGGACGCTCGCAGCCGCTGAAGCCCGAGACAAGATCAACGGCGTCGTCTCGCTGTTAAAACCCTAGAAAACCCTATGAGGAGCGAAGCTTCATGACGATCAACAACGAAATGCTCTTATTTAAATCGATCTCTATGAGTCCGCCATATCCACCGTCCATATTACCGTTTAGTCACATCAAATGCCGGTCCGATGGCCCGCACGTAAATACGTCAGATACGTTACAATATTATATATATATATATATATATATATATATATATATATATATGTGTTTTTTAAAATATTGTATTTTGGATTTTTTTCATCGATACCCTCATTTTACTTTTTCTTTTTCAAATAATACTCCTAATTTAAAAATATGTAAACTGTTCCTAAAAAAATTAATTTGTTATAATCTTTAATCATCGTAATAAAAGCACGATAAAACCTATTTTAAAATATTATAAATAAGTCAAATATCAATATTATAAATTTTCAATAAAAATACTACAGATACTATTAAAAAATATCGTAAATGAGCTAAATAAAAATACTACAATAATCTAAAGACGATAAAAAATAAATGATTTTTTCTTGCAAAAGCAAAATAATCTACAATAATTTTAGATATTTTTAAATTAGGGATATTGCTTGAAAAAAATAAAGAAAGGTGCTGATTGAGAAATCCCTAACATATGAGTATTTTATAAAAAAACTATCGCATATATATATATATATATATATATATATATATTCTAAATTAAATATTTTTTAAATAATTAGGCTTGCAATATGATTAATTTGATAAATAATCAACTATAAATTGTTGATGGGGACGGACCGGGTAATAAATTTTAGTCAATAAGTTTCTCCACTGTTCATTAAATAAGCTTTTGAAATTTATATTTATTTTATTATTCCAGTAATTTGATAATTTATAATGATAGTTCTCCATCATTTTTCCTTGCACTTAAACTGCTTTTAGCTATCATAATTTTGTAATCCCTACCGTCAGCAATTTTTAGTATTTTAATTTTTATATTTAAAAACTTATATTAGCATCTCTATAATTACGAAAATAAAATATTAAACATTATTTCTCCTCACACTATTAATTATATTGATAGAAAATATTACACATGCTATCACATATAGAAATGATACTAAAATTAAGAATAAAAAGATAATTTTACTATAATGATTGTAAAAAAATATTAATTTTACATAAGGATAAAACTTTATTATTCTCCTCTTTAGATTGTGCAAAAGAATAATAAAGAGCCATCAATTTTATGTGAAGTAGAAGGTATTATGTAGGTAAGCCGGAGGAGAGATAGAAAAGTTAGAAAAATAAAATGGTGCAAGAGATTAGGATCATTATCGACATTGCCATTTGATAAGTCATTTGAGGTTAAATAAGTTGAAAGGATGATACCAAAGCTTTCATATAAGTTATCTTTATATGAAATTAATATTTATTTTCTTCACGATGAGGATAGTAAAATTATATTTTTATCTCTTAGTTTTAAGTTTCATTTATATACGTGACAATATATGTGATATCTTTCATCAATAAAGTCGATAATATGACGATGTGAGAAAAAATAAGAATAAATATTTTACTTAATTATATAAATATCGAAGTTATGAAAATTGAAATGATTATGTTATTCCTTATAGTAGGAAATACTTTAATTATTAGAAAGAGTAAATTTTAGGGGATTACTAAGAACATTGTACTTAAATACCAATCCAAAATTCCGATTATAGCTATCTCAAAATTCAGTGTATCTAATTTTTCTATGGTAGTTTTATCAAATTTATATTTTGGATATTAAATTGATAGATTAAATATTTGATTGGAGATAAGTGGTAAGGCAAGTCTTCAAATAAAGTTTACTACTGGATGTGATCCATGCATTGATGAGATGGGCCCCACCATGCAACTTGTGGTAGGTTGCTTGCACGATATGACTTGAGAAAATAATGCATGTATTCTTCTTATCGTCGATTGATTGATTGATTGATTGATTGATGAAGAACTATCGAGGGTTTCGGTGTTTATACCAGTGATAGGTCTTGAGTTTGAATCCACATATAATTATAGTAATTAATATAACTCATTGATAAGGTGTTATCACCAAAAATATTATCAATAGTGGGCCTTTTCTCTCTCTCTCTCTCTATGTATATATATCATCAAAATCAAGGATGATTGGACAGCTAATATTACTCCAACTGAGACTATGATATGTTCTTAGCTAACAAAAGAACACCATAACTCAGCTTTTTTATGGTGCTGCTATGTCCAAGTTTTTGACCAAGAAATAGTAGGCTGTCAGCATTTGTTTGTAGATGATGCTTTAGTACTAACAAAGACTGGATAATTAATTATTGGAGTTGTTGACTACCATTCTAAGCACACATTTAGTTGGTCTCCTTTGAGAGCGAACCAGTAAATGAGAGAGCCCCCCTCCAATAGCTTATGAGAGAGATCATTTCTGAAGAGATCACCAAGGTTTCGACACATCTTCCAATTGATTATGATGTCAACTTTACATAAAGATTATGGATTACGCTGAACTTTTCATGACATTTATAATCTGTAACAATTTCCTCGATTCAAATAGACAGAAGAAAGTCTCATCTTTCATTACTGTTGGAAATTATCATGATGAATTAGATTTCTGAAATAGGAGTAGGGGCATAAACTGTGGATATGGGAATGAATAGTCTTAGTTATCTTCCCATTTAGTTGAATTGTTCGTCTGTGATAATATATATATATATATATATATATATATTAGTTGAATCATTAGATTCTCCGTATTTCAATTAACGTTCGCTTTCCATGAGGACCTATGGATGAAAATAAATGATATACCTGCGGCTGATTTAGAATTAAATTAGAAATGTTAAGTAAGTGATGACTCCTTTTTATTAATCATATTTATTACTATGTCGAATAGTATGTTTTATTTATTTATTTATTAGTATATCATGCTTTGTGTGTTTTCTATCGATCAATATTTCTTACGATGCGAAATAGTGGATCAGCTAGAGCTCATCGAGAATTGATCTCGATTAACTTAAGTTATTGGTGTAAAATATTTAAATCCACATTAATAATAATATATTCATCTAAACCTTAGAACGTAAAATCCTTATGAAAGATTTCTGGCTCGAATATGAATGGTTAAAAAATTTTATTTTTATATATAATAATAATAAAATTATTTCTTATATAATAATAATAATAATAATAATAATAATAATAGAACTATATAGATGTTCAATTGAAGGTTAATTTATTTCTTAACATGAAACATAAAGGAGTCTGTTAGTGGTGTAATTTACTTGGCCATTTAGCTGCTTGACCTGTGCCACAACAGCCTGTGAGAGGACCAAAGTTCCATTATTAGTCCTCCTGCCATGAAGCTGCATTAATTGGACATAAGAACTATGGCATCCTCCTACTTGTCGTGTCCACCAATGCTCACAGGAAGAAGAATGTACTGTGCAGCAAAAGCCATGCGGGGTGTGTGTGTGTGTGTGTGTCAATCTTGGATTTGAGAGGGTCAAATCCACGATGCAGTGGAAGGATCAACTCAAAAAGTAGTACAGGGACCATCCATTCCACCCTTCTCTCTCAGATCCAACAGCAAACCTGTACATATTATTCCCTCTCTCTCTCTCTCTCATTCAAGCAGCCTCCTCAAGTGTCATTTTGCTTCACAGCATTCAGAAGCAACCCACCCGGAGATCAATCTTTGTTGCTCCACACAATACTCATTCTTGACATTACATACTTTTTGGTAGAGACAACAGTATGGCCACTTGCAAGCCATGGCCACTACCAGATAAATTACCTGACCACAAGGCCATGATTCCACACATTCAACCAAAGGTACATCCATCTGCATCACACTCTATTAACCACAGGAAGAAGAAGAAGAAGAAGAGGAGGCGAGGTCAAACAGGAGAGGAAGACAGGAAGGGAGTGAGAAAAGAAGAGGAAGAAGAAAAGGTTCGGGTGGCCAAATGGAGCTGTTTGCTGCACAACCAGATCTGTCACTTCAGATCAGTTCCCCCAGTGCCACACCATCAGGCCGGAGAAAGCATGATGAGAGCATGGAGTTAGGGTTTTGGAGAAGGGCCCTTGACTCCACCACCTCTACAACCAACTACAGCATGATCACCACTGCAGACGCCGACGCCTCCGGGTTCTGCTTCCACCACCACCACCACCACCACCACCAAGACCAGAGCTCGATGGAGCCCATACCGGGCATCCCGGTCTACCGACACGCGCCTTCCCTCGCTTTGGTCGCCCCACAGCAGCAGCAGCACCACCACCACCACCACCACCACCTGTGCGGCTGTTCTTCTTCCACCCACAGCTTCACGACCTTCGCTGCAAGCCAAGGCTTGTCGAGGTCGAGGAGCCTACCGTCGACGTTCCCGGCCAAGCGGATCACGAGGGCCCCGAGGATGCGGTGGACTACCACACTCCATGACCGATTCGTCCGTGCCGTGGAGCTGTTAGGAGGCCATGAGAGTATGATCGGATTCCCCATCTTCTCATGGAAATTCTCTGTTCATTTCAGCCATCGAGATTTATCTGACTGCTCCTGCTTCGTTTCTTTTGGATTCAGGGGCTACACCCAAGTCAGTTCTAGAGCTCATGGATGTCAAACATCTCACCTTGGCCCATGTGAAATCTCACTTGCAGGTAGCAGGAAACCTCTCGTTTTTTCCTTTTTTTTTTTTTTTCCCAGCTTTAATTTCCATTTACTTTTAATCTTTGCTTAGTTTTTGTTTTTCTTGCAATTTCCTTACCAAGTTCTGAGTTATTTCTCTGACAGCTCCAACTTTTCCCCGTCTGCAACCACTAACGAAAACAGTTCTAGATAGATCAAGAACTTGAATCCATGAGTAGAAAAAGGACCTTTATTTCTTCTTGTGTTTTCGTCCTGGCTGTTTTACATGCGAAAAGAGATCTCCACCTGCAAAGTATTGCAGCAGCATTGACACATGAATCTAAAAAGATGCTACTGTAAGTAAAAAGGGTCGCATCCATGTGCACAATTCTAAACCTCCTTAGAACATTGCATACTTGTTTAACTCAATAAAGAAGTATACAAGTGGTACGAAAGGGATAATAATAATAATAATGAGGCACTCCAAATTAACTTTAGCTTGAAAACTAGATTTATGTTCTTCTCAAAAATGATTTATCCAAGTTTGTCGATGATATGTGGTTGCAGATGTATCGAACTGTCAAGAACACGGATAAACCAACAGTTCCTTCAGGTGGTGAAGACATCATGTCTTGTATTTCCAGCTCAAAACTTGGTTGTCTTTCTCTACTAAAGGATCTTATCTTCTTCTGCAATGGATTTTTTTTTTTTTTTTTGACTACCTGTGGCAGGCCAGTCCGATGGGTTTGAGAATGGTTCGTCGGGAGATCATTCCGAGGAAGCTTTGACAGGAGGTATTCAGTCTCTCCATAGATCAGAATCCTCAGGCGCTGCAGATTGCGGTGTCGATAATGCTGCTGTGTGGAGCAATACCTCAAGGTAGCTAGCAATTCTTATCTTTGTTTGATCGTTGTTTGCGCGTTTGCTGGTTTAGGTTGTGCACTTGTCACAATAAACCTTTTGTGCTAATTCATCAATCTTCACTTCCCAAATAAAAGATGTGAGCATCCGAAGTAAGAACAGCATATTAAATGCAATAATGGTATCTCAAAAAACTCTATTAAATCCAACATAAATTTTCTTTGCCCGGCGAAAGTAGAATCTCAATATCCTAATATCGAGAAGGTGCTGCAGCATAGACACCTGAACAGTTGCAAACTTTTTGGCCGCCTTCATCATCAGCAAAAATGATGATGAACCTGCAAACTTGAGAAAGCTTCACCAATCGCATGGCATGAGAAAAGGTTAAATCACCAAGAATAACAAACTGTCTTCACCTTTTCTTTTCCTATCGCTAGATGAATCAACGGTTTACTTTCCCCTTTTTGGAAGAGGAGAAGAGCTTGAGACAGTGCCGGTCAGATGTGTTTGCCTTGTAATACAAGTCAAGAAGGAGAACACATGAACGGGTCTCCTCATTCCACCGTATCAAACCTTTTTGTTCCAACTGTCCACATTTACACATCCGTGGCGACTCTGTGATCCTTGGAAGGCACAGTGGAGAAGCTTGTTCTCTTCCCAATTGGTGGAGACAAGTAATGATTCACATAATGAAGTTGTTTGCAAAAAATGATTTTTCGGCTGACGGATAGTCTTTGCGATGGTTTTGAAACAGGAACGGCTGTCACCATGGAATAATAGCAAGTGATTCGACTTCAGGGAGAATGCAATGGAATGAGGTACATGAGCTGTTCCTTTTTAACTCTCATGAGCTGATTTGAAGAATGAAATGATGATGTGATTCCAGGCTATTTTTTCAACTACATTATACCGTGTGATGATATTACTGAAAAATAATCCCGAGGCACTTAAAGAATGATACTAACAATAATGACGTGACGATTTCTTCTTCTACGTTGTCACGGCAGGATATGCAGCCAAAAAGCTCTGAGATGATGGTCTCCGTATTGAACTCCTCAAGCCCGAATAAGCCGAATCTTGAGATCACCCTTGGCAGACCATCATATTGACATGAGCTTTTCCTTTGCAAACATCACTTTTTATTTCAACTACAAAAAAGGAAACAGTGCCCCTCACAGAAATTGCCAAGAACAAAAGGTCGAGGGGAGAGCTCAGGCGGCAGAGAATAAAAGTGAGATTATGCATTCATCTCTTTGTAAGCATTCCTAAGATTGTGTTCTTAGATGATATGGCGTATGTATATGTATCTGGTGTTTCGCTGACTAGAAGAAATATACCAAGCAAATCTGGCATAATCTCTCTCTCTCTCTCTCTCTCCAAGTGCAAGAAACATGAAATCTATCATCGAATAACTCTTTATCTGATGATGAACAAATGCGATGATCATGATTTATCCCAAGTAAATTCCATAAATTTACAGAATTTTTTTTAACTGAAATTACTGAAAAATCAGTGTCGTTTCAATGCCGACTATCTCTGTTAAATCTTGTTGCACTTTCCTAAGACTCCAATCGATTAGTCATCATCATAGGATTGGTGTTTTATCATCTCATTCCTCGTAATGTTTTCCTTTCACGAAAATTTTCTCTGGTGTCGCATGATTGGAGTAGAAATATGTTGTCATAGGAATCTTTAGAGGGAAAATGTTCAGAAAAGTATTTGATGTCTGAACTTGATAAGTCTGGCCTGTAGAGAGACATCTCCAACAAAGCTATCTAGCTTATTTAGGTGCTTCAAAAGTAGGAACTATTGAGCACAAGATGCAGTTTCCTCCAAGTCATAGGCTTTCTGTACATTCACTAATAGTACATGGCATATAATTTAGTTCTTTTGCTCCACATTCATGTCTTTTTTTTTTTTTTTTAGACTTGTGTTTCAATCACATTAATTTACGTTAATAGTAGCCTCTCACATTTTCTTTGTTATCAGTTCTTTAATCCTTTTTTGGTGTACACTGTAAGTCTTAATTATGGAACCAACAATGTATAATTAGCAACAAAATCACACACTATTTTCTAAATGCAATCCTCGGATTTGATTAATCAGATTAAAAGTCCGCTAAAAAAAACAACCCTATACCACTATGGCATTGAAATCCAATAGAATGTTCACATGAAAGTATTTATTTATATCCTCTCTCGAAAGTATGAGAAGTTCCTCAAGAAGGTTCAAACATTCAGAGAAAAAAATTTGTTGTCAAATGTATTATAATAACAATTAAAAATAAGATCTAAGCAAAATTCTTAGTCTATGATCAACACAGATTTTATGGGATTCAACTTTAGTACTATTTCCATGGTAGAGACTGAACATGAGGTTTTAGTTATCAAACTAAGAATGCAAAACATGAATTTACTTTGTTTCAATTCCACAATTATTTTTAAGAAATTATTAATTTTGTCTTCTAAAGGGTGACTCTTAAAGATGTCTCTCACAAAAATCTTTAGCCATCATTTATGTACACACGTGATACATAGAATGCCAATGTTATTTAAAGACCAAAGAGATGAACTCCATATAGAAAAGGAATTTGAGTCACACCATTGTAGCTACGAATCACTTTTTGTTTGCATCAAAAGAGTGGAAATAACTATCTAACTTTATTATCAACGAGGGGGAAAATACATGGAATATTGTGTTGAATGCTATGATAAGATCATATTTTCAACATAAGCAGCATCAATTATTTTGTCAGATGTGAATTCTTGATGTGTGCCTCATGTCTCCCCTTACCATCATCATTTTTTATTACCTCTCTCTCTCTCTCTCTCTCTCTCTCTCGGTTCAGTGTTGCAGCTGAGCTTAAAACTTGCTGCCTTTTATCTCTGAAATTAGAAAAAAGGGAAAACATAAATAATCTTTTATAGATAATCTAAATACTGCCTCTAGTTTCACCCCCCCCCCCCCCCCAAAAAAAAACAAGATTTAATGATGGATCTAATTCTACAATTTTGAGCTGTATCTCTAACAAAATACAAGAGAAAACAACTGGTAATTAAACATGTAAATTTGCTGAGTATTTATTTGCTACTGGGAAGGAAGCATGCAGGGAAGGAAAGCTAGAGAGTGGTAACAACAAGTGGCAGCAAATGCAGAAGCTATGTGGCAAAATTGGTTTTGGCTCTTCTTGGTCTGCTTCTGCTGCCATGCACAGTCCACTCTGAGTTCCATGCATGTGTCAGATTACTTCTGCTGTGCCTTTTGATACTTCAGATGCTTTCAAACAACTGTTTCTGCTTTTCTTTTCTTTTTTTTTCTGATTTCTTAATCATGCCCTTCTGACAGCATATTAATGCTCTCTCTCTCTCTCTCTCTCTCTCTCTCTCTCTCTCCCTGTGTTTGACCCAAACAGTTCTACGTCGTCATCCGACAGAGATTGCCGTGCCAGATTATGAACTGCTTGTTTAAAGTGGTGCCGACTTAGATGCTGGATGAGTTTGGATCCGACTGATGCCTTCGGTAGTAATCAAGGCAGTGATGATGGACTGGGAGAGCAGCAGCAGCATAACTTGTCCTTGTCCTCGTTCACGAACCTAATAGTCTCAGAGATGCAATCTACTCCTCAGCTGATGTGGGAGAAAGCCCTGTGAAACAAAGAGAGTAGCAAACATAAAGCTCGTCTTCTTGTTTCTTCGTAGCAGAGTCATAGAAGCTCTTTTCAGACGCTTATAATCTCTCTCTCTCTCTCTCTCTCTCTCTCTCTCTCTCTCTCTCTCTTTCGATCGTGGCATCAGGAACTCTTCCTCTTCCCTTGGCTCCCCCTCATTTTTCGCTGGCGAAGGAAGGCGTAATGTGAGAGGTGTCAGCAGATAGCATGCAAACGCAGAGCACGCTTTTTCTTCGGGGTTGGCGCTTTAAAAGAAGCGTCAGAGATGGGGCCTGCCGAGAATGGACCGGTTGAGGTGACGCCTCCTGCATGCGTTGTTTTCCCCGCTACTTCTTTCCCTCTTCCTTCTCCCCCCCAACCCCACGTGGTGCTCTCAAGCTCCCGCTATTGCTCTCCACATTTATTTTACTCTTGTTTTATGCTGCGACAAAAAAAAGTCTTAAGAAAAATAAATAAATCCTGAAAAAATCACACGATATTTTTATTTTTTTTAACTTATTTTATCCTTATTCTCCTATCTCTCATCACTTAGATCGACGACAATGATGAGGTGGAAGGCTATGAGTAGATGTCATCCACGCGAGGATTGACTTGCATGTCTTATAGTGTCGATTGTACTCTAGATATCGATGATT
Source organism: Ensete glaucum (assembly GCA_021527575.1). Classification (NCBI taxonomy): domain Eukaryota; kingdom Viridiplantae; phylum Streptophyta; class Magnoliopsida; order Zingiberales; family Musaceae; genus Ensete; species Ensete glaucum. The sequence continues at coordinate 54,776,525 of CM038553.1, forward strand.
ACCTTGGTGCATGGATCCTCTCATCCTTATTTTGTCATCCTCATCTCATTCTCTTTTATGATTCATGGTTCTACTTCGTCCTTATCATCTTTGCCCATGATCCCATCATCTTTCTTTCATCGCAAGTGTGGTCGGGCTGGCATGATTGGTGATAGAGATGACTAGAGGCTCTCGCTCGTAACCCCCTTCTTAGTGATGATCCTCTCCTTCCTCCTTGTAGCTGTGGATAGCATATAAAGAAAAGTGACCAACGATGGAGATAATTAAGAGCCCTTACCGTCATCCCTTGCAACCCTCTCCTTTCTAGTAGACAATCCCCTTATTCCTTCTTCCTTGTAGGTGTGGCCAACATACGAAGGTTGCTAGGGGAACAACTAGTTTTTGATCAATGTTTAAAGATACAAGTGGTAGGTGTGTAGAGGTAATTAGTGGCAACAAAAGTGACAAACGATAAAATTATCATTTATAAAAAAATCGTTACAAAAAATTTAAAAAATTAAAATATTGTACGAAGATTTATATAATGATTAAAATTATCATATCATCACCAATCAAAATACAATCACAAAGTTTTTCTCTCTCTCCCTTCCATCACGAGGCTTTTATTTATAACATCCATTAACTTAAGCAGCAAAATGATGTTATAAAAAACGATAATAGAAAGTATTCCAAAGGTTGGATCATGCCTAGAGCTTTCACCATAGATCATCTTTCCTCGAAGTTTATGCCACCGGACAATTCTCCCAGTGTGTCAAAATTAAAGATGGGGATCAAATCAAATTGTCTTTGAAATTGGAATTGACGAGCAACTTCTATGCTGATGTCTTGGAGAGCTCAAATCTCCAAATCGTGTGGGTTCATCTAAAAAGCTGATAATTATCATTCCCAAAAGATTTAAAGACTTCATATTCCAATCTAAAGCTACCCATGCCATTCTTTTTCGTTTCAAGGAAGACAGGAATGGCCAATGGGAACGGGACAAACGAGGCGGGGGGAACTATTTGGCAGCGCCTCGGCGCGTGACTGAGTGAGTGATGCCCGGGCTCGACGCTCCGTGTCCCGAACTCGCTCAGCCCCGTTGCCTCGGCCGTCGTCTCCTTCTTCTCCCTCCTCGGGAAACTCGTGTTCTCGCTGTTTTTCTCCCTCTCCCTCTCCCTCTCCCTCTCCTCCCCGTCTACGGACGACCACACGTGAGCTGACAAGCATCCCTCTCCTCTTTGCCACTCCTCCCGCCGCTTTCGTCTCGTCGTCATCCTTCCTTTCCCCAAGTCCAAACCATTGGCTGTTATCTCCTATCTTTCTCTTGTGGTGGTGCAGTCCGATGATTACGGGTTGCTGCAATTAGGCCCGATAACGGATTGGGTACTTACATTTAGACATAATTAAAATATTTTAAATATATAAAATTATTGGTAGCATCAAAAAAATACTTTTAAAAAATAAAATAAAAAATCTTCAATACAAATAAAAACAAAATTTCAGTGCTATAAAACAAGGAAAAAAATGATATTTAAAGAATAATTCTATGATAATATATATCAAACTTACGTGCCTATTTTGTTAGTTGAGTACGGCCCACAGATGGAGCCCATTTTGTAGGAGTTGGCTCACAGCTAACTGAGTTTTCTTTAGGCAGGCCTATATCAAAGCCCACATCAAATCAATCTAGGGGCTCGGTTGATGTGTTCCGTGTTCAAGCCCCACAGCGAACTCTAGACAGCAGTAGCAGCAGGTATCGTCTTCGTCCTCGCTTCCCCCCGTGAGGAAAAAGCATTTCCGATCTCATTGCCTCCTTCTGTGGGGTGTGAAAAAGAACGCTCTCCCTGTAGGACTCCGTCTCCTCTCATCTCAGTCAACCAAGACAAAACCCCGGCCACGAGCTCCGCTGCTGAGGCGGGGCGCTGCTCTGTCGTTCCATCCGATCCGTCTCGGTCTCGCATGACGACGTTGCTCTCGTAACCTTCCAAGCCATGGCTGAAGCTGCAAGCTTGCTGCAGCGAACATGGCGTCGAGCCTGTAAACCCAGAAAGTGGCTGCAATCGGGCGGCGATCTGATGCACACATTGCGGGTGAGGAGATCAGAGCCATGCATGAAACGACAAAAGAGAGGCTGTCGATGATGGATCCAGTAGAAACATGCGAAGATTCCAAAAGAGCCTACATATGGATGATGACAGATGGCTGCCATTGTTGGGCGATCATGCTGGACTCATTGAGTCATCGAGTTTTGTTCTGTCTGCTCTCAAACCTACAACTATGGCTTAACGTTGTCTTATATATATATATATATATCTTCTAAAGGTATCAAATGGAAATCAGGTAAGGTGTATCAGACAAACACCCAATCCACCGCAAGAGGCATGGTGAGACGGAGGCTATGCATTGGTTCACTTATGGTGTGTGTGTGTGTGTGTGTGTGTCGCTCAACACACCTGAACAACGAGACCGCCACGTTATGATACGGTCTCGGTCAATGGATCTCCACAAATGAGATCCGTTTTCCCGATAACTATCTTCTGACGGCTCCCTACTTCGTTTCACTTCCCGCTCGCCACACCTTGCGGCTCTCTCCTTCCCTCCCCCTCCCTCTTCACGGAAGCCATCCGATTCGATTTCGTGGCAACAACAATCTCTCCCTGGTTGCGCCGATCGGTCCAGTTTCCGGCTTCATTCCTCCTCCGTCGAATTCTCGCTTTCTAAGGTGGTATCCATTGCTTCTCTCCGCATGAAATCTCTCTCGCTCTCTCTGTCGGCCCTACGAATCCGGAATTTTCTGTACTAACGAGCTTTAGATCTTCATTTTACTTCAAGAAATGGCGTTTTCTTTTTTCTTCCATGCTGAATAATTAGTCGTCGTCGCGTTCGTAGGGTTTTTGACATACTAGGGTTTTGGGCCTAAACCTAAGGTCGAGCCCGACGGGAGCAATCCCCTTTCCAATGTCGGGTGCTTAATCGGCTGGTTTCCGCTTCACGAGACCAATTAGGGTCGCCGAGTGGACGCTTGACCATGGGCGGCGGCGAGGGTGAGACTTCGACCAAGTCTCCAAAACCATTGGCGGGTCAGGTACCCCAAGTCTCATCTTTATGGTCTTCACTATGATCTGTTCAAGAAATTTGGCTTCCTTCTCACTGAGAAATATTGGGTTCTTCCTTGTCGTTTCCTGGTTTAGGAGCAATCTCCTGCCACTAGCTCTGCAGCGGCCGTGCCCGTTTACCCAGATTGGTCCAACTTTCAGGTGGAAAGGCTTCACCTTCTTCTAATCAGAAATCGTCTACTTATGGAGATTTTTTTTTTTTGTTTGCCTTTCAGGGAGATTTATGTTTCCTTGTGTTATTTCTGTTTTGGCAGGCGTGTCCTCCGATTCCGCCTCATGGACTCTTCCCAGTGCCATCGAGTCCCCAGGCTTATCCTTATATGTGGGGAGCTCCGGTACGGAATCATGCATGGAGACTATTGCTTATGTGCCAAAATAATCTCTATCTCGTTTAAGTTACTCACGGTGGATCTTTTCATATTTTAGCATTTTAGAATAGGAAACAAATAAGATGTGGCAACTAGAGTAGATTGTAGCATCCAATTTGGGTAGTACTTTGATACAAGTGTTGAGCCTAAATGTGTTATCAGATTCATGTGAATCAACAGAGCACCTTGTTTCTTTGAAGGGTTCTTCTGGTAACATTAAATAATGGAGGCGAACTCGTGAGCCTCTTAGGGTGCCTGTGTCCTCCTGAGTGATTGTCGCCCACATTGTCAGTGGTCACCTCATTCATTGAGTACTGTTAAATGTTCTATCAGGAATGCTTTGCATGCACAAATTCTATTTAGGTGGACCAGAATACTCCTGCAATTTCAGGGGTGACGTCAGCTATCTCAAACCTGATGTGTGGGACCAACACATACGGGCTCCAGTCATCAGGTCTGTGAGAGGTGACATCATTCTCGACAATATTCAGGAGCAGTTCAATCACTCCTTAGCAGTAGAAATCTTTTCATCCTTATGAGGTACTGCAGTATTAGGTCCTGGAGTGGTTGAAAGCTGCAATAAATTGGAGAAAATCCACAGAACTTTGCTGATTCTTGTGTACTCTTACAGGATCAACAATTGTCGCAGGCTATATCTATCTCTTCATTTAGCTCGTCCAGGATCTCTAAGTTGTAAATTTTCTTTTATATTTCTGTTGAGCTTCATAACCTTTTTTTCTCTTTTCTTTTACTTATTTTAGTTGATGGTGTTAACGCTTATCTCCTTCATGTATCTTACCTTTGCGGTGAATGTTAAGCAAGACATTGTCATCATCATTCATGAACCTTGTAGCAGTTCTTATAGACATTTACGTCCATTTTCTTTTGTCAACAGCACTTGATGCCACCTTTTGGGGCTCCACCACCTCCATACCTCACGTATCCTCCTAGAGGATTATATTCTCATCCCTCAGTTCCTCCGGTATTTCCTCCAAACGCATTGAATGTGTCTTTTGTGTAGAAATTTGTCTTTTTTCTAATGTAGAACTTAGATGTCCTATGTGATCTTATTGTTCTGTAATGAACAGGGGTTACACCCTTTTGGTCCTTATGCCATGTCTACTACAAATATGAGTGCTGAGAATTCCGTAAGCATGTGATTTGGCATTTTAAACTATTTTGCAACATAATTAATATCACCAACAGAGATTGATGTCCACATCTTAGGGAGTTGTTCCCAGCAGCATGGAAATGGATGGTAAGTCATGTAAAGGTAAGGAAAAAGGTCCCACAAAGCGATCCAAAGGAGGTTGCAGTAGTTCAAATATGACTTCAGATAAGAACAACAGTGAGACACGTAAATCATCAGGGCCATCAGCTAATGAAGTCCCCCAGAGGTGTATAATTCCGTAAGCCTGTTTATCATTATCATGTCTTTATCTTTACACTCCTTTGCAAGTTGTCTGTTGGATAAAAGAATATGGTTGTTGCAGTGGTGATAGCACAAGTGACAGTTCAAGTGAAGAGAGTGATGACACTTCTCAAAATGTACGCATTCCTCTAATTTCACTGATTTGTGGGTTAAAATTTGTTTTACTAGTATTGAGGTGTGTGAACCCGTAGCTGGCACTAATGCACATCAATCATGCTCAAATTACAAGATAGAGTGTATCTTCTCTTTTCCTTCTTACTGTTTCGTTACACATTACTATAGGTCCTAAACCTTGAAATTGTAAACTGGAATCCTAAATTGTAATGTAAATCTAAAATATGATTTCCAACAAACCATGAATTAGAATTTGTATCTCTGAAGACATCTGTGATACCTTGGAAAAATAAGAATTTTGAGTAATACTTGGTAAGTAAAGGTACTTTATTGTTTCTTTGGTTAAGCAGTTCCCTTTGTTTTGTCTAGTGTGTTGATATTTTTTCCATGAGACAATTAGCATTGTGGTTCCTTAGATTTGATCTATGCAGGATATCTGTGTAGTCAAAAGAATTGCAAATGAACTTGTTTAATCAGTCACTTCATCTGACAAATCTTTTGTCATTTTGATGGTGACCATAACTAGGCTCACATATTAAGATATTCTGGAATAAGTGTCCTGATGGTGGACCCTGGTTCATGCTTGTTCGTCATTGGATTACATAAAGATTAGTGGCATAACATTGTTTTGTTTTCTCGAGAGAGAATACCATGGCAGTACATGTTTTGATCAATATCATCTAAACTATAGTAGTTTTAATGAATCACAAAACACTTAACTTTATCTGTTGCTTGATTAGGGAAGATAAATACATTTGATAGTTGATGAATTATATGATTCACATTTGCTTGATGTGGTTATCACTGAGATCTTTTTTTCAATATTAAGTGCAACTGGAGGAATTTTACATGCTTATGTATTGAAAAAATAAAAAAAACAACCTACTGCAAATGAGTTGCCAATGCAGGGACTTATCCCTGCAGGCGGGTCACTCATATCACACAGGGAGCAATCTTACACATGCTTTTATTTCTACACTTCTTGATACTTGATGATTATCTAAGGTTGGTCTCAAATTGTTTAGTTACAGCCTCAGTACAAATGTTAAATAAGTGGCTTTTTCCAACTTATAACTACATTTCTCAAGTCCAAGGTCTTAATTTTTTTCATATTCACTCCCATTATATTGGTTTTAACGATGATAAATCTACTTTGTTCAACCCATATGATTGGTAACATTTGCTACTGTAGGATAAACCAATTATAAAATAAGCTAGGACGTATGTAACACGAGTTTCTGTATCATGTGTTTCCTGGTAAGATCATTTGTAAATCTGAATTTATGGCCAAAATGATGTTGGCAAATAGTTTAGCTCTAAGCATGCATCATGGAGTAAACAGTTATCATGCAGTTTACCTGATTATTTGGTCACTGTATGAACACATTTTCTTTAGATCTGTTTCTTCACTATATTTTCAGGTCATCGTCACTTTTTTTTTATAGATGTTCTTTAACTGATATTTTTGGGTTCCTTTGTATATTCATATTGATATTGTGATCATCCCTGTTTGTTTGATGAAGAATAATTGTAGCACTTGTACTTCTTTGTATGCTAATTGTTAGTTTGATTGAGTAGCTATTTATTGTATATTTTGTTTGAATTACCCAGGACTCACAACCAAAGACAAGTGGTGGAGGTGAATCTTTTGATGGCATTTATCTAGAAACATGAGGGATACTTATGTTGTTTAGTAGTATTTCATTGCAAATCCAGTGACCATTTGTGCACCAGTGGATATATTGAAGTGACAATAATGCACATAGTTTTCACAATGGTGTAGATCAAGTACCATCTCAAGCAATGATGAGCCACACTAGGGCTGTCATGCCTATGCCAGCAGCTGCTGCACCTGGAGGAGTTGTTGGTCCTGCTACAAATTTAAATATAGGGATGGAGTACTGGGCTGCCTCGAGCTTATCACATATTCCATCAATGCATGGCAAGATGCCTACCACAGCAGTTGGAGGAGCTGTAGCCCCTTCTGCTCCATCCGAGCATTGGTTGCAGGTTTTTCCTTGTTTCCTTCCTTTTAAATGCTGAATTATATTCTTTTGGGATAAAATTGTTTTAATGATGAATTGATGATTATAAGAATAAATAGTTCCTTGCTTGAAATACTACAGATTGAAGAGACCATAAATAAATACTACAAATAACTAACAATTTTCAGATATTATGAACAAAAAAATTTACGAGCTATTTGTGATTGAAAAGTTGCACGAGTATTGGTTTTATGTTTTGCTTTGACAATTTGGAATTATTCAGGATGAAAGAGAACGAAAAAGGCAGAGAAGAAAGCAATCAAACAGAGAAGCAGCACGTAGATCTCGAATGCGAAAGCAGGTGAAGATATCACTTACTACTGGCTTCCTTTCTTTGTCTTTTTTAGTATTTAAATTTATTCCTTTCAACATTATGATAATATAATTCTTTTATTTATGATATCCAGGCTGAGTTTGAAGAGCTGGCTAATCGTGCTGAGACTTTGAAAGAGGAGAATACTTCTTTAAGAACAGAGTTGAACAGGATCAAGTCAGAATATGAACATCTTCTTTCTGAGAACAACTCGCTTAAGGTAATGATTCCTCTATTAGCTTCGAGTCGTAAACTTTGTCTAGCAATTTCTTGCCAGTGTTCAGTCTGACTGCAAATTTGCAGGAGAAACTTGGTGAAGTACAAAAGGAGATACAAGAACCAGGTTTTGAAAGAAATGATCAACCTTTGGGGAAAGAGAATCCAAAATGAAACTTGGATTCTGATCACATGCAAGGAAACAATTTCCATGCAGATAACATCTAAGCTACTCCTAAATGAGATTAGAGATTAATCCTAACCATATCACGAGCATTATCAAATCCAGATCATATATGCAGATTACAATTTGTTGCAGTTGAGTGGTGTTAAGTAGAGTGTTGATATTAATTTCTACTGGCTAGCTGTTATTATGATAACTGTCCTGACTTATCATTTAATTGTATGAGTAAGCAGGACATATATTGTTCATTGTTCTATCTCAGTTTCACTTAAACGGTGACTTCATGTTATTTGTACCTATATATATATACACACAGACACACACACACACACACACACACATATATATATATCAACTTGCAAATGCACTAATATCAACTGTTCATAGTGGTATTAGATGATGTCAGATGCTACCTCAGGTAATGAAGAAATCAGTTTTGTCCTGATAAAATTAATTCTAGTATATGATTCTGTGTTTTTTGAAACATTGAACTAGCAGATAAACAAATATTGATGTATTTTTTTCATTATTTATTTTAACAATCTTCTGAACCATATTCTGAAATTAAATTTTTATGCCTTTCATGGCATTAAGATCCTCAATTTTTCTGTGGACCCATGATGTAGCTGAGACAAGCATTGCAAACATCTAGGATCACCAGTCACCCATTCGATTGGAAAATTGCTGATTCCTGAATAATTATAGTGATAAATATTGCATTTTTCTGGTACAAGTGTCATGTATCAGTTGGTGAGACGCGATTCTTTTCTTTGTGTATTCTGTCTGCAAAATGCCTTAGCTTGTTTTGTTTATGCTTATTTGTTCCATATTCATTGGTTAAGAACTTAATGTGTGGTAGTTCAGTTGCATCTATTTTCACAAAATTCTGGTGAAGATGGCAGCATGCCAAGATGAGTGAAGATATTGGGGCATGTTAAACAAGTAATATATGGGGATTTTGTCCTTTGGAACTTTGTAGCAAATGCCCTTTTTTTCAGACATCTCTGAGCATCTTGTTTGTACTACCTTTGAAACTAACTTTGCAGCAAAGAGATAGAGTAACAAAAGATGTCCTTTTATCAAAATATTGGGAAAACAGAAGTTTGTTGATGACTAGGAAGGAATGCTCTAAACTGGAATTCTCAACTTCTCATAACTGGAGGTCAGGTAACACATTGGCAGAATAAAATCTGCTAAAGTTTGTCTATAAAAACTCAGTTATTTTAGGATTTATACAGCAAACATTACTGGGTTGGACTAGTGGGAAAATTGGCAGGTGGAGGTTGTGAAGGAGCCAAAGTAGGAAAGTTGCACTAGTGATGTATGTGAGCAGCTATCCAACGTCTTAAGAGCGACATCAACCCATTTGCCCGAAAGGTAAGCCAGTGGTACTGATGAATAACTACAAATTGAGCATTGTTGAAGAAAAAAAATCCTTTTTTACTTTGTTGAATTTTATGATTATGTTGGTACATAGGAACAAGCATTTTGAAGGAAATGCGTATGTAGGTCATGGAACAACGATGGTGAAATTGTGTTGTTATCTGGGTAAGTCGTTTAGCCTTATCCTCAAGTATGGTTAACATCCACAAACATCCTGTGTGGTATGTTGCTTGTCGTTATGTGTTGCTGCATAGTTTATGGTGTTTTACAAGGCATATAAATTAGGGAATAGTTGATGATTTTTTTTGATGTCTACTTTTAATTTTATTATGAAACTAAGGATTATGAAACTAGTTTTGTTTGCTGCCACATGTCTACACCAGTCTCAATGATATGGGAGTGCCTAATTTACTACAATCAACTCGTGTGGATCTTACTAATCCTATGGTATTCTCTATAGCCCATAATATTGTCTCATAGCCTTTAATCCAGCTCACTCAAATACAACAGCTCATGAGCATATTCTTTAGACAAAGTTAAAGTTGTTTCATGGTGCTTTTCTTTATGACCAAGGAATGCATCAAAGGGATTGGTTATCAGTTGTAAAGCAGTTTTCTATGCATGAAGGATTGTTTTATATACTAATACTTATTTTAGTGGTTTAGGGTTAGAGAAGAGTTTAGAATCTGATTGTATTGACAAAATTTCTTTTAGAGTTCTCTCTTAAACTTTGTATCTCTTGGACACCTTCTTGAGTGACGAGTCTTTTGTTTTCACTTCTGTATCTTCATTTAATATCCTTGGTGTGGTGAACTTTTTGTATCCTTTGTGATTTTAAACTCGGTTGTGAGCTATGTATTAATTTTATGCAAGTTCTATCTTGAGTTTGTTTCTTTTCAATCCAAAAGACTTATTTCAGCAAGTATAACTCAACTATCAATTTCTTTTTTTGAATTTCATTCCTTTTTCTCTTTTCGTTGATGTCGAAAAGAAGTAGTTGATGAAGGTAGTGGCCACGAAAATAATGTTGAATCATTGAGGTTGCAGTTACAAAGATGGCTACATAATCTATAAGAAAAAATGAAATCATTGAAGAACTTTGGAGTAGAAACAATTAATACGAAAATGATGCCCAAAAGTTTGGTTCTGATGATGATATACCTCCTTATCCAAGGGAGTTGGGAAGATTTCAGGTAAGGCGTACAAACCAAGACGAGTGACAAAACAAATATAATCTAAAGTCGAATATTCCAGAGTTTGAAGGTAAAATCATTGTTGATGGCTTTATTGATTGGCTTAATACGTTGAAAAGAATTATTTGATTTTCATGAATCACAAGAAAAAAAAATGTAAAGCTTGTGACACTCAAACTAAGAAGGAATGCATTTTTTTTTTGGGAAAAATATGAAGAAGCAAAGATAATGTGAGAGGAAGAGTAAGATCGTGACATGAGAGACAATGAAAAGGGAGTTGAAAAAAAATATTTACCTGATAACTATAGGCAAGAGATCTTTCTCAAAATTCATGATTTCAAATAAAAGATACAAGTGTCGAGGAGTACACAGCAGAGTTTGACAATCTCATGTTAAAATGAGAGCTTGTGAAACCAGAAGAGCGAATCATTGCAAGATACTTAAGAGGTCTGAAATATGAGATTGCCAAAGTGGTTCAACTCCAGCCATATTGATCTTTGAATGATGTAAGCAAGCTGACTTTAAAAGTGGAGAAACAACAAAAGTTTGAAAGAGTTCTCGATACGGGGCGAAAGATGATTATACGAGAGGAGAAAATTTAAGTTTATTCTCCTAAGCAAAGTGGTGTTAAAGGTGTAAGACAAGGGTGAAGGATCAGTCGATAGCAAACAATCACATCTACACCAAGTGGTCGAAAATGCTTCAAATGTTATGATTTTGGGCATATCGCTTCAGATTGTTTAAATAGGAGGATTGTTATATTCATTGAAAACCATAGTGATGGAGAAGGAAATGAAGCCAACAATGAACCAAAATCTGATTATGATGAGGAAGAGGTTACTTATGTGGCTGAGGATGAAAGTTGGGTAACAAAGAACGTGTTTCAGACCAAATGTACTTCTCATGACAATGTGTGCTTTGTGATCATTGATACTGGTAACTTTGAGAATATGATATCTTTGGAGATGGTACAGGAGCTAAAGTTGGACATAATCCCTCGTCCATATCCTTATCAATTATGCTGATTGCAAAAAGAAAATGACATCATGGTGAATGAACAAAAGATAATTTTAGTTCCATTACAATTAGTACTTTTATGTCCTATGGGGAATGCCAGGGTGAATTAGAAAACGATGGTCATGTTTTGGCTCTATTAGTGGAGGAGAATGAACATTATAAGCAACCACCAGCAAACATAAAACCAATACTGGAGGAGTTTCAAGATGTTGTACTATAGGAGATTATACATGTCCTACTTTTGAGAGATATCCAGCATCACGATGATCCTATTTCGGGGGCTATTCTACCTAACAAGGCAACCTATAGAATGAGTCCCAAGGAGCATGAAAAACTTCAAAGGCAAGTAGATGAGTTGGGGAAAAAGAGGTTGATTCGGGAGAGCTTGAGTCCTTATGCGGTTTTAGCCTTGGTGGTGCCTAAGAATGATAGCTCTTGGAGAATTTGTACGGACAGTCACACCATCAACAAAATTACAATTGAATATCGTTTTCCCATTTTAAAGTTAGATGATTTATTTGATCAATTGTGTGGTGCTTCTATTTTATCTAAAATTGATTTAAGTGACTATCATCAAATAAGAATGAGGCCTGGAGATGAGTGAAAAATAATATTTAAATCTTGAGAAGACTTGTATGAATGATTGGTTATGCCATTTGGGCTATCTAATGCTCATAACACTTTCATGAGATTTATGAATCATATATCTAAGCCGTGCATTGCGTCTTTTGTTGTGGTTTACTTTGATGATATATTGGTGTACAACAAGAGTGAGGAAGTGCATACGAATCATCTTAAGGAGATTTTCCTTATTTTGAGGCAGCAAAAACTTTATGTTAATCTGAATAAGTGTGATTTTTTTATTCATAGTATGGTATTTTTAGAATATGTTGTTTAAAAAAATGGAATCATGATGGATTAAAATAAGGTAGAACCTATTCTTAATTGGCCAACACTTGCTTCATTGCATGATGTGAGGAGTTTCCATGATTTAACTTTCTTTTGTGGAATATTCATCAAGAGTTTCAGCTCTATTGTTGCTCCAATCACTGAATGCTTGAAAGGTGATAAATTCAAGTGGAGTAATGAGGCCGATGAAGCTTTTGAACTACTAAAAAGATAGGTGACCGAAGCTCCTATTTTAGTACTACCAAATTTTGACAAGGTATTTGAGGTTGAATATAATGTCTTTAATGTAGGAATTGGTGCTGTTTTGAACCAAGAAGTAAAGCCCATTGCCTTTTCTAGTGAGAAGCTGAATGATATAAGGAGATATACTACCTATGACAAGGAGTTCTATGCTATTTACCGAGCTTTATCTCGTTGGAGCCAGTATCTTCTCGCCAAGCTATTTGTCCTATGTTCTGATCATGAGACATTGAAGTTTATTAATCACCAGCATAAGCTAAACAAGAGGCATGCAGCTTGGGTTGAGTTCTTGCAATCTTATAACTTCACAATCAAGCACAAATTTGGTGTTCAAAACATAGTTGTTGATGCATTGAGTAGAAAACATTCTTTATTATCAGCAATGAGAATCAAAGTGGTTGGATTTGAAATATTCAAAGATTTATATGAGAATGATGTGGATTTTAGCTTAATATGGTAGAATTACAAATTAGGTTCTTTTCAGCAATTTTTTATCTTTGATGGTTTTCCTTTTTAAGCTAATGTCTTGTGTGTTCTATCTTGTTCTTTGAGATAAGTAATTCTGGCGAAAGCTCATGGTGGTGTTGTAGGAGGATATTTTGGTAGGGACAAGACTCTAGCCCTTGTTCAATCAAATTTCTATTGGCCTAAGATGTTCAGAGATGTGGAGAGACTTGTAAAGCAATGTTTAGTATGTCATTTAGAAACAAGAAGCCAAAATTCATGTTTGTACACTCTATTGTCAGTGCCTAGTGCTCCATGGGAGGATGTGAGTCTTAATTTTATCTTGGGACTGCTAAGAACTCAAAGGAACAATGATTCTATCATGATTGTTGTTTACAAATTCTTGAAGATGTCTCATTTTGTTCCCTACAATAAATCAAATGATATATCTTATATTGCTGATTTGTACTTTAAGGAGATTGTGAGCTTGCATGACATTCCAAGAACTATGGTGTCTGATCGAGACTTAAAATTTCTTAGCTATTTTTGGAGAACTCTATGGAGGAAGTTGGGTATATCTTTGCATTTCAGCAGCTCTCATCATCCACAAACTGATGGGTAAATAGTGGTAATGAACATAAGCTTGGGAAATTTTCTTAGAAGCTATGTTTGCAAGAACATTAAACAATGAGATCTTATTCTTCCACAAATTGAGTTTGCCTATAAGTTCTATGCATCATAGCATTGGTAAGAGTCCTTTTGAGGTTGTTTATGGTGTTAATCTTAATGGTCCTTTGGACTTAGTCCCTCATTCTACAACTAAGTAATTTAGTGGAGATGCTGACGAGAGAGCTAAGCAGATAACGATGTTGCATGAGAGTGTTAAAACCAAAGTTTTTCATACATGGTATATAACATTTGGAATTGATCGTTACAGAAGTATAACGGGCGAAATCGATCGATACCACTCGGTAATGGTCGAATTTTCGACCGTTAATGGTCGAATTTTCGACCGTTAATGGTCGATAACGGTCAAAATCTGTAACGGTCGATTTTGATCGTTATCGACCCTCTAAAAGGTCAAAATCGATCGTTACAGACCCTGTAATGGTCGAAAAACCCTTTCTAATTCTATTTAAACTCACCCTTCTCCCATTTCACTTCATACACTCTCTTTTTCAAACTCTCACACTTTCTCAAAACGGTTCCTCAAAGCTTGAAAAAGATATGTAATATTATTTTTGTCTAATTTACATTGATTTTGTTGAATCTATATCAATTTCTATCTTACAAACCCTAACCCAACTTTTTTTCTAATTTTTTAGGTATTAAAAAAATTATATTTTTTAATCATTAAAATATTATTTGTTTGTACCAACATACCGTATCGTACCAGCCATATCTCGGTACCCCAGTATGGATCGGTATGGTGAACCTTGGTTAAAACAATCGTTGAGATGCAAAATGAGAGGTATATATAAGCTACCAACAAACAGATAAAACATATGGAGTTTAATGTTGGTGATTTGATCTGAATTCATATAAGGAGAGGTTTCCACCAGGTAAATTTAAGAAATTGAAACCAAAGGTTGACAATCCATTCAAGGTGTTTAAGAGAATTAACAAGAATGCTTATGATATCGAGCTACTTGAAGATTATAGGGTGTCATCAACATTCAATGTTGTTGATTTAAGTCATTATCATGGTGATGGAACAAATGAAGACTTGAGGACAAGTTTTTTTCAACCAGGGGAGATTGACACAGGAGTACCTAATTTGCTAAATTAGCTCGTGTGGATCTTGCTGATCAGAATGTTATCTCATAGCCTTTAACCTAGCTCACTCAAATATAACATTTCATGAGCATATTTATTAGACAAAGTTAAGACTATTTCAAGGTACTTTTCTTTACGACCAATGAATGCATTAAAGAGGTTACCAGTTGTAAAGCACATAATTTCGTAGTTCAATATGCATGAAGGGTTGTTTTATCCACTAGTACTTATTTTGGTGTTTTAGTATTAGAGAGGAGATTAAAACCTGATTGTATTGGCATAAAATTTTTTGGAGTTTTCTCTAACTCTATATCTCTCAAACACTTCCTCGAGTGGTGAGTTTTTTATTTTCAATTATGTATTATTGTTTAATATCCTTAGGGTGGTGAATTTTTTGTATCCCTTTGTGATTTTAAATTTAATAATAAATTATTTATTAATTTGATGTAAGTTCTATCTTGAGTTAGTTTCTTTTCAATCTAAAAGACTTATTTCAACAAATAGAACTCGATTATTGATTTTTTTTGAATTTTATTCTTTTTTTCGATAACACTCAATTAATAGAAAAAAAAAGATATTGGTATTTGCGTTTTAATTTATAGAGTGTACATGTCAAAAAATGTTCATTATATGAGAACTATACATCCTAACATCTCTTTTCTATTTTGTCAGTGACTCCGGTGATCCGCTAAGTTTAGATTGGTTTTGTCGCTGACTTCTGAGCATTCCAAGGAGAATTTTGCTTCACCAACGAGAACAAGTAAATTTCAGACATGACAAACACACACTCCTTTTTCCTGATGTGAAAATGTGATATTATTGAAGCTTTTAAATGAGGCAAAAGACTATGATGGTTCATATTAATTATTTTCTAGATCTCTCGTTTGATTTTGTATGGATCCTCAAATAACATTGTCACAAGCTTATCGAGACAAGATCATAATATTTGATTCCAAGTATTATGTTCAAAGATTTATTTTACTCGATAGCTTGTTCTATGTTGATAGTCCTGATCAAGTAGTGACATGAACGACAGACATGTTGTTGTTGTCATCGCTTGGAGATTCGTTCCTGATGATCTTCATATCAACGATGTCTCGCGATCCCAATCCGTTTGACGAAATGGACGTGAACCCGTTCGCGGTAATCCAATCACGTCCCCCTCTCTCTCTCTTAACTACGTTGCCGCTTTTTTTCTGGATTTTTTCTTGTTTTCTAGGGTTTTGCGAGTCTTTTTTTTTGTCTGTGATCCTACAACTTTTGTTGTCACCCAAAGATCTGTACCTCAAAAGGGCAGTATCTGCTGGAGATTGTGTTGAGGAAACTCTCAAGAAAAACTTTAGTTGATAATTTAGATCTTCGTGGGTTCTCTCATTTTTGAAGATGAATTGGTTCTCTCAGCTTGCTTGTTGCTAGTTGATTTTTGGTGGAATGTGAGCAATCAGTTTGTATAATCCTCGTATTTGGTAGATTCTCTGTGTGAATCTTTTATTTTGAGGCTAATGACATGCTTTCCTTTCCAGACTTCAGCTGCTTCTGGATCTAATTCTTGCCTTCCTACACTGGCATCAAAAGCCTTTGGATTTGGGAACAAGAATGGCGTGACAGCAGACATACCATTGGACACAGTAAATGTGAATTAACACGTCATATGGTACCATTAACTTTTAGGTTACTGACGTTGTGCCAAGATAGCATGTTTGTGTGGGTTCGTGTAGGATGCAAAGAAAATGGAGAAGGATCTCGCCACAAGGGAAGAGAACCGAAAAGGAGGGAAATGGTTGTGATAACTCAATAGAATCAGCTTTTTACCCTTGCTGTTGTCGTTTTTTATTTCTATTTTTTCCATGATCATTACACGTCTGAAGTATTTCATTAATATTTATTGTTGCGTATGTGTTCATGCTTCCAAGCTTCTTTGTCTATTGGATCTTACTCACATCTTAGGTTACATTTGAATTGCTATTACAGGACATTAAACGAATGGAGGATGCATTGACAAGAGGTACGTGGATAGCCACCATAAATGATTGGTTGGCCTGTTGTACATCAATAAGAATTTGTTGATGTCAATTTTTGGCCATAATTACTCTTATTTCAGCTGGTGTCACTATTGAGGAAAAGAACTGGCTGCCATTTGTTCCTATCATTCACCATGATATAGCCAAGGAAATTCCCGTACATGCTCAGAGGTTGCAATACTTGGCATTTGCTAGTTGGATAGGTATGTAACTACTTTGATTACATCTTTCTTTGCTATTGACTTGCCTAGTATATTAAGGAAATTAATTCTACTTACAAAGATGTTTTTGCCTTAAATGTGGCATTAGTTGTTTGTAGTGGTATATAAGGTGGATTTTACATGATAATTCACTGGAACCAATGATATCTTCTTTCAGGTGTTTGTTTGTGATTTTTACTGTATCATATGTGCCATTATCTCTCTAGAGCACCCTTCTCATAATGTGTGATCAGTTTGAGTTAGGATAGCCATCTCGTGGACTATACTGAGATGAACTTATTATTCATTCCTTAATGTTCTCATCTAGCATTCTATGTCAATACCTGCTTGACTTGACTATTGTTTCTATCTGGAATGATTTTGGTTTTCACACATTTATTTAAAGTAGTAAACTGTCACGATGGCATCTGATCCTTGAGATTATAGAATTTTGAGACTTTTTGTTGGCAATTAGAATGCCTAGTATAATAAATATTCAATCATGAGAAGTTTCTGCTGGCATTTTTCATGGCCGGAATTCTCCTCTGTCTATCATGGAATGTTATTGCTGTGATTGTTTGCTGGATTAAAGGGGGAGGTAAAGATTCTTTATACAAGCAATTTGTCTGCAGTTTTCTATCATTTATTTAGGCTTGTTTCTTTCACAGTATTTCTCCTTTGCCCTTTCTGGAATATTGTAATGGTTTGACTTCTTAAGCCACAGGTGTGAAGATCTTTTTCCTTCCAATTATCTACGCTTTGCTTGGATGTTCTCTTTCATATGTGCTTTGGTACAGACCTTTGTATCGTGCAATGAGGTAGGCTGCCAATGATCAGCATAATTTCTATAGCATGCCAATTGTGGATGATTGTATTTAACATGTTGGTTTCTATCTAGTGCTTTTCAAGCTGATTTTGATATAGTAACTGCTGATTACAATATTGTTGGTCTGGAGGGACGGAATTCATTTGGCATCAGAGGTCCCATGGAACATTTTAATTAGAAAGTTTCAGTTCACAAGGGAACATTAACCTTACGAACTTTCCAATAACATGCTTTTAAACGAAGTTGTCAATATTTAATTTCTTATATTTGCGTACCACTGCTTGGAGTTGTGCTTGTGTAGCTGCATAATATGTCAGTGCTTGTTCCCAGTTTCTCAGTTATTTCTTTTGTCAAGCAGGACTGATAGTGCACTTAAGTTTGGGTGGTTTTTCCTATTCTATCTGGTAATTCCGTTGACCAGCCTCCTTGTGGATATTTTCCTCTTTTAGCCTTTGTTGGCTTCTTATCTATGTTATTGATATTATCATGCACAGATCCATGCTGGTTTTTGTATCCTTACTGCCATTGCTCCTCCAATTGTGTTCCATGGGAAGTCATTAACGTAAGTCAAATTTCCTTGTTCTTTTTTGTGCTAAAGGATAGTGGTATCCAAGGTCTGCAATTTCGATCTGTCGGGCGGTACATACCGGTCCGTGAGGTTAACTGTATGCGGACCGCTTGTTATCTGATGGTTCCCTAAAAATTGATCGTCGGCGGTCGATTTCGGTCGTCGGGCGACTGATTGAAGAAGAAATCGACTGTCGGCGATCGATTGTGGAAGAAAAAAGGAAGAAGAGGAAAAGAAGAAAAAAAGAAGAGGAGAAGAAAGAATACCTTGCCCGCGCGCCGTCGCCACCCATCGCCGCGCCCGCGACCTCTTTTTCTCCCACGCGAGGAGACGGAGCATCTCCCCGCACGGGGAGAAAGATCTCGACGACATCACCCCTTTTCTTTTTTTAATATTTTAATATAATATAATATAATATAATATATTATATTTTAACTCTTGTATGCGTACATCTGCATACAGTAAGCCAAACTTTGGTGGTATCAACTATCGAACTGACCCTATTGTGTTGCAACTCATGCATCAATTTTTAAATTTTGTTAAATCAAAATTCTGGTACTAATTTTGATCTTTTAGCCTATGAAAAAACTAAAAACAATACTCTGTATATTGATGTGGAAAAATTTTTGATGCTGAATGATATACCGGTGTCACATTTGCTTGATTTCAAAGAGGTTAAAAGATAGACTGCTTGTGCTCTATTATAGATGCGATACTTATCTACCACATGATTTATTATCGTTTCTCATTGTAACTTTCTCCGAGTCATGGAACTCAGGTTCAATTAAGGCATAGATTAGGTTTAACGTTGGGTCAGTACTCACTGAGAGTATAGGTTAACTCTAGTGAAATACATCATGATGCTCTTAGAGACTGAACAAATAAGTAGGGCGATTGATGCTCGTAGCGACTTTACTTTCATGCTTGAAGCTACAGGCTAATGTAAGGTAGGTCTACCCGAAATAAGTGGTTTGATTTTCAGCTTCCTAACAGAATGATTCTTTGATTTCCGGTGCTTACTAACAAAATTATTAATATTCATCTCAACACTTGATCTATCTCGGGCATACAAATAAAGGGAAAGAATTCTCTGGTCTATCTTCATAGATACGGGGCTGCCTTTCTTGACATTATTTCTTTGAGAGCTAATGATCTAAGTGTGGTTAGAACTGGATTGATTCTGAAACGAGGCTCGCTCCTACAAGGAAAGTGCTCTACTTTAGTGTGGTAAATTCAGCAAAGTCCAAGGAGGGCTAGCTCACCTGGTGCAGGCCTACCACGCTTTGCGCTTGTGGCGATTTCGCCAGACTATCACAGACAAAAATATAAAGAGGGTTCTCGATGTAATGCTCATGTATGTTCGTGTCTTTCGATTTTTGTGCATGCTTTGTACAGTAAGTAGCGGACTTGCAGCAAGCTTGGCAGCCCTAGTTTAATTAGCTTTCATGATCAGTTTCGGCTTGTAAATGAGAGTTCGTGTCATGTGGACACTTGTGGGGACTTCGGTTTGTGATGGACCTTGATCCTTTGTGTGCAATGGTTTAGAGCTTATAAAGTCTATAGTAGTAATTTATATTGGCTATATAAAGTGTTTGCTGACAAGGCTGCTTGTGGATCCCATGTGAAATGTTTTCTCTAACCTGTTTTCTCTTTTATAGGTCCTAAGGGACCATAGTAGGTTTCGAGGAGGCTACCCTTTGTGGACGGACATATAAGGGTGCCGCACAATTTAGGCAAAACTAGCTAAGTTCGTGACAGATGGTATCAGAGCGGGACAAGCACATGCAGAAATACTTGCCATACAAACGTGGGGGACCTAGCTGGGTTGCGTGGAGGGCAACCAGCACGTGCGATCGTTTGGGAGAAACGAACATGGAGATGCAGGAAAAAGAGTTGCTCAAAGCAACGAGCATCCATGATTGACATTCAGAGGAATGACCAACCCTTTGCGCGAGAGGCATCACGACGACAAGCAAGCTAGAAAGAATGTGTAACCACATAGGTTGGGATGGCTGAGTTCGAGCTACAGCTCGATGTTGGCAACCAAACTTGATGGTGCTCAAGGCAAGCACAGTGCTTGATAAAAGATGAGACCGTGCAAAGTGGGATGTGTTGCATAACGATCGAAGGAGTTGTACAAAGCTCACAGAGGTGAGGGGAATTGCTAACTCGAAAAATTCGATACTCATGCAAGGGCTTGTATACGGACGATAGAGTGTCCCTGGCCATCTCAAGGCGATTGGAACTCAGCGCCATGGAGCATTGAAACTTCTTCGGCATGGAAAGGATACGTTCGTAGGAGGTTGAAGTGTGCAACAAGTTCAGCACATTGCTAGGCCTTGAAGGGTGCAACGGGGCTGTATTGGCGAAGAGTCGCAATACAGGAGAGATAAATGTAAAGAATAAACTTACTCTAATAGGACAAATATCTAAGAGGGATAGGTTTTGGTTCTCCAGAGGGAGAATCATGTGCAATGGACCGCACATGTTGAGGAAGAGTATCTCAAGACCAAGGATTGACTTACCGATTCGTACCGGTGCATATCGATCGATATAGTAAAATATAATATAATATTTTTATAATATAGTATAATATTAATATATTAAAAATATTAAAAAAATGGGGAAGGGGTGACGTCGCCTCGATCTTTCTCCACATGTGGGGAGAAAAAGCGCCCGCGGGCGCGGGCGGGCGACCCGGAGTGGCATCGCGAGGACGACATGATATTATTTTCTCTCCTCTTCTTTTTTCTTCTTTTCCTCTTATTTTTTCCCCTTTTTCTTCTTCAATCGATCGTCGACGATCGATTTCTCCCTCAAATCGATCGTCGATGGTTGATTTCTCTCTTAATCGGCCACCAACGATTGAAATTGACGACAATGATTTTGGGGTACCACCCGATAGGCTCAGAATCTGGACGGATCGGTGCCTGAGGTCGAAATTGCAAACCTTGCTCAAGATAATATTTCCACAAGGCTCAACGGACTGAGCGAGCGGCGAGGAGTTGTCACATGATCTCGAATGAGGTAATGCATTGGTAGATGCATTGCGAGATCAAGTGGGAGAGCAATCCATGACAACATCAAACGAAGGTACACTTAGAACCGATGTGGAAATCAGACTTAACGGAGGGCTGACCTATGGAATGGTGGGCGCAACGACCTCTATCAACTTGATGCAAATCGAGGAATGAAACAACTTGGGTGGAACATGGTGAAGTATCCAAGCCGCATGAAGGGAGTCGACGTAGAAGATGGAACATGGAGAGGAGGCACGAAGCTTTCCTTGGACAGAGGTCAAGGACATGAACTTTTGTAGAGGCAAGAGTGAGACCATGTCGTACCGTGGGTTCCTCATTCTGATGGAGTAGACTCATCTTCCATGGTGCCAAAGATGAAGGGAGCTTTGAGACACATGCACCTTGTCTCAGAGATATATTTGACAGAGGGACTAAGGCGACTCGACTTGCTGAGGCGAAGTTGGGCTCAGAAGGCCTTAGCATGGGGCAAGAGGACGTAGACGTAGGTATTTTTGAAGAATACGCCACAGTGCTGTCATTCGAGTTTTCATGAAGAAAGCGGTGCATAACGGAGATTGTGCTGGTGGGGGATAGAGGCCCAGGATACAAACAATGGTGCACAAATTTTTGCGAAGTCTAGGACCTTCGAGAGCTACTAGGTGACAGACTGTCCTACAACGATGCTTTGTTCGGGTGTGTGACCCGAGAATGGGTGGGCGAAGGTGAATTGCCAAAGGAGCAAACACAATCAGAGGTGACGGAGGCCCTACGATCTGTTGGCAGAGGCCACACATGGAGTGATCGTAGTCCGAGTTCATCCTACAAGTATCTGAATGCAACAGAGATGTCACTAGGAGGCGACATGGTGCAGCGGATCGTGGTGGAATAGTTCGAGGCAATACAACATACGTGGGAGAAGCCCCGTGAGGGTCTTGATCATGCGGAGGTATGATCAGGAGCTCCACTTCGGCGAACAACACAATGACAAGAAGGGCTATGGATTCAAGGAGTGATGCCTTGGTAATCGCGGAGGCGGGTCTTCCATGTTGTCACGGGCTTAGGTGATTTTGCCTAAGCCGTGCGGCACCCATGCGTGTCCGTCTGCAAAGGTCAGCCCTCCCCGAGATCTCCTAAAATCCCACAGACTTACAAAAAGAGAAAACGGGCCAGAAGAAGCAACTCCCACGGGATCCACAAGCATCTGCTCAAGAAAAACACTTTATAAAGCCAAAATACAAATTACACCCAAGGACATTACAAACTCGTAGATGTTGCACAAAGGATAATGGTCCACTACGAAGCCCCCACAAGTGCTTATAAGACACACTTGTATTTACAAGCCAAACTTGGCCATAAAGTAAATCAAACTAGGGCTTCCAAGCCTACTGCAAGCTCGCTTCTTGTTGTACAAGATATGTACCTAAATCGAAGGACACGGACTAACACAAGCATTTCATCGAACACCTTGTTTACACTGTTGTCCGTGACAATGTGTGTGAATCGAATCTTGCATCGGATGAAAGCCTTGGTCATTAGCATATGGGGGATGTGTACCATCGAGGGAGAATTTTGAATGCAAGTACCAGTGAGTCCTATAAGGAGACTTGATCATACAGAGATATGATTGGAGCAGCTGGAGAGTTGGACTGCTTCAATGCTTATATTCGTTTAAGGGAGCTCGACAAGTCAGAGGAGAAGGTCGAGTGAACGAACGTTGCTACCAAGGAAGCTAAGGAGAACGAAATCGGTGCAAACCTTGCAACAGGATGGCGGAGGCCTGAGACTTGCAGTCTGTATTTTCATCGACTAAGGGAAACTGCTCAGAGAATACAAGGGTGTTGAAGTAGGCGGTCGAAAGAGGCGAGGAAGCGACGACGAGTCTATAGGGGCTCTGCTACTCAAAAGCAAAGCGTCAGTTAGAATGGAGGTGGATTCGGAGGAGTGCAACAATGCTGCAGAGGCGGATCTACCGTTTGCGAAGAAAGGGACGTAGATGCAAGGCAACATATAGTAGGGCCATAGGCTTGGCAGCACCATGGTATCGTAGAGGCGGGACTTTCGTTTGCTCTCATAGAGGGAGAGCGTTGGTCGTGAAAGGGGTCGAGGAGGTGGAGAATGCAGAGGCAGACTCCAAGTACCAGGACAAGGCTGAAGGGTAGAGGCCAAAAAACTTCATCAGATAGGTGTCAATGGGCTTCTCATCAAGATAGCCGAAAGTGGAGGACTTTGGGTTGATGTAGGAGTGCTCGACTAAGGAACGAAATAGATAGTACGTGGTGCTGTACCTTTTATACTCAGAGGAGTAGGCAACAAAGATGATGGAGAAGACGGTAAATCCCCAAAGGCGACCAAAAATATCGAAGACTTGCTCCAAGTTGGGGAGAAATTTTGCTCTTTTTGGACAAAACTTTTTGCATTTCAGAAGTTCGATGACAGAGAGAAGGCGAATCATAATAGCTAACTCAATGCAAGGAGTACAAACACTTTAGGTGCTTCAGAAGTGTGAGCAAAGAGTGGGCAAATACTAGTAACCAGCTCGATGCATGAAGTATAACCTCGAGAAGGCGGGCGAAGTCAAGTAACTTTGCATTCTTAACTCTTAAGAGAATGGGTGAAATTGAGTATCCCAGTTCTCTTATTTATCCACTAGAGGAGCTCTACATAAGTTCAAAGACCCTTTGAAGAAACATAATGGAAGACAATAGTTGTTAAATCCTCACAATTGGTGATTAGTCCTACTGAAAGTAGATTGTTGGCTTTATTTCCCAATAGAATGTCAAACGAAAGCGGAAGTAATGCGAACCTACTTAGAAGCGACAACTTCATTGAAAAAGAATCGAGGGGCAAATTTTATGAAAGAAGGACCTCAAAAAACTTCAAAGTCTGCAAGGTGATGCTCGTTAAAGCTCCAATAAACATCCACCCAATTTAAGCGGCATGAGATGTTTGAGATACTAGCGCAAAACAAGAAAGGTCTTTTCTTTTTTTAAAAAGATATGCAAGAATCAACAAGGATTAGCATAACTCAACCGACCCCACACCAGAGTCAGTCAGAGTTCGACTGCTCAACAACAACGGAGGAGAGTAGCTGGGAGTCAAGAGGCGAGTTGCAACAAAAGCAGAAGATTGAAGATTCAGTAAAAGGTGAGTAGATGCAGCGTCTGCAGCGACTTCGACGAGGACGCCTAAGGAATAAGTGGGGGAGAATGTCACACAAAAATATAAAGAGGGTGCTCTATGTAATGCTCATGTATGTCTGTGTCTTTTGGTTTTTGTGCATGCTTTGTGCAGCAAGTAGCGGACTTGCAGTAGGCATGACAGCCCTATTTTGATTAGCTTTGGTGGTTAGTTTCAACTTGTAAATGAGAGTTGTGTCATATAGACACTTGTAGGGACTACGGTCTGTAATGGACCTTGATCCTTTGTGTGCAATCGTTTAGAGCTTATAAAATCCATAATTTTAATTTGTATTGGCTATATAAAGTGTTTGCTGACATGGTTGCTTGTGGATCCCATGTGAAATGTTTTCTCTAACCTGTTTTCTCTTTTGTAGGTCCTAAGGGACCATAGGAGGTTTTGGGGAGGCTGGCCTTTGCAGGCGGACACTCAAGGGTACCGCACGACTTAGGCAAAACCAGCTAAGTTCGTGATAAGACGGTCTTTGCCAGTAGTGCCATCCTCCCTGCTGGCTGTCTTTATAGGTGGGTTGTCCCTTGCTGCTACATTCTGTTAGGCACTGAAATTGAAAGATATTGAGTAGTTGACTTGGGCAGTAGGCAGGTTCCATGTTCCACTGTGTCGAGATTTTAGGTGCAAGTAGTGATGATCACCTCGGGGCGTTAGCGAATTACTATAGGGCGGGCACTCCAGGACCTGCTATGGTTCAAACTCATACAATATTAGCGAGTAGTTTTAAGTTTATCATTATTTTTGTTTCTACTTTTTAAATAATGATTTAGGGTGTTTCTTAGTAGAGCCGATGATTAATAATGACTTTATTCAGTGATTCACTTGGGATATTCATAACCTTTGAATTGAAGGTTTTGGAAACTATAGATATCCTTTTAAACTTTGAATAAACTGAAGGTTGGAATGTGAATTTTGAACAACTGATCCTTTTTTCAATAAAGTTCCTATTTATAGTATAATTTTATTAAATTGGTTTATAAAATATGTACTAGAGTGTTGGTAATTGGTAGTCCTTGAAAAATTGGTTATGTATGATGGATTATTAGTGGCAGATTGACTTCTGTCTTGGCCGTGTCCAGTAATGTCTTTGTTAATTTTATGATTCATTACTTTCTAATGCTGCATCCCAAAATTGTTATTATACATATCTGTTAATTTCTTTTATATGCATCAAATTACTGCCTTGCATGAATGAAGCCTGAAATGTAGATTTCAGTAGTGTTTACAGCTTCAACAATCATGTATTACATAAAATTGATATTTTTCTTGGTTGAATAACTTGTGGTACTTATAATTTCTCTTTCCTGTAGCTACTATGATAATGAGAAAACTTTGTTGTATGGCCTGAAGTATTTAGAGTACAAACTCTCCCTTACATTAACAAGCAGCAGCAATTTCATCACAATATGAAAATTTCTTTTTTACTACAAGTTCTGCATACTTTTTTCCTTATCTTTTTTTCTCTGTTTTTACTATTTCTGTTGTTTCATTGTGTTATTAAATATTGTGTATTTTTGTGTATATGGACATTAGTTGGCCTGCTTAACTGGAGAGTTAAAAGGGATTCATTAGTGTTGCTTTATTATCAAGTAATTACATCTTCATTTCTGTTCATGTTGTATGTCTTTAGCAACCATTATTGTGTAATATTGAGTTTAAGCTCATTTTATCTAGTAACAATTGGTTTTCCTCCCTTAACATCCATGTTAGTGGTTGCTATGCCATTGATGCTAAGATTAATCTGGACTTTCTTCCTTTCAGAAGTCATAGCATCACATCACAGTGGATCTTAGTAGTGATGTTGATCTTTTGTGGTGCCTATATTGGAAGGGGAAATATTGGAGAAGAACATGATATCTAAATAGTTGCAAAATGCTTGGGATTTTATTCTTTATTGTGACAAGATATATTCTTTAAATGATATTGGAGTGCCTAATTTGCTACAATAAGCTCAATTAAATCTTGTTGATCCTATGATATTCTCTACAGTTTACAATGCTTGTCTCATAGCTTTTGATCCAAACCTCTTAAATATGACAGCTCATGAGCATTTTCATTAGAGAAATTTAAAGTTGTTTCATTAATAGGTGGTTTGGAAGGTGGAAAGTTAAAATTGTTGTAAGATGCTTTTCTTCATGACCAAGGAATGCATTAAAGAGGTTAGTTATCAGTTGTAATGCGCTTAATTTCGTAGATCCCTATGCATGAAGGGTTGTTTCATGCACTAGTACTTATTTTGATGTTTTAGGCTTAGAGAGAAGTTTTGAATCTGATTTGTATTGGCAGAAGCTCATTTGAAGTTCTCTTTAAAATTCTGTATCTCTTGAACACTTCCTTAAGTCGTGAGTCTTTTGTTTTCAGTTCTGTATCCTTGTTTAATATCCTTGGAGGTGGTGAATTTTCTGTATCCCCTTATGATTTTAAACTTAGTGGTGAACTCTTTATTGATTTTATGCAAGTTTTATTTTGAGTTTGTTTCTCTTAAATCCAAAAGACTATTCCAGCAAATATAACTTGACCATCAGTTTCTCTTTTTTTTCAAATTCTATACCTCTCTCTCCTTTCCCCGGTATCAGTTTGGTATCAGAGTTAAAGGCTAGAGATCATGGCATGACGGAATGGAAAAGATGTAGTTGATAAACGTAGTTGGCATGAAGATGATGTTGAATCCTTGAGATTGTAGTTATAAAGATTGCTACACAGTCTACAAGAAAAAAAATAAAATCATTGAAAATCTTCGGAGTAAAAACAATCACCATGAAAATATTGCCCAAAAGTATGGTTTTTATGATGATACACCTTCTTACCCAAGAGAGTTTGGAAGATTTCAGGCAAGGCGTAGAGACTAAGACGAGTGGCAGAACAAATACAACCCAAAGTTGGATATTCTGGAGTTTGAAGGTAAAATCAATGTTGATGACTTTATTGATTGGCTTAATAAGAATATTTGATTTTCATGAACCATCAGAATAAAAGAAGATAAAGCTTGTGACACTTAAACTCAGAAAGAATGTATCTTTTTGGTGGAAAATCTGAAGAATCAAAGAGAACGTGAAGGGAAGAGTAAAATCGTGACATAAGAGAAAATAAAATGGGAGTTAAAAAGAAAATACTAACTTGACAACTATAGGCAAGAGATCTTTCTCAAAATCTATGATTTCAAGCAAAAAGATCTTAATGTGGAGGAGTACACAACATAGTTCGATAATCTTATGTTGAAATGAGTGCTTATGGGACCAAAAGAGCAAACCATTGGATACTTAGGAGGTTTGAAATATGAGATTGCCAAAGTGGTTCAACCCCAGCCATATTGGTCTTTGAATGATATGAGCAAGCTGACTTTAAAAGTGGAGATGCACAAAAAGTTTGAAAAAGATTCTCGATACGAGAGGAGAAAATTTCAAACTTACTATCCAAAGCAAAGTGGTGTCGAAGGTGCAAGACAAGAGTGAAGGATTAGCTGACATCAAACAATACCTAATTCTTCTGGACCAAGTGGTAGAAAATTCTTCATATGTCATGGTTTTAGGCATGTTGATTTAGATTATCAAAGTAGGAGGATTGTTACATTTGTTGAAGAACATAGTGATCGAGAAAGAAATGAAGCCAATGAAGAATCAAAATATGATGATGATGAGGAAGAGGTTATTTATGCTGATCATGGTTTGTCTATTGTGTTACTACGTAGCTTACAAGTGTTCCATGTGGCTGAGGATGAAAGTTGGGTGAGAAAGAACGTGTTTCATATCAAATGCACTTCTCATGACAATGTGTGCTTGGTAATAATTAATAGTGATATTTTTGGAGATAGTGCAGAAGATAAAATTTAACAAAATTGCTCATTCACATGCTTACCAGTTATGTTGGCTGCAAAAAAGAAAATGACATTAAGGTAACTACAAGATGTTTAGTTCCATTTTCTGTTGGCAAGTATTATAAAGATGAAGTATGGTGTGATGTTGCTCCGTCATTTATTGTTGGGTAGACCTTGGCAATATGATAGGAGGGTATTGTATGATGGCTACAAATATACTTATTATTTTAACGTGAATACAGATAAGATTATTTTAGTTCCATTACAACCTTTTGAAATTAATGTACTAAAGAAAGACATTAATGCTTTTATGTTCAATGGTGAATGCAAGGGTGAATTAGAAAGGGGTGGTCATGTTTTGGCTCTAGTAGTAGTAGAGGAGAATGAACAATACAAGGAGCTACCAACAATCATGAAACCAATCCTAGAGGAATTTCAAGATGTTATACTGGAAGAGATCCTATATAACCTTCCACTTTTAAGAGACATCCAATATTACGTTGATCTTATTCTAATGGCTAATCCTACAGATCCTTTAGAAGTTCCTCATTCTACAACTAAGCAATTTAGTGGAGAAATTGATGAGAGGGCTAAGCAGATAAAGAAGTTGCCTGAGAAAGTTAAAGCAACCATTGAAAAGCAAAACGAGAGATGCAAGTTGCCAACAAACACAGAAAACATATGGAGTTTAATATAGGTGATTTTATCTGAATTTATCGAAGGAAGGAGAGGTTATCACCAGACAAATTTGAAAAATTGAAACCAAAGAATGATTGGTTCATTCAATATGCTTAAGAGAATTGACAAGATTGCTTATGAGATTGAGCTACCTGAAGATTATAAGTCCTTATTTGCTGAAACAAATGAGGCTGATTTAAGTCCTTATCATGTTGATGAAACAAATGAGGACTTGAGGACAAGTCTTTTCAACCAGGGGTGATTGACACGAGAGTGCCTTATTTGCTACAGTCAGCTCAAGTAAATCTTGTTAACCCTATGATATTCTCTATAGCTCACAACGCTTGTTTCATAACTTTTGATCCAAACCTCTCAAATATGATAGCTCATGAGCATTTTCACTAAAGAAAGTTAAAGCTGCTTTATTAATAGGTGGTTTGAAAGGGAGAAAGTTAAAGCCATTTGAAGGTGCTTTTCTTCATGACCAAAGAATGCATTAAAGAGGTTAGTTACCAGTTGTAATGCACTTGATTTTGTAGTTCCCTATTCATGAAGGGTTGTTTTTGTTGGGAAACCATCAGAGCATCACATGCGTAGCAAAAGAAAGAAACAAAACATGTTTCCCACGTGTATCAAGTCATCGTGCAAAGATTAGTGTGCGAAAAATCATAAAATCAAAAACTGCCATACATGAGAGATTGATTACCTCGGAGATCGTATATCCTTGATATTCCAGATCCAGATGGAGAGGGATAAGAAGGTCAGATGTCCTCCTCTCTAACGGTATCCACACGATGGATCGTTACATCGATGCTCTAATCGTAACTCTTGCATACCTTCTCACAACACTCGTGGAAGAAGATCACCTATCTTCTTCGCTGCCCTCTCGCAGCAAAGAAGGGTTGGTTGGCTGAGAAGATGAGGGAGGGAAGGAGGAGAATAGGAGGGGATGGTCGAAGGTGCAACCTATTACTATTATGCTGCCCCTGCCTCCTATTTATAGAGAGCTACCAAAAACCCTAGTGGATCCTGCCTTAGTGGGTATTGGATCTTCATCCAATTACTCTCACTAGTAGGATTATTGGATCTCTATCTAATATCCTCAATTGGCGAATAATTGAGCCTCATGCAGGGATCCATCAATATTGGGTCTCATCCAATGAGAATTGGGACTAATTGGATAACTCATATCCAATCCTCTACTCGCTGAAACATCCACCATATGTGTGTGACCCTCTAGGCCCAACACCGAGCTGGCCGTGAGTCTTTCTTATCAGAACTCCTTCTGACTTAGTGAATTATTATCTCATAACAATTCACTCGACTCATCGACTATGGACATACTAGGCCACTACGCTATAGTCTCCAGATGATACATGAGATCTTATCCATTGGACCTGTCTGTTCTCAGTTACTATGTATCTATAGTCCCTCATCCATCTAATATCCTAGAGACCGTATATTGGGCGTGGTATTGTTAGGCCATATACGGAATTCGTCCGGGTCTTGCTCTAATCAGATTCTCCCGGAGAACTCTCTCAATCCGAACGACCTGGCCGAGGATTTGTCTGAGGGATATACACGTGATATTCCTCTCGTGATATCGAGAGTGGATGATCTTCTATTGATATTTAATTGCCTTTGTAAGGTTGACTACCAATCCTGATAACCAGTTATACCAGATTTGAAACTTTCCAGACCTGTAAGTTCGGTGTCAAAGAAATGAATATTCAAACAAGACATTTTTGGTTTCTCAAGTCTAAGGACCATACACACAACTGAGACTACATAATCGCTATCTGACGTTAGGTATCATTAATTATCCAGTATTCCGTAAGTAGATCAATTAGTGAATTCATTCTCCAATGAGCACTTGTACTTTATTCTTAGTGTCTCCACACAGGTGGTTATGAGTTTAGCTACCTCCATCATATTGATAGGTATACAGTACATTGGTCTATCCAGTTATCTTGATGTCCCTCTCGAGTAATTTATGACCCTAATTATTTAGGATTTGTGTTTAAAGGCGAATCAGTCTCATTATCGTGATCTCATCACGATTCGATTCTCATTGCACAAAACCAATGACATCATAATATATATATTCAACAGACAATATAGTGTGAGAATATGTCAATTATAATAATGCAGAAAAACTGTGTTGCGTGTCACACATGCCATCATTCATGTGATTGGCTTGCAGAGTACCTATAACCACAGTTTCATACGCTAGTACTTATTTTGGTGTTTTAGGCTTAGAAAGAAGTTTAGAATCTGATTTGTATTAGCAAAGGCTCATTTTCTCTCTAAGACTCTTTATCTCTTGGACACTTCTTGAGTGGTGAGGCTTTTGTTTTTATTTTTGTATCTTTGTTTAATATCTTTTGGGGTGATGAATTTTCTGTATTCCTTTGTTATATTAAACTTAGTAAACTATTTATTGATTTTATGCAAGTTCCATCTTGAGTTTCTTTCTTTTCAATCTAAAAAGACTTATTACAGCAAATACAATTCGACTATCAGTTTTTTTTTTTTTGAATTCCATTCTTCTTTCTCTTTTCTCCTGTATCAAAATAGTTGCAAAATGCCTAGGATTTTATTCTTTATTGTGACAAGATACATTCTTTAAATAATAGTATATGGTGTTCTTGTTTCAGACAGTTGATGTCTTTTTTTTTCAATGTTTAATCAGGGGAATCCTTGCAGCAATTGATACCTTTTCGAATCATGCATTGGTTGGGGTGAGTTGATGCATTTGCATTTCTAATTCCAATTGATACTGCTATCTTTCACTAATATTACCTATTAAAATAACTAATATTACTTTTTATGGATTGCTCTCAATTTCTTTGAAAATTTTGGTGACAAGTTTATAAAGACAAATGTCCTTTATTCTATTTTTTCTTTTCAGGCTTGCATGTGCTACCTATATTTTTAAGACTTTCCAAGTTTACATATAATAAAATCTAACGTGTCTTGTATTTATCGCAGATCTTCTACTTGGTAGGCTTTGGTTTGTTTTGCTTAGAGACATTGATAAGCTTGTGGGCACTCCAGGTTTGTGCTGTGCATTCTCATATAAGCTTGTGGGTACTTACAGACTTATAACCTTCTTTGCTATAGAAGAATAGTTTAGGCACATAACCTTCTTTGCTGATGCATTCTCATATATGTTTGTTTTTCTCTTTGAAGTCCCTGTCGCTATGACTAGTTGATTTCACTTTCCAGACTAATTGCCATGTTGTCACAGACTTAGCTGAATTTGTCTAAGTCGTGCAGCACCCTAGCGGCACTCTCGAAGACTTAGCTGAAATTGCCTAAGTTGTGAAGCAACCTTGCCCACTATTCCGGACTTAGTTGGGATTGTCTAAATCATGAAACGCCCAAAGCGTTATCTGTCCACAAAGGGTCAACCCACTTGCAACCTCGTGCGGTCTCGTAGGACCTGTAAAGAAATTGATTAGCTTAGAAACGAGCTATGGACAAGTCCCGACGTCTCACAAAGCAGGAAGCTATACAAGCAATTCGTCGAACACCTTGAGTGCAACAGAGAAAAGAGTGAAAGAGAGGGAAACATGACTTTAGAGGGTTGCAAGAATAGTCGCAAGTCTACAAACGATGGTTCCCAAGGTATCGGATGCAAGACAAGTTCAATTGTTGATGAAAGCCTACACCCGACATATACCCGAAACCCCACCCAGCCCGGTGCCACCCGGGGGGTTCCAAGGTGCTGAAATGGCTGACATTTCGTACCGCTCAAAGTGGTCGCCGTAGCACACGAAAAAGACCCAAAAACATGGTCGCCGCAGCACACGAAAAATATCTCATGATATTTTTAGTCATAGGATTCGACTGCATTTAGAGGAATTATGTTAAGGTTCTTTTTGTATCTATTAATTGGAGAGAGCTGAACTTAAATCTTGCAAGTGAGCAATTTTTCTGTTTTATGACACTTCGTTTTGTGCCTTCCCCCATCATGAACAAGTGATGATTGTGCAGATCAATGCCATCATGATTGCTTGCATGTATATGTTTATCTTTTTAAGGATTATGGTAATCTTATGATTAGAAGTACTCAATAGTTTATATTGGGTGCCTCTTTCTTTTCTTTCCTTTTTACACTTTCTTTGTACTTCTTGGGCTCTATCATCACCTAAAGAAAAAAAAAGGGCATTAACGAGATGCATAATATGAATTACATGATTTTTATTTTCTAAAAATTAACATATTAGAGAAGCTTCAAATATTTAATTTTGCATGACAGTTATGTGGCTGATTACTGTTTACAGCCTTCTTGTAAGGGGCACCACCACTGTACTTTGTGCATGCGATGCTATTTCTGACTGGTACCTTGCATTGTTTTATTGGTGTTGGACATCTTTTCTCTTGATATGTTTATTTTTTTTCTTTTTGTTACCACACATGCCCTTGAATTTGCTTATCTTTTCTGGCATGTATTTCTTGTGGATGATTTTCTTGAACACTTTATTTTACGTGATGTTGTTCTATTGCAATGTAAATTCTTTGAACATTATTTGTGTAACTTGACAATATTTGAGATTGCATAATTTCATTCTTCATCACATCTGGCTCTGGTTTTTTCCTATGAGGGTCGTCTATCCTTCCACTATGTTAGCAGGTGTGCATGATTGTCAATTAAATATTCTGTGTTTTGAGTGAATAATTTGCTCAGTTCCCCCTTTATGTTATATCTTGTTTCTTTGCAAGCCTATTTTGGCATATTTGTTGTGCCATTTGAATCTCTTGCTTTCCAATCAATAAACAAACTTTATCTGGATTACTGGCAATGAGTATATATCATGTGCAAATCTGACTTGGTTTGTCCATTTTATGGTGCATTTTCATCTTGGGTTTGTTTCCTGCCTATTCAGGACAAGAACAACCAAAGGAAAATAAAAGGCCCTTTTTGAAGTTCTTAGGGATGTTCATCTCATGCATCTATAACAAACATGAAGCTACTTTGTGCAAGAGTAAAATCAACCAATTTGGCTTGCAATGAGTAGCTGTGTAATGTGTAAAATTCAGTTTTTTGACATCTTACCTTGCGTAAATAATCAGAGTTGGTTACAGTTAATTGGAAGTGTGTGCTTCTATGTCATTTATACCTATTTATTTATGAAACTCTGCCTCTGCTTGTAATTTTTCTTAGGATCTCAAGGAACCAGCAAGAAGCCTCAGGTGAAATTACATTTGAGGAATAGTTCAAAGCTAAAACTCAAACGACTAAGAGGCAAAGGCAAAATTTTTAACTGAACCTAACAGTGCAACTAGTTAGTTGATGTCAGTCCTTATGCATTAAATCAACTTCAGCACAACTAGTGTTTTTTTTTGTGTGTGTGCAAAGTTTACTGTAGTCTCCGACAATAAGAAAGAGATCCATCCTGAACTAGTTAGTTGTATATGTTTACAGTCCTTTAAAAAATGAAAAGAAAAAAAGAAAAAGTGGAAGCCCAAGCAGCCAAGTCACCTGGAACAAAGTAGTTATGAGGAACAATTGAATAATTGATTTTTCTCTAGATACTAGACAAAGAAAGACTTGGACGACTGAATACTTGTATTGAAATTTTCTGATTCCTTTCTCTAGTTGGCTTATTACTTGCCAATGCATGTGCCTATAGCAGTTAAAATAACAAGAATATTAATCAAGTGGGTTTAAGGTTTTAATGAACTAATGATGCTATATGAGGTTGCAGGGTGATTTTTTTTTCCTCAACTAGTATTGTAGTGTGTAGGGCAACGTGCTAAATCTGACTGCATTTTATTTGTCTTCAACTTTTCAAGCGTGGATTGTTATCTTGTTTTTGCAATATCCTTTAAAACATTTTCCAAGTTGTTTACCATAAAAATTCCAAGTTTTTAATGAAAATATTTGTGAAAAAATAACTGCTCACAAATTTACAAAATGTTCTTTTAAAACAAAAATTTGTGGTGTCTGTTATGTAGGTAAAAGCAAAAGAAAATCTTCCAAACCATCAACTTCTGCACTGGTGGATGCTATGGTCGAATGATTGCCAAGGAAAATTGCTTCTAAGTCTCTGATTGTCTCATGCTTAGGTATCAGTATAGGTAAGCTGTTCAGCTTTACTTGGTCCTGCGTTTTCGGATGCCCGAGACAATTTCAGGTGATTTCTTACACAGCTGTCAGGACTGCTCGGAAGAACTCTGTTTTGACGCCCAAAGTATTCTCACAAATTCCGGTTTGTCTCCTCTTAGGCATCCCCATTGTTTATCACATATGCATTAGCTATATACGTATGTATGGTCGTCACATAGTTTTACATAGCAGCATAATACATAACTCTGGATGCTATTTAACATGCTTGATGGGTTGCAGCTGCATTGTCATTCATTATACACTATAAATTCTGTTTGCAGGCATTCATTGGTTATGCAATGTCATCTGCAGGACAGACTTGGGGTTTGATTAATGTTGACCCAGGTATTGCAATGTATTGGAAAAAAAGAAAGAGATTAAATGTTGCATGAAGCTCATGTTTTTGCCACATCAGTAATCGTCTTCAGATACATCTTTATTTGCATACACCATGATGTTGTTTACAAGGAGACAAAAAAAAAAAAAAAAAATTGAGCTTGTTCAGGCGTCAACTCCTTGGGTAAATCTAATTGTCTCTCATTCACACGGTACGCCAACACAAGTCCATCATTGTCAGAATTAGGCCACTAAAAGAATTAGGGTATTTTAATCTAGAAATTCCTTTAGTAATTGGTCGTAATTAGAAGTCAGGTAGCGATGTTCTTTCTATTATTATTATTATTATTTTTATACATGGATGAATATAATTTTATGATATTTAGGTTTTGTTGTATGATTCATCAAACCAAAGGAGCGAATCGTTGTTTTCTTCTTCATATTTTAGTCATATCTGAGGAGGAGATGGAGGTGGAGGAGAAAAGTCTTTGGATTAATCTCATAAAAAAATTATTGATTTAAATTGTTTCAAGAATATATTTTAAAAAGATGATTGAAAATTTAAAGTGGATTTATAGAAAAAGGCACTCGGGATAAATTCTCAATACAATCAAATTAGTGAGTATATTTTTTTGATAAATTGTCTGAAAATTATTAGCACATAATGAAATATTCAGACTATTACGGTTATCTTCGATATCAACTGACTAAAGACTTCGATGGTTATCATAAAATCTCGGATTCGAATCTGGCCTTTATTATTTATTTTTTTAATAAAAATAAAACTAGCACATAATCTTAAAGACTATGACGGTTATCTTCGATATCAACCAACTAAAGACTTTGATGGTTATCATAAAATCTCGGATTCGAATCTGACCTTTATTATTTATTTTTTAATAAAAATGAAATTATTCCAGCTTAAAGTTATTGGAAACGATAAACAAGGTTCCATCACATCTCAAACACCATTAAAAAAAAAAAGAAAAAGTTGTTCGGATCTCGAGCCAACTCTTGCGTGGCCCTGCCTTCATCTTTCAACAATGTCAAACGTGATTGCTATTTGCCAATAAAATGAATAATGTATAATACTGCTAATGAACGTCGAGGAGGTGAATGAATACGCTCAGTCCGGTTTCCTCCGACAGATGAGTGTTCTGCTACCCGCATGCTAAACCTGCGAGGGGTTGGGTTGACTGGAAAACCAATCCATCAATCATATTTTTAAAAAGTTATATTCGTTTAAAAAATATCATTATATTTTAAAAATATTATATTTATTTTTTTATAATTATAAATATGAAATATTTAGGTCAAATTTATGCTCAAGTATTGGGAGTATATGTAATTGAGGTGAATTAGTAGAAGATTAAATTTTTTTAAAAAAATTATTTTAAATAAGATAGAAAGATCCAAACCTTTTCGTTCAAGTAAAACAAGTGAGTTTAATAGAAGATTGCTAAGTTAATTACTTATTAATTAAGAGTAAATAAGCAAATCCCAATAAAAGATAATCATGCTTTCAAAAAGTAATTAAAATTCGAAAAGGTCCAAGTGATATTTAGTTTAAAGCGTTAAATAACTCGACGATTACAAGTAGTAAATATAATAAGAATAAAACACTCACAATTATAATGGTTCAGCACCAACGGGCCTACGTCCACTCCCGAGTCCTCATTCTTGAGACACACCGGTGTCCACTACCAATCTTCTTTTGGTGATGACCAAATCTCTACACTTGAGCTTACAAGGGATACAATGTTACAACTCTTTGACCACTCCCTTATCCCTTTTCTTTTTCTTATAATCCACACAAGTTTTTCACATAGTTTTATTTCCCAAATTATTATATGGAACGCAAGAAAACTTGGATAATTATAGGCCTCAAATGGCTTCATAATTTGGAGCCAAAAATCAAAATCACCCGAAAAATTCGAGTACTGGTGGTTCACCCGCCGATCTGGGTGCCTTAACTGCCCGAAACCCTGGGTACAAGCGATTTACCCACTAGCCCTGGGTGGTTTACCCGATAGCCTTGGGCGGTTTACTTGCCGCCAACTACTCAAAATCCTAGGCGACGATGGTTTACCCGTCGGAATCTTCAGAAAAGTGGTTCTCTCCACTTTTCGAATTCTCGTTTGAAGCTGATGTTGACTAATTCTTTGGTCAACTAATTAAGCTCAACCTAAGCTCAATCAAACCCCATAGTGGACCCGATTGCTTCTTTGAGTTGATTTCTAAATCACACTCCAATTGAACTTAATCTTAAGTAATGACTTAAATATTATAATTAAATATGACCACCAAGCTTAATAACCTCACTCCCGCAATCCGACAACCTCCGGATTCTCTAGTAATGAGTCTCACGGTCTTCCTCCGACGATCTACCGGCATGTTCCTAGCGAGATTCCCGATCCCTTTGGCGAATCTCTTAGCAAACTCCCATTGCATCATCTAATCTTTGGCCCGATGCCTAAACTTGATCTTAGGCCCATGTCTGATCTATAACTCATTTTCACTATCATGGTTAAACCTGCATGATGCTAAATATAACTTAATTAATTATAATCATAATGACCAACATATCCATGTCAAGACCTTCTAAACTCCCGACAAGCATTTAGCTAACCCCGATAATCTTTCAGCGAGTATCGGTCTTCTTTAGCGAACTCCATTACGCTATCATGGCAAGCTCCCGATACCCTCGGCGAGCTTCCTATGCACTCATGGTGAGTTCCCAACCATATTGTCCGAACCTCGACCCGATGCATGGACTTGACTTTGGCCAATCTTGATTGTCATATTCTCTCTGTCGTAGTTAATCCTACATCAATCAACTTCTAACAACCCATGTTAGATAAATAACCCATTAATTGATTTCATCATCAAAATATGAGATTTAACAAATCAAAGGTAAAAATATATTTTTAACGTTTAAATCGATGATGACGGACGACGTCGATGGTGGTGAAACCGTTAGGGGGTCATGGGTGATTGTTGTGGATGAGAAGAACAGTGACAAGAGGTGAGGGCCGCTAATGCAGATGTCGAGCAATATTGTGCTATATTTGTATCGATGATCCTTTCGTCGATCGATAAGTGCATCGAGGTTGACGTAAATGTACAACGACCTTCACTCTTTACCATCGCTCTCATCATCCACAACAATCACCCGTGGTCTCCAGTGACGTCGTTGCTCGCCACCATCGATGTCATCCATCACAATTAACTGAAATATTAAAATAATCTTTTTATTTTTTATTTTTATATTTTTATTAATAAAAATGACGATGTTAGGATAAATGGATCTAGATGTTTTAATAATTATAAGAATGCAAATATAAATTTTCCAAAATGTACGAACCGAAATACTATAATCCATCGCAACTTCTTCACGTTAACGTGCTTCCGAATTAAGGGTGATAATAAATAGGATCCGTTGGAGACTGACTTTATTTAATTTTTAGTTTGATCATATGTTTGATGATAAGAACTTTACTTAAATTTTAATTGGTAAAATGTCACATAAATAGTAAACAATAATGGAAGACTTCTACCCTTTTTATACACCATTTTATATTATTATCATTAGTATACTTTATATGTTAGTACCAAGATTTACAATTTCGACTTGTATCGTCCAGTACGAGCGGTATGTATCAATCCACTAGATTGTCGATACGTGGATCGTCCGCTATCGGGCGGTACCACTAAAAATCCGTCGACGGTCGATTTCGATCGTCGGTGACCGATTGAGGGAGAAATCAAAGGTCGGCGATTGATTGAGAGAGAAAAAGGGAAGAAGAAGAAGAAGAAGAAGAGGAAAAAAATAAAAAAAAAGAAGAGAATAAGAAGAAAACTTAGCGTTGTGCGCCATCGCGACCTCGTGGTCTGGTCGCCTCGCCCTCGCCGCCGCTCACGGTGTCACCATCGTCGCCTGCTTTTTCTCCCACTCGAGGAGACGGAACGTCGCCCATTTTTTTAAATATATTTAATATTATTAATATTATATTATATAATAAAAAATTATATTATATATTTTAATATATTGAATAGTATATATTATGTGTATCGATACCGATTATATATCGGTACACGATATGAATGGATAAGTCAAACCTTGACTTTGTACATAGTTGCGATTAAGAGTACATTTAATGCCATTTCCTGTGGGTGTGCAATCACAACGATCGGCGGTGAGTGGCGATCGTGTCGGCGTTGGAGTGACGCACATGCGATTGGCATGCTCACCTTCGGGATCTCGGCGCCGCGCCCAATTACCCCACTAGCGCTGAAGCCCGCAAGAGCCGACCTCGTGCTCAAAGGGTAGTGCTTTATCCCCTAGATCCACCGAACCCATCAAATCCTTCGTTGAATCTTAGTCTCGGTTTGGTAGAAAAGATCTCTCCTTTTTTTCCTCACTTTATGGGCATGTAAAGATCTTGTCTTGGTGTAGCTCATAAATTTCAGAATAGCAGAAGAGATTGGCTCGTCTTGGCTTTCATTCTTTTGTGGGCAGGAAAGGTGCAAGCTTGGTGTGAAAGGTTGGATCTTTTGGTGGCTTTCGTTCTCGCAGTGGTACGGCCTCAGGTTAGTGGAAGAGATTTTTGATGGAGGTGGCATGGTTGTTTCTTCTGATGCTGGCTTGTGGATCGAGGGTTGGAGCTGATGGATCGGATCATAGATACAAGGAGGGGGATCATGTTCCTCTTTATGCTAACAAGGTCGGACCTTTCCACAATCCAAGGTGATGCGACCTTTCTTTTCCTCGACTCTGTTGATCTTTGAGTACACGTTCATGTCCAGTAGTTCTTGGTCATTTGGGATGGTCTCTTTTATCCTTTTTGTTGCATCATTCGTGCCAGTTAGATCTTTGTACCAATCTTGTGCTTTGAATGTATTTAATGATGTTGGTTGTTTAATGTCTATTGTTTGCTATTAAGATCGGTTTTATGTTCTATAATGCTGGGTTTTCATCAGATTTGCTCCATTATTGTTGTTGTATTGCTGCAGAGGTTGAAGTATACAAAAGCTTGATGAATCTTGCTTTTCTTCTGCTTCATGTTATATAGGCTCCATCACCATTAAGGTGTTGTTGCATTGCCCTTTGAGCATTGTAGATATGGTTTTGGTGCCTATATGATCGCCCAAGGGGCAGCAATTCTATGACATTTGTACTGCTTTTACGATTCAGTATCAATATTTTCTTTGAATTGTTTTAATGTCTTCTGAATCTGACAGTTCCTTTTGGGGTTTGCAGTGAGACATATAGGTTCTATGACTTGCCATTCTGTTCGCCAGGTTTGCTGACTGTTAAGCGGAAATTTTGTTTGCAACAGTAGTTCTTGCTTTGTTGATGTGTTAATTCCCCTTTGTCAATTTTAATTGGTCACAGGTCATGTGACCGAGAAAAAGGAAGCTCTAGGAGAAGTTCTAAATGGTGATCGTTTGGTTGATGCACCATATGAGTTGAATTTCCGCGAGGAGAAACAAGCCAAATCTCTTTGTAAGAGAACATTGTCAAAAGGAGATGTAGGCAAACTCAGAGATGCTGTATCAAAGGACTACTACTTTCAGATGTACTATGATGATCTGCCTTTATGGGGATTCTTGGGCAGGATCGAGAAAAATAAGCTTGACTCAAGCGAGTCCAAATACTTGCTCTTTAAACACATTCACTTTGAAATCCTTTACAATGATGATCGTGTGATAGAAATTAATGTGCAAACTGATCCAAATTTGTTTGTCGATATCACGGATGATAAGGAGGTTGACGTGGAGTTCTCGTATTCCGTCTCATGGAAGAAAACTATGATTCCTTTTGAGAAGAGAATGGAGAAGTACTCAAAGACTTCATTCATGCCTCATCATTTGGAGATTCATTGGTTCTCTATCATTAACTCATGTGTGACGGTCCTCCTTTTGACTGGGTTCCTTGCTACAATTCTCATGCGCGTGCTCAAAAACGATTTCGTCAAGTGAGAATTAAATATTTAATATTTTTATCTTTTGAGTCATATTCCCTGGATATGTTTATTATTGCCTGTGTGATTGATTTTGCACCATTGCCAAAGATATTCCCACGATGAAGAAAATGTTGAGGACCAAGAGGAGACTGGATGGAAGTATATTCATGGAGATGTATTCCGATTTCCAAAGCACAAATCTTTGTTTGTAGCTGTTATTGGATCTGGAACTCAGCTCCTTGCACTGTAAGAATTCATACTGTGTTTTTGAGATTTTGTCTCTGATGTCATCTAACTCTTTGTTGTATATGATAGTACGATCTTCATCTTTCTCCTTGCACTTGTTGGTGTATTTTATCCGTACAATCGGGGAGCTCTATTCACGGCACTGGTTGTAATCTACGCTCTTACTTCTGGCATTGCTGGTTATACAGCAACCTCTTTCTACATACAGCTAGAAGGGACTAACTGGGTATGAGATTAATCACTCAAGGAAAACAATTCTTTACTTTTAAGTACATTTCTGAACATATGGTTTCATTTTTACCATTTTAAATTGCAGGTGAGGAATTTATTGTTGACCGGTTGCTTATTTTGTGGACCTCTGTTCTTGACCTTCTGCTTCCTAAACACTGTTGCTATAGTGTATAGTGCTACTGCAGCCTTGCCATTTGGCACTATACTTGTGATTCTCCTTATATGGACACTTGTGACTTCTCCTTTGCTTGTGTTGGGTGGTGTTGCTGGTAAAAACAGTATGACAGAGTTCCAAGCTCCTTGTCGTACCACAAAGTATCCGAGAGAAATACCTCAATTGCCATGGTACCGAGGTGCCATACCTCAGATGGTGATGGCAGGGTTCCTTCCATTTAGTGCTATTTATATTGAACTTTACTATATATTTGCCAGCGTGTGGGGCCATAAAATCTATACAATATACAGCATCCTTTTCATTGTCTTTATCATCCTCATTATTGTCACAGCATTCATCACGGTGGCTTTGACATACTTTCAACTTGCTGCCGAGGATCATGAGTGGTGGTGGAGGTAAGGCTTGCGTCCTTTTCTGCTCCACTAGATTCGAAATGATAGTGTCCTTTTTGTTTTGAAGTGGGAAATTATTCTGTAATTGCAATTTGACTATTATTTTCTTGATAGGAACACATCTGGCATACATTTTTTTTCTGGCAGCCTACTACAAGTGCATAAAATGTGTTCTACTGAGGGATGCAATTATCCTTTTTTGTCTTATATCCAGTTGGATTTAAATAGGATTTAATCATTGTGTAGGCTAGATGTTGCTGTCAAAGTTCTCAAGAGCGTAGTTCATCTTTTTTTCATTCACTAACATTGAAAGCTTATTATAAGAATTTCCATGACAATTAAGAATTTGTCTGTGGTAATGAAACAAAATTTTTCATTCATCCTTCCCTAATCTGATTGGTATATGATCTTGTAGTCATCTCGGTTAAGACTCACTTTGTCCTCATAATAAAGATGACATGTCTTGACTTGTACCTAATGCTTTATAGAAACAATTTACCTATAAGATCCTGTATATCTTTGGACTAGCCATGTGTTTCATTTCAAAAGCCATAGTTCCTTTCATATACTAACTAATTTTCTGACTCATTTAGTTTAGTTGATTATATTGGAATTGTATGATGTTTCTGCTTGTCTTGGGGTAGAATAAAATAGGTCACTACGGATCGAAAATGGATCTCCTCAAGTTTATTCAGTTTTTATATGAAATGTTTCACTCTATAAAACATTTTGACCAATCTTCACAGGCTGCTCTGTGCTAATAAAGCATCATTTTGTGTTTCATTTGGACAAGTTTAAGTGGAATTGTGATTCCAAAATCAAGTAATAGCTCATATGTTTTGTGTTTCATGCAGATCTGTTCTTTGTGGAGGCTCAACTGGCGTATTCATCTTGTTCTACTGCATATATTACTATCGTGCAAGATCGGATATGTCGGGCTTCATGCAAACATCGTTTTTCTTCGGTTACATGTCTTGTATCTGCTATGGATTCTTCCTTATGTTGGCGACCGTTGGCTTCCGTGCGTCTTTGCTGTTTGTGCGGCACATATATCAGTCGATCAAGTGTGAGTAGATCATGTTTTGCCCCAACACAGGTCATGAGAAACTAGATGTTAATGTCATCAGTCTTATGTAGTGTGTTTCTGTATCTTCTATTTATGTTTCAAGAGCTCAATGCCTTGTCAAAGTCTGAGAGGTGAAAGCATCATTTTGGCTGGCTTATGTACTGTGGAAATTTGATTGTTGGGTGCGTGTTCAAGTTCACCTCTGGCTATCAACCCATTTGGAATGCTAAAATAGACTGCAACATAATGGTGAATATATCACATATTAATTGCTCCAGCATCATTTTGGGACATCCTACCTATGTTAATGGCTCATAAATTGTATATGGTAAATATTATGAGACTAGTTGATTTATAATCAATTCACAATCAGTAATACCAGTCAATAAACCTTAAACATTACTTGTATAGGTTTGTTCTCATTTGACATATAGATTGAATTCCAAGCTCTACCAACAACATGGAGAGGTAAATCCACCACTGCCCGGTTGGCCGAAAATGGCAGCCAGCTGCATGGACCATGGACAGAATCAGTTCATCTTTAACTCACAAAACCCTAACTCATGTAGAC
The DNA here is from genome assembly GCA_021527575.1 of Ensete glaucum. Lineage (NCBI taxonomy): Eukaryota > Viridiplantae > Streptophyta > Magnoliopsida > Zingiberales > Musaceae > Ensete > Ensete glaucum. The sequence continues at coordinate 54,820,668 of CM038553.1, forward strand.
TGAAAGAACAGACACTGGGTTGAGATATAACAGTGTAATGCTGCCAATCCATCAATGATGAACTGCTAGAATAGTGAGTTTACAAAATACAAAACCTAATTTTGAAGCCAACAAAAAAAAAAAAAAAGTACAAATACAAAACCTCAACAGTACCCTACATGATCGATTGCGACATGCATCTTTTTCTTCAATTTGTACAAAAAAAAAATATGGAAGGTGATGGATGAGTTTCGAGATCAGGAAAGAATTTTTGTGCAATCAATCCACTTGCCACCAGAAACCACAGCAGAACTACTATTGCCGTCGGGAATTTTTGCTGGTTGTATGTATCCTCATGCACAAAAACAGGAGTTGCCTGTGGTGGGACCCGAGGATGCCCCATTGCAATACCTTCATTTTGCTGTGGATCCCAAGCTTGTGCAGTCTTCGATAACAAGGCAACATAGTAAATTATGCCAAGAGCAACACTTGCAAGGGTCAGCACTGCCCCTCCCGAGAACACTCCAACATAGCAGCAGTCGTCGCCACCAAAGTACTTCCTTCCTTTGCCCCCGTTGGTCATTTAGGGCAGCACCCGTTAATAACAAAAGGAAGGCTATTATGAAAGACACCCTGCATCATCACATAGTCCTTATGATATTAAAAAAAAAAAAAAAAGTTCCCGAAATTGAACTCCAAATTAGACAAGCATTTAATAAGAGGCAAATCAAGCATATAAGATAAGGCAGTGTTTAAATGGTTCTTTTAGGTTTGGATTCAATCCCCAAACAATAGTGATCAAGACGAACGAGCATTAAGAAAAAGAGCTATGAAAACATATGCTTTGTCATTCACAGACCACTTAGCCAAATTTACCAAGTGAACAACAACAACCTCAAGCGATCAAGAACAACCAATCATGATGAAGGAACAAAGTACTATCAAAATTCAGTAGATTAATGTTAGTGTTTGCTGATGCTCTTATTTGAGAAGATTAATATAGATGTGAAAGTTTTCTCCAAGGATCAGAAAGATCAATTTTGATTTCTATCTCTCTCGGACACAATAGAAAAAGAAAGCTTTACTTAATGGTATACGATTTTAAGAAACCAAACAGATCTATATTAAACTATACAACCTTATTTATTACTACTTGAATGTGTTTGCCTCCTCTCTAGCAATTTAACAAGTGAACTTTAAACTATACTGACTGCTTGTACACGATGACCACATCTAGCCCTCAAGCACCCGTGCGGCGCTCTGCTCCTCCAGAAGCTCGTTCGCCTCCTAAGCCTCCATTCTAGAGGCCAAAAGCTCATATGAACCTACTTGCAGCCTACCCTCTAGTTGGCAGACCCGCTCAATGGCGTCCTCCGAACGGAAAAAGGAGTCACCCAAACATCGCTTGACCTCCGTCAGGCACCCCCCCCCGGGACTCTTGTAGTTGTTGTCGGGCCTATCCTAGTAAGCTGACAGTCTTCGTGGTCTGAGCCTCGACCATTGAGGAATTCCTCTCCAGCTCAGCCACCCTTGCCCCAGGGCTCATGTTCGCCGGGAACAGCTCCCTCACCAGCATCCCCGTGTCGCTCGCTCGGCCGGCTAGGCCAGTGACGTAATGGTGGTGCTGCTAAAGAGAAGCAGAACCAGTTCAAAAAAAAGACAGGAGAACCGAAGAACTTGAGCCCTTACCAAAATCTCATTGCAGAAGCACTAATCGACTAAAGCGACTCAGTTAAGTAAAAGCTTCATGTATCAGCCTGCCCAAAACTAGATTGAGTGACATGTAATAATATTCGCTCACTATCGGACTGCTCTCCCGTAACCTCAAATCTTGTGTCAGCCCCTCTCAACTAGCTTTGAGACGAGCCTCTTATCTGAAAAGAACGAGAAAAAAAAAAAAAGATAAAACAGAATACTACGATCCAATTAACGAAAAATGCTTTCAATCAAGAAAACGGCGTAATATTAAACATGAGGTAAAAGAATAAGAACACTTACAACATTATCTCCAAATGCATACACTCTCTTCTCTGTACTCCTGCTTCATTCACTAAGGTCCTATTTATAGGACATAATAGTAACTATCTTACACCACTTCCTTCGTCCCACTATCTCACCCATCATTAATAATTACCCTCACTAACTCCTAAACTACCTCTACAACTCCTAAACATGAACCACTACTCCTAAACATGTTAACTATCTATGTAACTACTATGAATCAATTCTCAACACTCCCCCTTGATTCATAGTTATATACACCAATTTGAGACATAAAATAAACATGCTTCTGAACTAGAAGTGACTTGGTGAGAATATCTACAACTTGGTGAGAATATCTGCAACTTGTTCAGCCATGCCACAAATATAGTGCCCCCCCATAAATGAAAATCGTAGGAGACAGGTAGACGCATCACATCTTAGACCAAGCACCCCAACAATAATAAATGCAAACTGTATCAAGATGGGTCCAACCTCCCACTTCAACAAGGTCGAGCCAAGCCCTATAGTGGGCCCGACCTTCTAGTTTAATGTGGTCGAGCCAAGCCCTATAGTGGGTCAAGCCTCCCGCTTCAACATAGTCGAGACAAGTCCTATAATGGATCCAACCTCCTGCTTCAGCGCGATCGAGCCAAGCTCCATAGCGAGTCTAACCTCCTGCTTCAACGCAGTTGAGCCAGGACTTACAGCAGGAGCCAAGCCCTATAGTGGGTCCAGCCTCTTGCTTCAACGATGATCGAGTCAAGACCTACTATGGCGGAATCCGCAACTGCGGACTCATATTTCTCTCGCTATGGTGGTCGAGTCAAGACTCACTACAGTGAAGGCTACTACGACGAATTCACATTTCTCCCGCTGTAGCAGTCAATGCCAATTACGACAAAAGTCGCTACGATAGACAAATGATCGAGAAGACCAGCCCCTTGGATAGAAGAGGCGGGCAAAAAGGGAGAAGAAAACCTCCAAGGGGGAGGACAAAATGAGAGAGAAATACCTCTCAGACAGAAGGGGGAGAATGAAGAGAGAGAGAGAGAGAGAGAGAGAGAGAGAGAGTGGAAGATAAAATAAATGGGTCCCTTAGGTCAACATCCATCACTCTTAACTCAAAAACGGGCAAATGCCCCCATAAAAGGGCACCATCCACCTCACATCAACCACAACGAATCTACGACAAAGCAACACACACATCATGCAGGCACATAGAAAATGACACCCTTCGGGAATTCCATTTAAAGCTCCGAATGATGCCTTTTCGGGGGGAGGGGACAAATGATAGGGATAATCTTGTCACTTCACAGTCCATTCGCCACGTAAGCAAACACTTAAGGAAAGCTCTAAGTCACTAGCTCTCTGCAAACACCACATCATTCATTCTAGTTTAAAGAAATGGGCGTACTAGATCCTGCCCCATATTAACGTCTGGCGGTATGGCCTAGCATCACCAATCCTTCCTTCTAGATGGAAGATGAAAGGACCATACCCTGCCTAGCATAAAGAAGCAAGAAAATCTGACCGAAGGCATACCCCCGATAGCCCTCCCCAAGCGTATCCCACACACCAACAAGCTACTCGAATTAATACTTTCGCCATACCGAGTAAGGGGGAACCATGACGGAGACTCGTCCGCCCTCGCCAAGCACTTAGGTATGAAGACCATGCCTTAGCTCATGCTGGGGCAAGTAGGCAAGCAATAATCTCACAACTTTCTCACTTACATAGCTTATACTATTGTCTTTCTCCTTCTATCACCAAGCTAACTTAAGCATCGAATGGGTCGAGTCGGGATGTCCTCGACACAAGCCTGTGATACAAGACCCTCAACGCCACTAGGAGATAGTCCAATCATCAAGAGATGACTCGATACTACCATGAGAAAATGCAGTCGACAAGAAATGACTCAGCGCCACCAGGAGATGACCCAATCTCTAAGAGATGACTCGATGCTACGGTGCCACCAGAAGGCAACTCAGTTGCCAAGAGACGATTCAATACCACCAGGAGACAACTCAATCGTTTAAGAGACAACTCGACACTATCAGGAGACAACTCTATCACCAAGAGATGGCTCAGTGCCACCGCAACCACAGCAGCAAGGAGAGCCCGGTTCTTTATATATCCGGCCTCACCTTCCCAAGACCGGTTCACTCCCGGCGAACCGTTTTCCCAACACTGATTCGCCACATCAGCACACCACCTTCAACGAAGAGGAGACATTAGGAAGGACCTGCATCTTAGTGAATTAACCGGACCGGCTCACCAGTCGATCCGTTTGATAACAACATTACTGACGGACAAATTTAAGTTTCGAAGAATGGGGAAAAACATCAGGAGAAGGTGAGGAAGAAGACGCCATCAAGCATCAAAGAACCCTCTTCTTGAACACAAAACCCCTCCAATACAACAAGAACAAGCCGATAGCCCTCATTGATCGGGCCATTCTCCTCATCGATCGAGCCATTCTTGTCAAAAATCCAACTTTGCACACGACAAGGAATAAAAACAAGGAATCTCGCGAGACGATTTTGAGGAGAGGGAAGCTAGAGACCTTGATCCTGGTGGCCTCGGCGGCGAAGCCTAGCGCGGCGGATAGGAGCCCCAAAAATCCCACGGCCACGCACACCGACATCGCTTTCCTTTCCATCGCCCTCGCCCTCGCCCTCGCCCACCAATCTCTTTCTTCTCTGTATTACGATCGTCGAGAGAGAGAAGGAAATAGAACGAGGTAACGAGCAGCCACTCCTCTTCCTCGGGAACGCTGCGTCTCTCTCTCCCCCACACACGCAGCGGTGAAAAAAGGAAAAAGCATGGAAATCAAAAACGCCTTAATACTGTTGACTGACGACCCACTTCACTTAGATGCGTCTTCCTTGCTGCGTCTCCATGTGTTAGCGAAGTCGATGCTTGACCGGGTGGAGATGCTTCGAACTGTATCACAAAGTGGAGATGCTTCGTTACCACTCACCAACATGGTAAGATTGTCTATGTTGACTTCCGCTATGTTGACTTCCTTACCACTTACCGGCTCTGAGATGCATGTTGACTGCAGTGCATAACTGTTCCGATGCAGTGAGGATAATATATAGCTACAATTCTTACAACCGCAAGTAAAAAATTTATATATTATTGTAATTTACTAACCACTAATCATAATGATAGATGATTTTTTAAAAAAATTATAATAATATATAATATTTTTTTAATGAAGAATAGATATAGTAATAGATAGTTTCACCTCACACTTGTTATCAATGATGCTATAATATGTCATGCTTCAAAGAGGTGAACTTAGCTAAGATAGAGAGGGTGATGAGAGCATAAATAATATCAGGTTTTTTTTGTAACATATATTTGCCTCGACTATAGGAGCAAAAAAATAAAAATAAAAAAAATCCTAAAGTAGAGTTTGGAGTTTTTTTTGGCTAAATCGTTAAATAATATAATGTAATTAATATAATATAAATTTCGGGTTTGAATTGTGATTCGGGGAATAATATTAGACCCGCGTTTCTCGTTTTACATGTGCACACTAACTGTACGTGCACGAATGCCGATGGAGTTCGTGTCAGATTTGATTCGGACATTACTGATCGAACGCGTCACAGTGTGATTCTCGCATCGACTCAATAACATAAGACGATGACAGCCGGCACGAGCTCGTGATTCCTCGTCGCTTTGCCCAGAGAAGCACGAGTGTGATTCGAACGAACGGTGGATGTGGGATCGACCGGAAATAATTAACGGCTGCCATTTATCAGGCTGGCGTGATCGTGAGACTTTTCCACACATCTTTCAGTGACGTGGCAAGCGATTAGCATGGCCAGATACCCTCGCACGGGAACCTTCTTCGGCGAACGGAAACGGCGCTCTTGCAACTGACAGGCGACATGATTTCCAACCACAACGACGACTGGAAAATATTCCATGACGTCATCTCAAGTGATTGATAAATCCACTCCCTGCTATGGCGAGACACGGAATCCTCACCGGACGAACTCCAAGCCCTCTTCTCTTTATATATTGACGGAGGGTTCTGTTCGGGAAAGCTCGCTCCGAAGCGATGGAGAAGAGCTCGATAGCGGGATCAGATCCGATCGGCCATGAGCTGCTTCGGTCTCGGAAGGTTTCATTTGATCGCTCAACTCATACTCTTTCCGATTTTGTTTGGTTTGAGGGGTTTGTTGTTTTCGTCCTCTACTTCTGTTTCCCCTTATCCTGTCGCCATTTCTTTCGAGGAACAGTTAAATCCCTTGTTTGTTGATCTGCGTATCGTTTGTGAATCTGTGATGGTTCGTTGATTGATGGAGATCTGGTGTTGATCGCTTGGCCTTAAATTAGGGCGGCAAAAGTGTGTTAGATGCTGAGCAGGTTAGTTAATTATGTCTGATTTCGAGTCTTAATTTAGCGACCAGGATTAATAGTAGAATCTAAGTTGCTTGAACTTGATTGTTTGATCAGTAAAGTGAGGAACGACGTCTAGAACTTTATGAAGATTCAGCAAGAATGTCCCGCGCAGTTCAAAGATGGAGGTTGAGAGATGGTGTGTTATGTGACCGGTTTTGTCTGTAGTTAAGATGCATTGGGTTGTTGGCGCAACTCGCTGATAACATAATTTACGAAGGATATGATTCTGGTTGGTCATGTGATTTTCTTTACGATTCGATGCTCAATAGAAAGTTACTCAACCTGAGTTCTCTTATGCAAATTGGATAACAAATGTTCTGTGTAACGTGAACCACGAAGTTGGAATCATGACTTCTTGCATGAAACGTATCAGATGATGGCTGGCCCTTGAAAAGTAATTTTGGAGGATATCTTCACAAGATTGCTAACCTTAGATCTCTGTTGATACCAAGAAAATAGAAACACCTTTTAGTTGGATAAATTAAACCAGACATGTCTATGATATCTGATAGCACTGTGAATGACAAAGGCATGTTTCTTTTGTGATGCCTCGAGTATTATAGTTTGAAGAATTTGGTTGGTATTTGTAAGGTCCTGTCAATATTCAAGATAGTGAATATGTGCATGACATGGTCTGTGTGGGAAGTTATATTAAAATTCATCTTGAGGAATTGTTCTCGTGCTACATTCAATAATTAGCAACTCTGGTAGTTTAAATCTCCTTTGGTCATAATTTTGGAGTTATTTGTTTACTCAAGGAAAATTGGTTTTGAAACAAAGCACTTAGTCAAGATTACTCAAGAGAGTATTGGTGATCTGTTGCCAGCAAAAGATCTCTCTACATCATCAAGGCCTCCTTGTTGTATAAAGATTCAGCATTATGTGGTCATCTCTTTGAAGTATGGTTCTGTTTGTTGATGAATGCACCGGAGAACGAATTGACTGCGAATTTGGTGCTTAAGGACACAACGCATTAGTGCAGGGGATATAAATATTATTACTGTAGATGCACTAACATTAGGTATGAATGATAACTGATGGAGAAGTTGTTGAAAAATGAATGAGAAAAATCTTTTGTATTGGCCTTTCTAGACACCCTATTAGCAGAAGGCCCATGCATTAGATTTGATCTTTTATGTATCATAAACTGTTTGACATAATAATGGCAGAAACACACTAATAATACCAAGTCAACTTGCTTTATGCTAGACTCTAGAAAAGTAATAGCAGACCATTTTGACATATAGAAATTACTATGACAGACCATAGCTACTATAATCACACATAAGAAAGTTATGGTATTTTGTGAACATGTTAGGGATCAGCTTGCTTGCCCTGGTGCCAATAGTAATTAGTCAAAAATTGGTCTAACTATCGTATAAAGTAGTCACCAGTGGCATGAAATTGCTTAGCTTGACACACCTTGGCAAAAGGCCTTTTTTTTTGTTTGCCAAAATTCAAATGCTAGGCTGCATCGTCATGTAAATTCTCAGTTATTTTTGCCGAACTCCCTTTTAGTTAAACTGACAATAACAAGCTGCTCAGATCATCTTCACTATCATGCAATTCCAATGCATGGAATGTCTAATGATCAAGTATTAGATCTTAAATCATGATGTTAGTTTCCAAGAGTTGAGCAAATCTGGCTTAAATCATGTCAGGTCAGCATTTGGTAGAGTACTGGGGCTGGTCCTATCCAGATGGATCAACAACGTTCCATCTTCTTACAACTTCCACAAATTAGCTAGATTAGGAACCACCATGAACCAAATAAGTGTAATACAAGTGGTAAGAGGCCTAAACAGTGCAAAATGAGAAAACAGTGGTTTCTATCAACTCTCCCATAATCTGGCCAAAGTCCATAGGGATATCTTAAACCAACTGAAACTAGTTTGTTCGGCGAAAGCTGACCAATGCTGATTAAAATACAAAGATATAATAAATTTTATTTGGCACTGACAGAAATTGCACCGTTTTTGGGTACACTAGAAGTACTAGGAGGTGCTGTTGGAAGCATATGGAACTTTGATTACATACATTGGCCCTTAAATTCAGTAAATATCCAGTCTCTTACATTTGTTTTTTCTATTTCAGGAATCAAAGGACATCTCGACCTAAAAAGAGTGCACCATCGGGTAGTAAGGTAGTTTCTCTCACTTTTTTATTTGTTTGTTAGATATGTAATGACTATTAGTATCTCTTTTCTGTAGTCTTAGAATATATAATAGCATTCTCTAATTCTTAATTTGTCATTATTTGGGCACTTATTTCCCACTAAAATTGATGTGTTCTTTTCAATTCCATTCATTGCGGATCCTCCAAGAATCTCATCTATTGTCATGCCTATGGAATATGCTGTTTAAGGTATTCAACATTTTGGTGGTATGTGGTTCATTGTTTTCCTTCTTGTATAAGTATGAACATAAATTAATAACAAAGTTGCCATTAAGCCCGGGATGGTATTTGGTTACATCATACCAAACAAGGTTTCTTCATCCAATTTTACGAGAGACAGAACATTTATCAAAGCTTATTTAGTGATATCAAATAATTACCATATTATTGCCATATTGAATACTTTATAACTTAGCAGTTGTGCAGTCTTTGCACATTTACTGCCTAAATTTAGTGACTATTTAAAACTGACTCGATTGATATACTCATTTGTATTAGGCTGTTATACTGGAATGAATTTGCTTGTAGATTCAGTTGTATGATGGTACATGTCACCAGGATTATCAATATGATGCCATTTATCCCTTAGCAGGGATGAACTTAACTGACACTTGGTGTTGGGGTGTGTAGTCATTTGTGCAACTTGACGCTTCACAGATAAGATCTCACATTATCGTATACTCATGAGTATTCCATGGTTAATGTGAGTATATGATAGGCCAATCTTGAATCCTTCATTTTGTTTTTCATAATATTCATTCTTTATTAACTAAATCAGATGAAATGTTGCTACAAAAGTTAATTTCTTCCAAATAAAATCTTGCATGTGTCACCATTTCCAAATATAAGAGAAATAGGATGTTGATGGCGAGGAGGAATCAGGAAAGTATAAACCTGACAAAAAAGGCTTGACAGAGTGAGACCTCTAGTTTATGCAGCTTTTCTTCAAATTCTTCGTACTCCTCATTCCAGAGGCTCTAAAGTCTAAACTATCATCTAGAGTTTCATATAGATGCTGCTACCTTCATCTGATTAGTTTTTTTCCTTTTTTTTTCTAATGTGCAAGTTGTACTGAAGCAAGAATCATGACCATTTGTGTACTATACATGGAGCTGCCCATGTGCAGTTATCAATTCCTAGACTTAAGCACCCATGATTTCGGTTGTCTATTTTTTTGTTTCTGCTCTGATGAGCATATCCTTCTCTGCCTGATTGATGCCAGAACTCCCTATTTAAGTGCATCTGTGCAGGAAGGAAATCTCAGTAGTAAGCATCAAGATAATAAGTTGGGGATCTGGGGAAGTACGTAGATTACCAATTCAAGCTTGTATTAGGCAAGAGATGGTACTTAAATGATGTTATTTGTTATCCTTTAAAAGAAGACTAATTAAATGAAAACAACTGCTCTACGTACAGGTATAAGGTTGCCAACATCGACCCTTTTTAGACCCTGCAATGGGGGAAGTTTCACGCACTAGGCTGCCCTTAGGATCTCATATTGCTTGCTTAAATACTTCAGCCCATAGTTGCAGATATTGCGGTTACCGACTGTACCATACTGATGCAATAAAGCACTAGTCACACTGATATATCATTCTTTAGATATAAATTTCTGTTCATGGACTGAGGCATATCAAGATATATTGTACTGAATTTGTCTTTGCTGACTAGTTCAATAATATTCAGATATGGTTATGGTATTGGTACATAAAACCTTGCTTCAACCATGATACCTTTGACTTGTGATATCTTACAGAACCTCTTGTTGAGATGCTCAGAGACCGATGAATGATGGATGGGTGTTCCTATATTAATGTTTGCCATTTTCATTTTGCAGGGAGCTCGACTCCGTAAACACATCGATGCAATTCTTGGTAGTGGGAACCTGAGGGAAGCTGGGAGGACTTAAACGAGTGGCTGGTTGTTAATAATAATGCTCTTTATATTTATAGTATATGCTCCCTTTTTGTGATTCTTTTGTTTTTCTTGGTTATGTTGCAGTTTGCTGCCACTTTCAAGTTGGTTACTTCATCAGTGGCAGTACGGTATTAAAGGTTTATGCAGCTTCATAGAAGTTGTTGGATCAAATTTAGATCAAGTTAAACTTTTGGTGCAGGTATGAGGTTAAATATATGTATATTTTTTTTTTCAATTTTTCAGCTGTTGATTTCTTCAATCAAGTGAATCTGCATTATGGGACACTAACAGAATTCTGCACACCTGAGAACTGTCCTTCAGTGACTGCATGGCCAAAGTATGCTATTTCACATATGCTTTATGATTGTGTTATTGAATATGTATTCAAACATATCCTTTGTTATTGTGTTGTTGAAAACTGTATCCTTGAAGCTGTAGCTAATGTCCTTGTGTTTTTGATCACTGCACCTGGTTTATAGCATAAATAATCTCTTTATATAAGTGCACTTGAACAGGCAGGTATGAATACAGATGGGCAGACGTTGTACAAATAAAAAGAAGCCTATTGAAGTCTATGCATCGAAGTATGTTGAATAGCTGCTGGAGTGGATTGAAGGTCAGCTTGATGATGAGTCTATATTTCCTTGATAGCTAGGTTGGATCCATTAAATAAGTGAATTTTTTATTCTTCTCCTTTCCTTACATTTACTCAGCTACTCTGCTATACAGGTGCACCTTTCCCTCCAAACTTTAAAGAAGTGATTTAGGCATTCCGGATATTCATGTAGAGATTGAATTTCATCTAAATATACGATACATGCAGACCATGACTTCATGTAATTGTGATGCAGGAGTTCGGGTTGATTGACAAGAAGGAACTTGCGCCACTTCAGGAGTTCTCTGGAAATACTAAGTAATCATCTCTGCAATCTTAGTTCTCTGCTTGGTTTCCTTTCAGTGACTTGTGGTGCTGATATCCTGGATTGTATTAATATATTCGAAAAATAAATGCTAATAATTAGCTCATAAACTTCCTTTTTTTCACAAGGCTGATTTATATGTTCTGTTGTCACATTGGTTCAGGGACTTCAACAAAGTTTACATGGATGAACTCCGATACCGCACGCACCGAGTCGGATGAGCCAAAAAAACTCCACAGGTTTCAAAACTGGACCCTCCGATTTGATGATCACTTAATCAGGAGCGTCGAGTGGATCGCACGGCGTTGGGACGTTCTGAGCCCTCTTCACTCTTCTGGTGACCTAATCCCGCCTTATAAATGTCCCCTCTCTCCACAACTCTTATCCAGCTTTTGGCCTCCGCCGCCGCCGCCAACGTGCCGTGGTTGATCGCCGGCGCTTTCGGATCACAACCCCCCGACCCCCGACCCCCCCCTCCCTTCCTTTGTTCTGTGTTAGCCCTACTTTTTCTCTTCCTTTTTTTTCTTATTTTCTCAGCATTTTCTAGCTTTGTTTCTTCTCTACAGGGAGGAAGATGCAAACTCGCGACACTTCAAGCGTCTTCTGATTTGGGTGCAAGATCAGGTCTGGCTTCCGTTTTCCCACCAGATAGTTTTACTAGTGTTTGCTTGAGTTATACTTTTTATTCTCTAAGCTAATGGCATCGCCATTAACACGTGTTCTGTGTTAATGACGATTTGGTACTTAGTCCATCTTGGCAAAGCGGAAGAGCCTTGTGAGGCAATGTCTTGCTTTGAATGCTAATGGACTGATATCAACTTTCATCGTTTCGGTTCTGCACATGAATTCTAATCGTGCTGCAGATCAGTAATGATGATACATCATCATCTCTCTTCCTCACGTATAAGCCTCACATTTTTCTTAATTATGAAATATTTTTCTATTATTATTTATAAAAAAACATGTAACATCTGCTTTGAATGGCCTGCTTTGAATGCTAATGGACTTATACCGTCCTTCGCTTCAACGGTGCTCCGCTTTAATCCCGATGAAGTTGGAGGTCAGTGGAGACGACACATCGATATCACATTGTTTTGCAACCTCTTGATATCATCTCAAGGGCGCCTTGTTGGGTGTGAAGCATAAGTTGATACTTCATAAGATCTGATGACCATAGCGAGTTCAGAACAATTTCAGATCATCACCGCACTGCTCTCCCGTCTTCTCTTCTTCTCCCACAGATAAATTCATATAAAACGCATCATGATAATTTCTCAATAGAGTCGTGATGGTAAAATGAATTATTGGAGATTTTTTTAAAATAAATCATCCTTGATTTAAATTTTTATGATAGGGCTTGGATGCACGGGCCTCGCCAAATTAGAATATTTCGTTAAGTTAGCTGGTCGGACCGATTTTGGTTGTGTTGTTACAGGCTAATTTAGGTGCCACCGACGGCCCAACAAATATTCTTGGGCTGCTTTCCCTGTGGCTCATGCGTTATTTCGTGGCCGATACTTAAACATCTCGGTAGCATGAAATTATCCGGACAAAACGTTAGGACGCAGCACCAAATCGTCAATTCGTAAAGGTATTGTAAAATGTTCAATCCGTTTAATCAACTTGAAAATAGTTTCTAAGTTGACTAATTCTGTGAAATCAAATGCTAACGAACCTCCAATTATCGTGAATATTTCTTAGAAAAGCCCTTTCAATTTGTTTTTTTAATGTTCTAAATCTCCCTCGCTAGCCTCATTGAAGAATTTTCAATTATACTTGCATTAGTTCAAATTGTTACATCATGTTTTGGTTTATAAATAAAAAATATATCATCTAAACAAAAAAATATTTTTAATTTATGGTTTTTTTGTTGCATATAATATTAAAAAATAAATATGAATTTGACATATTTTTAAAAAATTTGTAACACCCCCATTTCTAGTTTTTGTCATACCCTACAAGCATCACTAGAGTAGGATATTTTATTTTTAATTTTTATTATTTTTATTTATAATAGTACAATGAAAAGTATATAATTTTTAAATTTAGACATGTTAACTTACTAGACATTATGAAAGGATTTCTTTTATATATAATGTTTTTGATATATAATTATAATATATAATAAATATAATGTATTTAAAATTTATACAAATAAAAATGTTTATAAGATATTTTTTTCGTAATTATATTTGGCTTATGTTTAACTCATGATAATTATATCATTCAAAATATATTTTTAAAATATATCATGAAATGAAAATTTTTATTCATATTATTTTATAGCTGAGTAAATTTAAAATTAAAGATATCAATGATAGATTATGTTCTTTAATAATTAAGTGTATTAGATAGTAATACATCTACCTAATTAGGAGTATTGGTAATGAGATGTCTTAATTAAGAACTTATGCATGAGTAATCTTCTCACTTTTGGTTAATAAAAAATATATTTTTAAAATAATATAAGTTACTATTTCTCTTCATTTGTAATCAACAAAAAAAATACAGTGATACGGTGGTGTGATGGTATTACTTTTCTCTTTGTATTAATGTTTTAATTATTTAAAATTAAAATTACTTTGATATATTTATATATGAAGAATTTCAAGATTATGTCATTGCATATAAGTTAAAGTTATGGATATTGAGAAGTTAATTTATGATGAGATTTTAATAAGATTATATTTATATGTTATTTTAAAAATATAAATTCAAAATAATATTTTTAATGATAGTCTTGAATTTGATAAATTTGAACTTACTGATATTCTCATTGTAAATCTAAATATTTAGTTAAGTTTTAAATTTTAGAAAATAATAAAAAAAGTTAAACATGAGTTGTTACAAGTTATAAAAACATTATAAGTCTCCTTGTTTAACATAAAACTATGCATGAATTTTATTAATTTTTTATTTTATCATAAGAAAAAAATGAGTTTGGTTTGACTCATTTTTTGACCCAATAAAGAATCAATAGATCTCTTTTCTCAAGCAATAGATTTATTCTGTTCAACCTTGTCACCGAATACTAGGAGGGAGGTGTTGGGTCGTGATCAAATCGTCGTGCAAAAGATTGTATCATGAGAAAATTGTAAAATCCGAAAATACCACATTGTGTAAGAGATTATTTTACCTAGGGAGATCGTATATCCCTATTTTCCAAATCCAGATGGAGAGAATGAAAGAGGTCAAACATCCTTCTCTTAGATCTATACAGTGTTACTACCTTAGTGGGTATTGGATCTCCATCCAATTATGTAACATATTAATAATGAGCCTCCCATCCTATTTATAGAGAGCCACAAAAAAACATAGAGTTTCTATCTTAGTGGGTATTGGATCTCCATCCAATTACCCACTAACATTACATTATTGAATCTTCATCCAATAATCTCCTTTGATCTCTAATTGGGTCTCATATAAGGAGCCCAGTATAGGATCTCATCTGATGAGAATATGGGTTAATTGGATCTCTATCCAATCCTCTATTCGCTGAAATATATATCATATGTGTGTGATCCTCTAGACCCGATATCGAGCTGGCCGTGAGTAGCTCTCATCGGAACTCTTTCTGATATGGTGAATTATTATCCCTATAATAATTCACTCGATTCATCGATTATGAACGTACTAGGTCACTGCGCCATAGTTCTCAAACGGTACAGAGGGATTAAATCCATCAGACCCACATGTACACAGTTATCATGTAACTATAGTCTCTTATCCAACTAATATCTTAGAGATCGTATATTGGACATAACACTGTCAGGCCAAATACGGAATCCGTTCAACTCTCGTTCTAATTGGATTCTCCTGGAGAACTCATTCTCTTTTAATTCGAATGACCCTAACCAGGGATTTGTTCGAGCGAGCATAAACGAGATATTTCTCTCATAATACCGAGAGTGGATGATCATTTATTAACACTTAATTGCCTTCGTAAGATTGGTTACAAATTCTGATAATCAGTTGTACTAGATCTAGGACTTTTCAAACTTGTAAGTCCGACATCAAAGAAATGAGTACTCAAATAAGACATCATTGATGTCTCAAGTTTAAGGACTAGATACACAACTGAGATTATGAAATTGCTATCTGACATTGGATATCATTAGCCATACAATATTTTATAAGCGGATTAATTAGTGAACTCATTCTCCAATGAGCATTTGTACTATATCCTTAGTGTCGCTACACAAGTGGCTATGAGACTAGTCGCCTCCATCATATAGACAGGTATATAGTACACTAGTCTGTTCGATTATCTTGATATCCTTAAGTACTTAAGGATACACTTTATTGCCTTCTAGTGTTCTAAATCTGGAACCGCTTGATACCTGCTCGTGACACTCAAAGCATGTGTTATATCAGGCCTAATACATAGCATCATAACATACATGATAGACCTTATAGTTGAGGCATATGATATCATATCCATGTCTACCCTTTCTTCAAAAGTCTTTAGTGACATACTCTTAGAAAATGATATTCTATGTCTCATCGGTATGAGACATCTCTTGGAATTTTTAATACCAAATCTTTTGATAATGGAATCTATATACCTAGATTGAGACAAGTTAAGCATCCTCTTGGATCTATTTCTATAGATCCGGATTCTCAAAATATAGGATACTTCTCATAAGTCATTCATGAAGAAGTTTCTGAATAACCAAGCCTTTACTGTGGAGAGCATTCCTACATTATTCCTAATGATTAGGATATCATCCAAATATAGCACCAAGAAAGTGATAGCGCTCTCACTTATCTTCATGTACACACAAGGCTCATCTCGTTCTTAACAAAATCATAAGATCTGATTACCTCATCAAATCTTATGTTCTAACTTCGGGAAGCTTGCTTCAATCTGTAGATGGACCTGGACCTGAGCAACCTGCACACTTTATTTGGACTCTCTCTAGATAGAAATCCCTCTGGCTATATCTATACACCTCCTCCTCAAGGTTGTCATTAAGGAATGTCGTTTTCACATCCATCTGTCAGCTCTCATAGTAATAGTGTGTTGCAATGGTCAAAAAAATTCTGATGGATTTAAGCATGACTACAGGTGAAAAGGTTTCGACATAGTCAACCCTTTGTCTTTGACGATATCCTTTAGCTACCAGCCTTGCCTTATAAGTCCTTATCTTTTCATCCACTCTGATCTTCTTCTTAAAGATTCATTTGCAATCGATGGGTACGATACCCTTAGATACATCCACAAGATTCTAAACCTTATTAGAGTACATAGAATCCATCTTAGAATTCATGACTGCTCGCCACTTCTCGAAGTCTATACTTATAATAGCCTCCTTGTAGGTTTAATGATCAACATTCTGAGAGTCCTTTGCACTGATATATCACATATATCTTTTAGGAGGGTGAGATACTCTGTTAGACCTGTGCAAAGTTGTAACTTGTGTGTTAGGTACTTGACAAACTCGAACTCTAGAATGATGCTTGAACTAGGTTTTCTAACCTTGCTTAACTCTATCTCACTCCCACTGTTTCCACCAAGAATGTGTTCATTCTCAAGAAACACAGCTCTCTGGCAACAAGGACCCTTTGGTCATCGAGATTATAGAAATAGTACCCTAAAGTCTCTTTAGGGTATCCCACGAACGTGCATCATTCTATCATTGATTCCAACTAACGTGGGCATGACAACCCTAAATCTTAACTATCTTAAGATTAAGCTTTTTTTCTTTCCATATCTAATATAGTGTAGATACTACCGACTTTGATGGAACTCTGTTCCGAAGGTAAGCTGCAATCTCTAGGGCGTGTTCCCGGAATAAGATGGGTAGGTCAGTGAAACCCATCATGGATTGCACTATGTCTAGCAACATGCGATTCCTCCTTTCTGATACACCATTGAACTGAGGTGTATTAGGAAGTGTCCACTGGGATAGAATCTCATTGTCTTGGAGGAAATGAGTGAACTCCGTGCTCAAGCATTCTCCTACTCGATCTGATTGAGGAGTCTTAATACTCTTTCTAATATGGTTCTCTACTTCATTCTTATATTCCTTGGATTTCTCAAAGCCCTAAGACTTGTACTTCATCAAGTACACATGTCTGAAGAAATCATCAGTGAATGTAATAAAGTATAAGTAACCATCTATAGCTTGAGTCGATATGAGACCACATACATCACTATGTACGAGTTCAAATAATTTGATGGCTCTCTCTAGTTCCACTAAAAGGAGAGTTGGTCATCTTCCCATGAAAGCAAGGTTCATAAGTTGCATATGACTCATAATCAAATGGATCTAATTATCTATCTTTTAGCAGCTTTTTAATCATTTCCTCATGTATATGACCTAGCTTACAATGTCATAGGTATGCATTGTTCATCTCATCTCTTTTCGTTTTAGATATATTTATATTTATGATATGTTGAGAAGTGTCTAACATATATAAGTCATTTATCAGGGTCCCTCTGGTGATGATCTCATAATCCATAATTATTGAACAATTATTATTCTTAAAAACTAATTTATATCCACTAATTGTCAAACAAGAGATGTAAATAATATTTTTGATAATAGAGAGAACAAAATAGTATGCATCTAATGCAATAATAGCTCCACCAGGCAGATGTAGGGTGACCTCCCTAACAGCAACTACAACAACTCTTGCTCTATTTCCCATCTTGAGGTCAATCTCACCTATGACCAATCTCCTAGGTCTTACCAGAATCTGTAACGAATTACAGATATGATAAGCACTCCCAATATCCAATACCCATGTGTTATCATAAAAATCTAACAAGTGAAGATTGATCATGAATATACTTGAAGCTTCTTAAAGCTTTTGTTTCGCCTTATCTATATGGTAGTCCTTACGGTTCCTCTTCTAGTGCTCGTTTTGGCCGTAGTGGAAGCATTATCCTTTTTTCTTTATCGAGTTTTTCTTAGTAACCTTTACCTTACTCGATCTTTCTTTTCTCTTTCCCTTCTTAAGGGTCTTGCTGGCCTTCCTTTTCTTATTGGTCTCACCAATATAGAGAATTGACTTCTCTTTCTTGATGGTACTCTTAGCTTCCCTCAACATATTGAGGAGCTCAAGGAAAGTTACCTCAAACTTATTCATATTAAAATTAATAATGAAATGTGAAAACGAATCTGGTAGAGGCTGAAGTATAAGATCAACACATAGGTTATCCTTTAGGACTATCTATATACTTCACAAAATGAGTGATCTCATATTTGCTTGTCCTTTCCTCTAGCATGGGCACAATTATGTTAAGGACGTATACAATATTCTCTATTGTGAGAACAATTATCAAATTGTAGAGCCAATCTATATAGTTTGGATCAGTGAGGCGGTTGGCATCAAGTATGTCATGTAGGGGGTTTGTAAGTGACAAACAAGATATAACATAAATAAATAACATGTAGATTTGTAGAAAAACTAATCAAGATATGAACTTCTATCTTAATATACTCCCACTATTTTCTTCCAAATCACACGACAGCCTCAACACTTGAGATGAAAGTCTTCGACAGACTCCTAGCGAATCACACGACACCCTCGACATGTGAGATGAAAGTCTCTAGTAAACTCCTAATAGGGATCGAGATCCAATCGGTATTTTAGTGCAACCTCAAGGGACTCAACCAATTACATTAAGCCCGAAACGTAGACAACTCTTGTCAATCACAACTCTTTGTGATTTCCTTTATGTTCGACCTCAGAATCATCATGGTCTTGAGGGACTCAAGCAACCATGATGTTCAGTTAAGTAATCACCATCGTTACAAGATGAGTCTGATTTGATGATATACCCTCGAGGGACTCGCGAAGCATACTATGTCCTTAGGTTATCGGTGACATCTATATGTCATAGGTAAGATCTCGATCATGTAGATAGGTGAACCTCGAGGGACTCGACTAACTCAACCTATGTTGTGAGTTCAATTTCTTCTTATAACGATGGAAGACCATAAGGGTCAATCTTATTACTTCACGCTTACAAACTTAATATTAAACTTAATATTATCGTAGGAGGGGTTTCTGTTTCGTATCGGTCTCCTAATATGTCGTGTCACACACATACATATTTAATATATATCTACATCGCATGCATATATATATATATATATATATATATATATATATATATAGTAGGTGTATAACACATCACATATGCAAGCCACACCGGATTATCATAAGCCATCACCTAATATGATTAAGCCCGAGTCAATGGGTCTAATTATTCACAATAGGATCTATGTGTACATCGGTGCATCTTCATGCCCTGTGATCGTTGATCTCGTCATCATCAGTTTTGTTGGATCATCGTCACATCATCATGTATCGTGATCTCCCGCCATGGTATCGTGGGTCTCGCTGTCACCTCCACACTCCCACCGCGTCTCTTTATGTAATTACAAAATAATCACAGGAATGTAGGCCTGACAATAAACGAGAAAAATGAAGACTCACATGCCTCAATAATAATAATAATCATAATTACACACATCACAACACATGGCTCATGATCATCCATCTACATCATATATAACATATATATATCACATCACATGTAGGATTACTAGATATATAATAATTAATTAATTAATTAATTAATTAATTTTTGGAAATCAAGACATGTTGGGAATTTTTAAAATTGTCAAGGGCTTTCAAAATTCTAGATAAAAGGACAGTCCTTGAAATTTTCAAAATCGTTAAGGGTATTTTTATTATTTTGAGCATAGGTCAGACCTTGGAATTTCTCAAATTTCAAAGGGCAGAAAAATCTATTTATAAAAAATAAACCATAACCTTAGCCCTTGCCTTCATCTGCCGCCTTCGCCTTTGCACAGCTATCTGCCGATGGTTGCCACCCAGGCGACACCTCACGCCGGTGTCGTGCTCGAGGTAGCGCCTTTGTGGCCGCCTTGCCATGGGCAAGCTAGTCGCGAGCGAGTGCCACCCTTGGTGGCCACAGTAGTGCTCAGCTAGCGGGCGAGCACCACCCTTCGAGCCACCCTTGTTAGCACGGCCTCATGCGCCCGCAGTGCTCGTGGCAGTTTGCAGGTGCCTAGCCATGGCTTGTCGCTCCCTTTTCTTGTTGCCTTTGCTGCGAAAACGCACCAAGAAAGTTCATAAAAAGGAAGGAATTGGCTTTGTGAGTAACACTCAATAAAAGCCAATCATCTTCGTTAAAGGACCTATATTATATGTTTCACCTAGAAACAAATGTAATTTTTGTAGTAGAATTGGATACTATACCCATAAATGTTTATTTAAAAGGCATAGTCCACACAAATTAATTTCAATTCCAAAAGGAACTATAAACAACTCGATACCATTAGTAAAATTAAATAGAATTTTTCATGAGGAACCCAAGTCAAATGGGTACCTAAACCAAGACCTCATTTCTTGTAGATATATCTTCAAACAAAGGCTAGAAGCATAAAATGATACCTTGATAGTAGATACTCCCAAATTTTATGAGTCGAATGGGTACAACTATAATTTCTCTATTCTTAGAAATCCATAATAAAATGGAGTACTGGAAAGAAAAAATAGGAACTTACAAGAAATGACTAGAATCATGTTAAACGAATATAATTTATCCAAATATTTTTGGACTGAAGCTGTTAACATGACATGCTATGTCATGAATAGGGTTCTCGTAAGACCATTACTCCTTATGAATTATGAAATAATAAAAAACTTAATATTTCATATTTCAAAGTGTTTGTTTATAAATTTTTTATTTTGAATGAAAAAGATGCCTTAGGAAAGTTCGATGCAAAATCTGATGAAGGCATATTTCTTGGTTACTCCTCAATTTCAAAAGGTTATCGTGTCTTTAATAAAAGAACTTTAGTAATTGAGGAATCCATCCATATTGTTTCTAATGAGGTTCCTAATTTGAAGAAAATTGATTTTGATGATGATTTTAATTTTAATATTTTAAATTTAAATTATAAATCTTCTCTCCAAAATGATTTGGATGCATCTACTTCCAAGGAATCCTTATCTAAGGAATGGAAGTATGTAGATGCTCATATTAAGGAGCTAATAATAGGAGATATATCAAAAGCTATTTAAAATCGTTCATCATTTAAGAATTTTTATGCTAATGTTACATTTGTATCTCAAATTAAACCAAAATGTATTGAGGAAGCCCTAAAAGATGATTCTTGGGTTATTTCCATGCATAAAAAGTTAAACTAATTTGAGAGAAATGAGGTATGAGAGCTTGTTCCTAAACCTAGTGACCATTTAGTGATTGGTACTAAATGGGTCTTTAGAAACAAGCAAGATAAAAATTGTATCGAGGTTAAAAAACAAGGATAGATTAGCAGCCAATGATTTCAACGAAGAAGAAGGGATTGATTATGAAGAGACCTTCGCTCTGTGGCTATACTTGAAGCCATAAGGATGCTCCTTATCTTTGACTCTTTTAAGAATTTTAAATTATTTCAAATAGATGTAAAAAGTGCGTTTGAACAACCGCCCGGTTTTAAAAATGATCTTTTTTCGAATCATGTTTTTAAATTATCTAAGGCTCTTTATGGGTGAATTAATTTTTTTCTTAGGATTACAAATAAAATAATTAAATGATGGTATCTTTATTAGTCAAACCAAATATATCATAGATTTGCTAAAACAATTTAATATGGATAGTGCTAAAACTATAAATACACCTATGAGCACCTCTACAAAATTGGATTTAGACAGTGTAGGTGAAGACTTTGATTAGAAAATTTATAGAGGAATGATAGGTAGTTTGTTATATCTAACTGTAATTAGATCAGATATTTTGTTTAGTATTGTCCTATGTGTAAGATTTCAATCCAATCCTAAATAATCTCATTACAAAGTAGTTAAATGAATATTTAGATACTTGAAATTAACTCCAAATCTAGGATTATGATATTCGAGATCTGAAAATTTTGATTTAATTGCTTATGCTGATGTTGACTTTGGAGGATGTCGGATAGATAGAAAAAGACCTCAGGTACCTATCAATTTTTAGGTCATGCACTAGTTTTATGGTCTTCTAAGAAACAAAACACTATCGCATTATCCATAGCTACAGTTGAATATGTTACAGTAGGTACATGTTGTGCACAAATAATATGGATGAAAAATACTTTACAAGATTATGAACTTTGTTTTAAAGACATCCGTATGAAGTGTGACAACACGAGCGTAATATGCTTATCAAAAAATCCTATTTAACATTCATGAACCAAACATATTAATATTAGACATCATTTTATTAGAGATCACATCAATAACCATGATATATCTTCAGAGTTTATTAATACAAAATATCAATTAGTTGATATCTTTACAAAGCCATTGAATAAAAAATAATTTGATTTTATTAGGAGAGAGATAGACATATTGAATCTACAAAATGCATGAACTTTTTACATATATGTGTTTTGATCATTATCTTGGTTTCTCGGTTTTCATGACTTAAGTTTTTTTTTCTTTTGAATCAAGATCGTTTCTTATGATTTCTTTTCCTGATATTTACAAAAAAAATAATTTGTCAAAATGATTCATGTTTTTCATGTGATGACAGATTTTTATATCGAGTCCTTCTCTTATATGTCTTTTTGACAATTATAAAAGAGAAGATAAACTTATAAACTTACACGTTCCAAAAGAAGATAAAACTTGCATATTACACTTTTCTCTTTTTTTGTTGATGACAAAGGGGGAGAAGTTATGATGATTTAATCATGCATACATGATGTACTTTAAGGGGGAAACATTATGATCATGCATGATATAATGTAATTTGATGATTTGAAATTATGCATGAAATACTTATGAAATAATATTTTAACTATGATTTAGATGAATCCAAAACTTATTACTCTTTTTGAATTCAAGTTTTCTTTATTATAATATGACATATAGATAGGGGGAGTTTAGTTAAACTCTATCATCAATTGGTTGTCGTCAATCTTGAATTTTGATGATGAAATCAATTGATAAAGTTATGATCTAATCTGTGTTCAAGAACGGGCATCAGGCCGAATATCAAACATTGCGTCAAGATTGGATGTTGCGAGAGTCAACAAGTCGATGGATCGAGCAATACGTCGAAGGAGTGCATGATGCGTTGGGGGTTCAGATGAACAAATAATATGTTGGACAATACGATTAACACTTTGTAATAATTTGTTTAGATCAAAGTAGTTTATAGTTCTAATTGAGTTGGCTCTGAATGTAACATAATCGACTCAATCAAGAGACCATTAGGCCTTAATTAGGGCTGATTTAGATTTATTAGAAAGGTCATTTTAGTAACCCAAAAATAAGTAAGACATGGTCATCGAAGATTCAATCTCTAAGGAGACACAGTCTTCTAAGTTGTGCCAAGTGGTGGTACCGCCCAGGTTGGCGGTACTACTGCCAAAACTTAGTCTTCGAGACTAACACCTTGGGAACCCAAAAAATTTAAATTTTGGCTCCAATATTGAAGCCATTTGGGGCCTATAAATACCTCATCCATCCTTGCTTGAGGAGATAAGAATTAAGAGCAAAAAAAACTTGTGAAAATGCTATTGTAATTATTTGAGAGCTCCTCTCATTTTTTTTGGTAGTTTTTGTTTAAGGGAGCTTAGAGACTTGTAAATGTTATCCCCTGAACTTGTAAATTGATCTTCACAATGAAGATTAATAGTGAAAGCCGATGACCTCAACAGAGGAGGAATCAGGAGTGGTTGTAGGTCACGAGACCAAACCACTATAAAATTAGTTTGCTTCCTCTTCTTTGTTGTTTATCTTCATTGCTTTCTTATTTAACTGTCTACTATATTTGTTTGCACTCTTACAAATATCTCTATGCTTAAACACATTTTCGATATAAATTTTATTGAGCGAATACTCAAATCGACGTAAATTTTTCATAAGCACTAATCCCATCCATCCCCACCCCCCTCTCTTATTGCGGCTTTGATCCTAATAGATGGTCTTTCATGACAAGCAAATATAATGTTTCAATCCCAAGGTGGATGACTATCTTGAGATGACATTAATGATGATAGATGATGGTGGATGACCATCTTGAGATGACATTAATGGTGACAGTTGATGATATTATTGAAAACCATAGGTGATAGGTGATTGTTATGAATGAAAAGAATAGCGAACAGCGGTGAGAGTTATTCTGCGTCAGTATCTATATCGATATAATTTCCAAACAACCTTTTGAAATGCATCAATGGATGAGACATAAGAATTAGAACCACTGCTTTACGAGACTTGTGATGGGAGATGGGGGAATCAGATTGTCAATAGGAGCATGTATTAGAGCATCCGTGAAGTCTTGATCTACTAAAACATACACCAATGGCCAAATGGACAAGTATTAGAGCATCCGAGAAGTCTTGATCCACTAAAACATGCACGAATGGCCAAATTGAGAAACCCTTCTTCTGTAGTACTTAAAGGAGGATTTTTTTTTCAAAAAATAAACTTCTATTAAGAAATAAAATGGCAATCAACATATCAATTTTCTTGTCAAAAAATATGAGATACATAAAAAATAATAATAACTCCATAATTTGGCAAATAGGTTTGATGAAGATCCAAAGAGGTCTCTCCTCTTAGACACAATAATCCTTTACATGAATCCATCTAATGTCGCTACAAATGACAGTATATATACAAATGACCAACGAATGATAGTATATATACAAAAAGTGAAAGAAGAAGTGGGATATAACTTTTTTGAGAGAGAAAACACAATGTGAAAAATTGAGTTGTCAACTTCTCGATTTTTATTCCGTACAAAGAGAACTTTTGAGAAAGAAAATATATCAGGAAATTCTCATTTATAGGATGGATAATTCTTTCAATAGGTATGATTATATTTGAAACTTTAGATGATGGTGGTATTTCATGTCAAGCAAATATAATGTTTTAATTCCAAGGTGGATGATCATCTTGAGACATTAATGGTGATGGACGATGATATTGTTGAAAACTACGGGTGACTGTTATGAATGAAAAGAATAGCAACCAGAGGTGAGAGAGTTATTTTGCATCAATATCTACATTGATATAATTGCCAAACGACTTTTTGAAATGCATGAATGGATGAGACACAAGAATTAGAACGACTGCTTTATGGTCTGACTTGTGATGGGAGATGGAGGAATTGTTAGAATTTTGATAATGAGATTAATTGTTGAATCTCAGAGCTCTGATACCAATTGTTATGATCAATTAGTACAAGGGGGAGGGGTAGGTGAATTAGTACAATTGTAAATTTTCAGTTTAGATAAACCAAGATAGGAAATCTGAAGCTTTTTATTCTTAGTGAAATGAGTGATTAAGAGAAAGTTGCTAAGTTAATAAGCAAACCGGAAAGATAAGCAACGTTTGAAGGAAAGAAATTATCGTTAAAACTTTGCTTTCAAAGAATTGAGTTAAATTGGAAGCGTCAATACAAAAATATGTAAGCAAGAAAACACTCATAATTTTTATAGTAGTTCGACGCCAACGGCCTACATCCACTCCCGAGTCCTTCTTCTTGAGGCACACTAGCGTCCACTATCGATCTTCTTTGGGTGAAGACCAAACTCTTACACTTTGCTTACAAGGGAGACAAGATTACACTCTTTGATCACTCCCTTACCCCTTTTCTTTTTTCTTATAATTCTCACACAATATTTTTTGAGAATATAATCTCCAAAAATTGTTGTATAGAAAGTAAGAAAACTTGGGGTATTTATTGGTCCCAAGTGGCTTCAAATTTTTGGAGCCAAAAATCAAACTTACCCGAAAAAACTGGGTACGGGCGGTTTACCAGTCGACCTAGGCGGTTCAATCGCCCGAACACTAGGGTACGGGCGGTTTACTCACCGGCCCTAGGCGGGTCAATTGCCGAAAGTACCTTGATTCCTAGGTACAAGTGGTTCAATCGCCCAACTTGGGCGGGTCAGCCATCGTCAACTGCCCGAAAGCCTAGGCGGCGGTGGTACACCCGTCGCTCATCGACGGTTTACCCGTCGAAATTTCAACAAAAGTGGTTCTCTCCACTTTTTAAATTTCGGCTTGAACATGATGTTGACCAATCCTCTAGTCAACCAATTGAGCTCAACCTAAGCTCAATCGAATCCTAATAGTAGACATGGTTGCATTATTGAGTTGATTTAGATTTTATTCAAATCCAACTCAATTAGGACTCACTTTTAACTACGACTCAATGATTACAACGTTTAAAGACCATAAGCTTAAACTAAGACCCAACTTTCGCCAATCTGGTAACCTCCGACATTCTTGTGGCAAGTCATCTAGTCTTCTTCCGGTGATCTCCTGACGTCCTCTTATCTAGCTTCCCGATCCCTTCGGCAAATCTCCTAGCGAACTCCCGGCGAGGTCTCATTGTATCGTCCAAACCCGGCTCGATGCCTAAGTTTGATCTTGGCCCATTATTTGGTTGTAACTTCATTGCTCCTATCATAGTTAGACTTGCAAATCTTCCTCTAACACACATGTTAGATAAACACTCATCAATTGATCTCATCATTAAAATTTGAAATTCAACAATCTCCTCCTTTTTTATAATGATAATCAATTAATGATAGGAGTTAATCCTAACTCTCCCTAAATTCATGCAATGATAAAAAGGACTTAAATTCAAGAGAATTACTCACTCTTGAATTCAAGTGAATTAAGGCAATCAATACTTTAAGCAAATCATATTTCAAGGATAACAATAAGACTTGTATATATCAATAATAATTTACTTTTAAAGTATCAAGTCATCAATGCATCAAGGATTTTCATGAATTTCAAACATTTAAAAATTTAAATTATTCTTCATTTAAGGGTTTTGTAAAAATATTCGCTAATTGATGCTTAGTGTCAATAAATTCCAAGGAGATATCTTAACAATGTATATGATCTCTTATAAAATGATATCTAATATCAATATGTTTGGTTCTTGAATGTTGAATAGGATTTTTGGTTAGACATATAGTACTTGTATTATCACACTTTATAGAAATATTTTTTAGTTTTATTCTATAGTCTTCTAGTGTGTTTTTAATCCAAATGACTTGGGTATAACATGCACTAGCTGCAATGTATTCTGTTTCCGCAGTAGATAAAGCTATTGAATTTTATTTCTTGGAAGTCCAAAAAACAAGTGCATACCCTAAAAATTGACATGTTATGATTGTACTTTTTCTATCTATTATACATCCACCAAAATCACCATCAGAATAGACAATCAAGTTAAATTTTTTTGATTTAGGATATCATAATCCTAGTTTAAATGTTTCTTTCAAGTATCTAAAAATTCGTTTAACTGCTTTTAAATGAGAGAGTTTTAAATTAAATTGATACCTTACACACAATCCAACACTAAACATGATATACAATCTTTTAGTAGTTAAGTATAAACTTCCTATCATACCTCTATAAGTTTTTTATCAAAGTTTTCTCCATCACTATCTAAGTTCAACTTTGTAGATGTGCTCATGGGAGTGTTTAATGCTTTAATATTTTTCATCCCAAATCGTTTTATCAAGCTCAATGTGTACTTATTTTGACTAATAAAAATACCATCATCAAGTTATTTTATTTATAATCCTAAGAAAAATATCAACTTACCCATTAGACTAATTTC
This sequence comes from Ensete glaucum, assembly GCA_021527575.1. Lineage (NCBI taxonomy): Eukaryota > Viridiplantae > Streptophyta > Magnoliopsida > Zingiberales > Musaceae > Ensete > Ensete glaucum. The sequence continues at coordinate 54,848,685 of CM038553.1, forward strand.
AAATTCTTGACTCATTTCTTTAGCAAAAGACTCACTTAAAGATTTATTTGTAGATCCAAAAATGATATTATCAACATAAATTTGAATAACAAGTAAATCATTTTTAAAATACTTAAAAAATAATGTTATATTAACCTTGCTTTTGAAAATTTATTTAAAATGAGAAAAGAAGTAAGTCTTTCGTACCAAGCCCGAGGGGCTTGTTTTAATCCATATAGAGCTTTTGTAAGTTTGAAAACATGATTAGGATAAAGATTATTTTAAAAACCTAGGGGTTGTTCAATATACACTTCTTTGGTAATAAAACCATTTAGAAAAGCACTTTTAACATCCATTTGAAATAACTTAAAATTTTTAAAATAAGCAAAGTCAAGAAGCATCCTAATGGCTTCAAGTCTAACCACGGGAGCGAAATTTTCATCATAATTAATTCATTCTTCTTGGTTGAAACTTTTGGCCACTAATCTAGCATTGTTTCTAACCATGATGCCATTTTCATCTTTCTTGTTTCTAAATACCCATTTAGTACCAATCATTAAATGGTTATTAGGTCTAGGAACAAGCTCTCATACCTCATTTCACTCAAATTGATTAAGCTCTTCATGCATTGTATTAACCCAAGAATCATCTCTCAGGGCCTCATCAATACACTTTGGCTCGATTTGAGAAAAAAAACATGGTATTTGCATAAAAGTTTCTTAAGGAAGACCAAGTTTGAATTCCTTTTGATGTTTCTCCTATTATAAGCTCCTTAGGATGATCATTCACATACTTCCATTCCTTGAGTAAGATATTGGAAGTAGATACATCCGAATTACTTTTAGGAGTGTTATCTTTTAAATTCAAAGTATCAAAATCAATCTTCTTAAATTTGAAAAGCTCATTATAAGCAATATGAATGGATTCTTCTATTATTAATGTTCTCTTATTTAAAAACACGATAAGCTTTTGAAATAGAAGAATAACCTAGAAAAATGCTTTCATTGGATTTTGCATCAAATTTACCTAAAGCATCCTTTTCATTCAAAATAAAACATTTACAATCAAATATTTTAAAATAAAAATATTGAGCTTTTTAACATTATATAAATCATAAGGATTTTTAGTGAGTAATGACTTTACTAGAACCCTATTTAAAACATAGCATGTCGTATTAATGGCTTCGACCCAAAAATATTTGGGAAGACTATGCTCATTCAACATTGTTCTAGTCATTTCTTGTAAGCTCCTATTTTTTCTTTCTATTACTCCATTTTGTTGTGGATTTCGTGGAGTATAGAAGTTATGGATATATCTATTTAAGTCATAAAATTTTTAAAAATTATTATTTTAAAATTCTTCATCATGATCACTTCGTATTGAAGAAATCATGCATCCTTTTTTATTTTGAACAACTTTACAAAATTTTATGAAATATTTAAATGTATCATTTTTATGTGCTAAGAAATAGGTCCAAGTATATCTACTAAAGTCATCCACTAAAATAAATGCATATTTGTTACCACCTAAACGTATAATATCAATTGTTCCAAATAGATCTATATGGATCAATCAAAGTGGTCTAGAGGTGCTAATTTAATTTTTCAACTTAAAGTTACTCTTTATTTGTTTTCTTGATTGACAAGTGTCACATATTTTGTCTTTGATAAACTTAAGATTAGGTAAACCTCTTACTAGTTCCTTGGTAGATATTTGGTTTAAAAGTTTCATGCTAGCATGACCTAATCTTTTATACCAAATCCAAGCATTATCATTTAAAGCAAAAAACCAGTTTCATTATAAAATTTTTCAATATCTATGGTGTATACATTATTATTTCTCAAGGTAAAGGATTTATTTTTATGTGTCAATTCAATTATGCAAGCATCAGGTTAAAATTTAATCATATATCCTTTATCATATAATTGATCAGTTCTAAACAAGTTATGTTTCAAGCCATCAATTAACAACACATCTTCAATCAAGAGGTTTGATGTGTTACCTATTGTTCATTTTCCAATGATTTTACCTTTGTTGTTGTCTCCGAATATAACAACAGTGAGCTTAGAAAAATAAGATAGATCTCCGGTCATATGCCTTGAGCATCCATTATCAAGATACTATTTGGTGCTCCTAGCTTTAGTTTGGAGATAAACTTACAAGAATGATATATTTGATTTAGACACCCATTTTATATTGGGTCCTCTGTAAAGAACTCTTTCTTTTTTTTCTAATTGATTTTTATTATATAAGGTTTTCTTTGGAACCCATAGTAGTTGATGTGGACTATATTTTCTACATAGTCATTTGTTTGCCTTATGTCCTAATTTATCATAAAAATTACATATGATTCTTGGTGACATGTTTAATGTAGGTTCTCTTACAAAGCCTATGCCATTTTTTTGTTAGATATTACCAACAAAACCTATGTCATTTTTTCTATTAATATGACCCTTATTTGTAATGATCATATCTAGGGATTTGTTCCCTATTTCAAAATTTTTTAGTGTAGTTTTAAGCATGATATTCTATTCTTTAATATTATCTAGCAAATCACATTTAGAACATAGTTTATGTGAAACTAATGAATCATGCATTTCATCAAGTCTTTTAGCTAACAAATCCTGATCAACTTTAAGCAATTTAAAAGACTTGCTAGGTTTTCTAAACTCATTGAATAAATCATGAAACATATTTAATAATTCTAAAAAATATTTAAAGGCTTACTAACTGCTAGTTACAGGTGCCCTGCAAGCCAATCACGTGTGTAATAGCACGTGTGACATACTGCGTAATCTTTTTGCTTATGATTAATATTGGTATATTCTCACATTATATTATATGTAGCATAAATATTATGATGTCCTTGGTTCTGTGCAATGAGAATCGGATCATGATGAGATCATGATAATGAGATCGATTCACCTTTAAACAAAAATCCTAAATAATCCCGGTCATAGATTGTTCGAGAGGGACATCGAGATAACCGGATAGACCAGTGTACTATATACCTGTCCATATGATGGAGGCGGCTGGTCTCATAGTCACTTGTATAGAGAATGAGTTCACTGATTGATCCGCTTATGGAATGTTGTATGGTTAATGATATCTAATGTCAGACAGCGATTCTATAGTCCCAGTTATGTATCTGGTCCTTAGACTTGAGACACCAAGGATGTCTTGTATGAGTACTCTTTTCTTTGACGCTAGACTTACAGGTTTGGAAAGCTCCAGATCTGGTACAACTGGTTATTGGGATTGGTAGCCAACCTTACGAAGGCAATTGAGTGTCAATAGAGAATCATCCACTCTCGGTATCACGAGAGGAATATCTCATATGTGCTTGCTTAGACAAATCCCTAGACAGGGTCATTTGGATTGAGAGAAAAAGAGTTCTCTAGTATAATCCGATTAGAGTAAGACAAACTAATTTCGTATGTGACTTGACAATACCATGTCCAATATACGATCTCTGGGATATTATTTGGATGAGGGATTATAGATATATGGTAACTATGGACAGACAGGTCCGACGGATTCGATCCCCCTGTACCATCTGGGGACTTTGGCGTAGTGGCCTAGTACGTTCATAGTCGATGAGTCAAGTGAATTATTATGAGGATAATAATTCACTATATCAGAAGAAATTCTGATGGGAGTGACTCACGACCAGCTCGGTATCGAGCCTAGAGGGTCACACACATATGGTGGATGCTTCAACGAATAGAGGATTGTATGAAGATCTAATTAGCCCATATTCTCATTAGATGAGATCCTATGCTGATAGACTTCTTGCTTAAGGCCCAATTAGAGGTCTAAGAAGATTATTAGATAGAGATCCAATATCCACTAAGGCAGGAGCCCTAGGGATTTTTGGTGGCTCTCTATAAATAGGAGGGGAGACTCATGGTTGAGAGGTTGCAGCTTTAGCCATCACCTCCTATTCTCCTCCCTCCCTCTGAGCAAGAGTTGCAAAATCAGATTGGAGGAATTTTGCTACAGAGATTCATCGTGTGGATATCGCTAGAGAGGAGGACGCTTGACCTCCTTCATTTTCTCCATCCGGATCTGGAATACAGGGATATACGATCTCCCTAGGTAAAATCAATCTCTCACACATCATGATTTTTAAGATTTTACAATTTTTCTCACGACCCCAATCTTTTGCACGAAGATTTGATCTGCGTGGAAATCAATTTTTGTTTTAATTTTCGCTGCGCATGTGATGCACCCACTGAGGTTTCCCAATAGTGGTATCAGAGCCAAGGTTTTCATGCGAACGATTGATTTTAAACTGTATGTGATGAGATTGAATCGCGTAGAATTGTTCTATGCATTCTTGTTGTGTTTTCGCAGCGAAGGCAGCCAGGAAAGAGGAAGAAGGCCACGGCTAGGCCCCTGCGAGGGTAGCTGCCCAAGGCCCTGGGGGTGGGGGAGGAGGGGCACTGTCTACAAGGCGGTTGGGCGCCTCTGAAACCCACCGGAAGCGCAGGCCCCCACCGAGCGGTGGCCACTGGCACAGTGCTGTGGGTGGGCACAAGCGTGTGGCAGTGGCGTTGTGGCTACCCAGGCGTGGCCAACGAGCGAGGCGATCCGGCGGTCGACTGCCGCTGATAGCGCGGCATAGTGAGGGTAAAGGAGGGCTAGGACATCTTTTTGAGAAAAAGATGATTATGCCCCTCAGAATTTGAGAAATTTTAACTTTGTCTCCTTTATACAAAATTTCTTAAATGCCCTCAATAATTCTGAAAATTTCAAGGATTATACCGAAAACACCCTCAACAATTTTGAAAATTTTGAGGATTATCCTCATGTACAGAATTCTCAAAATACCCTCCATAATTCTGAAAATTCCAATGACTATCCTTTGATCCAGAATTATAAAAATTCCCTTGATAATTCTAAAAATTCTAAGCATGTCCTGATTTTTAGAAAATAATTAATTAAATAATTTAATTAATTATCATATATATCGAGTAATCCTACATATGATGTGATGTACATGTGATATATGATGTGGATGGATGATCATGAGTTGTGTTGTGATGTATGTAATTATGAATATTATTATTGTTGGGGCCTATGAGCCTGCGTTTTTCTTGTTTATTGTTGGGCTTGCGTGCTTGTGATGATTTGTAATCACATGGAGAGGCACAGTAGGTGCGTGGAGGTTCAGCGGGACCCACGATGCCGTGGCGGGAGATCATGACGCATGGTGATATGACGATCTGACAGAACCGATAATGACGAGATCAACAATCACAGGGCATGGAGATGCGCCAATGCACACATAGATCCTATTGTGAGTGATTAGGTCCATTGGCTCGGGCTTAATCATATTAGGTGACGGCTCATGATCATCCGGTGTGGCTTGCATATGTGATGTGTTATACACCTACTAGATATATGTATATATATATTTACATATGATGTAGATATATATTAAATATGTATGTGTGTGACATGACATATTAGGAGACCAATATAAAAAACCCCCTCCTAAGATAATGTTAAGTCGGTAAGCGTGAGGCAATAAGATTGACCCACGTGGCCTTCCATCATTATAGGAAGAAATTGAATCACGATATAGGTTGAGTTGGTCGAGTTCTTCAAGGCTTACCTATCTACGTGATCGAGATCTTGTCTACGACATAGAGATGTCACCGGTGACCTGAGGACATGGTATGCTTGGTCGAGTCCCTTGAGGGCATATTATCGAATCAGACTCATCTTGTAATGATGGTGATGACTTAACTAAACGTCATGGTTGGTTGAGTCCCTCGGGACTATGATGATTCAGAGGTCGAACATGATGGGAATCACAAGGAGTTGTGATTAGCAAGAGTTGCCTACCTTTTGGGCTTAGTGTAATTGGTCGAGTCCCTCGAGGTTGCAGTAAGACGCTAATTAGATCCCGATCCCCACTAGGAGTCTACCGGAGACTTCTGTCTTACGTGTCGAGGGTATCGCGTGATTCGCTAAGAAAATAGTGAGTATATTAAGATAGAAGTCCATATCTTAATTAGTATTTTCTGTAAAATCTGCATGGTATTTATTTTTTGTTATATCTTGTTTTGTCAGAAACATGTCGCTCATAAAACCCTTACGTGACATACTTGATGCCAACCGCCTCACTGGTCCAAACTATACAGACTGGCTTCATAATTTGAGAATTGTTCTCACGATGGAGAAAATCGCATATGTCCTTGATATAATTGTGCTCACGCCGGAAGAAGGTGCAAGCGAGGATGAGATCACTCGCTATGTGAAGTACATAAATGATTCTACGTTAGCAAAATATTATATATTGGCCTCTATGACTCCTGAGTTACAAAGGTAATATGAGAGCATAGATGCAGATTCTATCTTTCTTCATCTCTACCAGTTGTTTGAGAAACAAGGAAGAACTCAAAGATATGAGATATCTAAGAGACTCTTCCAAGCCAAGATGACAGAAGGGACATCTATTGAGAACCATGTCCCAAAGATGATAGAGTGGATCGAGAAACTCACAAGTCTAGGAATAGTCCTAAAGGATAACCTATGCGTTGATCTTATACTTCAGTCTCTACCAGATTCCTTTTCTCACTTCATCATAAATTTTAACATGAGCAAGTTTGAGGTGACTCTCCCTAAGCTCCTCAGTATGTTGAGGGAAGCTGAGAGTGCCATCAAGAAGGAGAAGCCATTTCTCTATATTGGTGAGACCAAAAAGAAAATGAAGGCTAGCAAGACCCTTAAGAAGGGCAAGGGCAAAGAAAGACCAAGTAAGGCAAAGGTTGCCAAGAAATACCTAGAAAAAAATAAAGGACAATGCTTCCACTATGGCCAAGACGGTCATTGGAAGAGAAACTGTAAGGACTACCTTGCAGAGAATGCGATACAGAAGCTTGGAGAAGCTTCAAATATATGCATGATCACTTTTCACTTGTTAGATTTTCATGATAACACATGGGTATTGGATACCAGGAGTGTTTATCATAGCAATTCGTTGTAGGTTCTGGCAAGACCTAGGAGATTGGCTAGAGGCGAGATGGACCTCAAGATGGGTAATGGAGCAAGAGTTGCTGCAGTTGCTGTTGGTGAAGTCACCCTACATCTGCATGGTGGAGCTATTATTGCATTAGACGCATGTTATTTTGTTCCTTTTATTATCGAAATATTATTTCTATCTCTTGTTTGACAATTAGTGAATATAAATTAGATTTTGAGAATAATAGTTATTCAATAATTATGGATGATGAGATGATCACTAGGGGGACCTTTATAAATGGCTTATATGTGTTAGACACTTACTTCTCCACATATCATGAATATAAATATAGATGAGGTGAATAATGCATACCTATGACATTATAGGCTAGGTCATATATATGGAGAAGGATTCAAAAGTTGCTAAAAAATGGAAACTTAGATCCATTTGACTATGAGACATATGCAACTTGCGAACCTTGCCTTCGTGGGAAGGTGACCAACTCTCCTTTTAGTGGAACTGGAGAGAGAGCTACCGAGTTATTGGAACTCATACATAGTGATGTATATGGTCCCATGTCGACTCAGGCTATAGGTGGTTACTTATATTTCATTACATTCACTAATGATTTCTCCGGGTATGGACACGTGTACTTAATGAAGTACAAATCTGAGGTCTTCGAGAAATTCAAGGAATATAAGAATGAGGTAGAGAACAAAATTAGAAAGAGTATTAAGACTCTTCGATCAGATTGAGGAGTAAGTATAAAGTTCACTCATTTCATCAGGGACAATGATATTCTATCCCAATGGACACCTCCTTATACACCTTAACTCAATGGTGTATCATAAAGGAGGAATCACATGCTTTTAGACATTGTGCGGTCTATGATGAGTTTCGCTCCTACCCGTCTCATTCCTAGAGATTACAGCTTACCTTCTGAACAGAGTTCCATCAAAGTTGGTAGTATCTATACCATATGAGATATGGAAAGGAAAGAAGTTTGATCTTAAGATTGTTAAGATTTGGGGTTGTCCTGCCCACATTAGAAGACACAACCTCGATAAGTTAGAATCAAAGACATAATGGTGCACATTTGTGGGATACCCAAAGAAAACTTGTGGATATTATTTCTATCATCTCGAGGACCGAAAGGTCTTTATTGCTAAGAGAGTTGTGTTCCTTGAGAAGGAACACATTCTTGGTGGAAATAGTGGGAGTGAAATAGAATTGAGCGAGGTTGGAGAACTTAACTCAAGCACCATTCTAGAGCCCGAGTCTGTTCAGGTACCTAACACACAAATTCAAAATTTACGTAGGTCTAGTAGAATATCTCACCCTCCTGAAAGATATGTAGGACATATCAGTGGAGATGACTCTAAGGATGTTGATCCTCAGACCTACGAGGAGGCTATTATGAGTATAGACTCCGGGAAATGACAATAAGCTATGAATTCTAAGATGGATTCCATGTACTCTAACAAGGTTTGGAATCTTGTGGATGCACCTAAGGATATTGTACCCATCGGCTGCAAATGGATCTTCAAGAAGAAGATTGGAGTGATGGAAAGGTAGAGACCTATAAAGCAAGGCTAGTAGCTAAAGGATATCGTCAAAGACAAGGAGTTGACTATGACGAAATTTTTTTACTTGTAGCCATGCTTAAGTCCATTAGAATTATTTTGGACATTGCAGCACACTATGACTATGAGATCTGGCAGATGGATGTCAAAACGACATTCCTAAATGGCAACATGTGGAAGAGGTGTATATTATACAACTAGAGGGATTCGTATCCAAAAAGAGTCCAGATAAAGTATATAGGTTGCTTAGATCTAGTTATGGATTGAAGCAAGCCTCCTGAAGTTGGAGTATAAGATTTAATGAGGTGATAAGATCTTATGACTTCGTTAAGAACGAAAATGAGCCTTGTGTGTACATGAAGGTAAGTGGAAGCGCTATCACCTTCTTGGTGCTATATGTGGATGACATCTTAATCATTGGGAATAATGTAGGAATGCTCTCCACAATAAAGCCTTGGCTAATCAGAAACTTCTCCATGAAAGACTTAGGAGAAGCATCTTATATTTTAGGGATTCGGATCTATAGATATAGATCCAAGAGGATGTTTGACTTGTCCCGGTCTAGGTATATAGACTTCATTATCAAAAGGTTCGGCATGAAGAATTCCAAGAGAGGTCTCATACTGATGAGACATGGAATATCATTTTCTAAGAGTATGTCCCCAAAGACTCCTGAAGAAAGGGTAGACATGGATAAGATACCTTATGCCTCAGCGATAGGGTCTATCATGTATGTGATGCTATGTACCAGGTCTGATATAGCACATGCTCTGAGTGTCACGAGCATGTATCAGGCAAATCCAGGTTTAGAACACTAGAAGGCAGTAAAGTATATCCTTAAGTACTTGAGAAGGACTAAGAATTTTTTAATGGTATATGGAGAAGGTAGCCTCCAAGTTAAGGGCTACACGGACTCATGTTTTCAGTCCGATATTGATGATAGCAACTCAAATTCAGGATATGTTTTCACCCTGAATGGAGGAGTAGTAAGCTGGAAGAGTTCCAAGCAAGATACTACTGCTGACTCGACCACAGAGGCGGAATACATTGTTGTAGTAGAAGCAACAAAACGAAGGGGTGTGGATGAAGAAGTTCATCAAGGATTTGAGAGTCATACCAAGCAATGCGGAGCTGACTCCTATATATTATGACTTAGGTCTCAACAAAATTGTTCTAAGGAGGTTCCATCTGATTAGAGCGATTATGACCTAAAAAGATATAGCAATGGAAAAAGTTTCATTCGAATATAACATTGTAGATCCACTGACGAAGCCGATGGCTCAGATTGTATTGAGCGTCACAGGGGTCTGATGGGGATCAGACACATAGGTGATTGGCTTTAGGTCAAGTGGGAGATTACTAGTTACAGGTGCCTTGCAAGCCAATCACGTGAGTGATGGCACGTGTGACACACTGCATAATCTTTTTGCTTATGATTAATATTGGCATATTCTCACATTATATTATATGTAGCATATATATTGTGACGTCCTTGGTTCTATGCAATAGGAATCAGATTATGATGAGATCACGATAATGAGATCGATTCACCTTCAAACATAGATCCTAAATAATTCTAGTCATAGGTTGCTTGAGAGGGACATTGAGATAACCGGACAGACTGATGTACTACATTCTCATCCATATAATGGAGGCGATTGATCTCATAGCCACTTGTGTGGAGACACTAAGGATATAGTATATGTGTTCATTGGAGAATGAGTTCACTGATTGATCTGCTTATGGAATGTTATACGGTTAATGATACCCAATGTCAGACAGCGATTCTATAGTCTCAGTTGTGTAACTAGTCCTTAGACTTGAGACACCAACGATGTCTTGTACGGGTACTCTTTTCTTTGACGCCAGACTTACAGGTTTGGAAAGCTCCAGATCTAGTACAACTGGTTATCGGGATTGGTAGCTAAACTTACAAAGGTAATTGAGTGTTAATAGAGAATCATCCACTCTCAGTATCACAAGAGAAATATCTCATATGTGCTTGCTCAGACAAATCCCTGGCTAGGGTCATTCAGATTAAGAGAGAAGTTCTCCAGTAGAATCTGATTAGAGTAAGACAAACTAATTCCGTATGTGACATAACAGTATCATATCTAATATACAGTCTCTGGGATATTATTTGGATAAGGGATTATAGATACATGGTAACTGTGGTCAGACAGATCCGACGGATTCAATCCCCTTGTACCGTTTGGGGATTATGGCATAATGGCCTAGTACGTCCATAGTCGACGAGTCGAGTGAATTATTATGAGGATAATAATTCACTATATCAAAAGGAGTTCTGATGAGAGTGACTCACGGCTAGCTCGGGGGCCTAGAGGGTCACACACATATGGTGGATGCTTCAGTGAATAGAGGATTGGATGAAGATCCAATTAGCCTCTATTCTTATTAGATGAGACCCTATGCTGATGGGCTCCTTGTTTAAGGCCTAAGAAGATTATCGGATAGAGATCCAATAATGCAATATTAGTGGGTTATTAGATAGAGATCTAATATCCACTAAGGCAGGAGCCATAGGGTTTTTTGGTGGCTCTCTATAAATAAGAGGGGAGACTCATGGTTGAGAGGTTGTAGCTTTAGCCACCACCTCCTATTCTCCTCCCTCCCTCTGAGCAAGAGTTGCAAGATATGATTATAAGAGTTTCGATGTAGAGATCTATCGTGTGGATACCGCTAGAGAGGAGGACACTTGACCTCCTTCATCTTCTCCTACCAGATCTGAAATACAGGGATATACGGTCTCCCTAGGTAAAATCAATCCCTCACACATTGCGATTTTTTGGATTTTGTGATTTTTCTCACGATCCCAATCTTTTACACGATGATTTGATCTGTATGAAAATCGATTTTTGTTTTGATTTCCGCTGCGCATGTGATGCACCCGCTGAGGTTTCCCAACACTAACCTCATCTTCGATCGCGATTAAGGCATAGTTAGCCACTTCTTCTTTGAAGTTGTCATCCTCATCCAAAGAGCTCAATTCATCCTAGGTAGCCGAAAGTGATTTCTTTTTTAGTGTTGGCTTTTTCTTCAAATGAGGACATTCAATCTTGAAATGTCTCGGTTTTTTACATTCATAGCAAATGATATTATCATTCTTCAGTTCTTTTTTGTTTTTATAGTTCTTATTCCTTTTTACAAATTTTTTAAATTTTCTTAAGAACAAAGTAATATCATGTTGGGAAACCTCAGCGGGTGCATCACATGCACAGCGAAAATTAAAACAAAAATCGATTTCTCACGCAGATCAAATCGTCGTGCAAAAGATTGGGGTTGCGAGAAAAATTACAAAAACCGAAAACCCGCGATGTGTGAGAGATTGATTTTACCTAAGGAGATCGTATATCACTGTATTCTAGATCCTGATGGAGAAGATGAAGGAGGTCAAGCGTTTTCCTCTCTCGTGGTATCCACACGATGGATCGCTACATCGAAACTCCTCCAATATGATCTTGCAACTCTTGCTCAGAGGGAGGGAGGGGAATAGGAGGTGGTGGCTAAAGCTGTAGCCTATCAACCATGAGTCTCCTCTCCTATTTATGAAGAGCCATCAAAATCCTAGGACTCCTGCCTTAGTGGGTATTGGATCTCCATCCAATAACCCACTAACCTTGCATTATTGGATCTCTATCCAATAATCTATTTAGGCCTCTAATTGGGTCTTAAGCAAGGAGTCCATTAGCATAGGGTCTCATCTAATGAGAATAGGGGTTAATCAGATCTTCATCCAATCCTCTATTCGCTGAAGCATCCACCATATGTGTGTGACCCTCTAGGCCCGATACCGAGCTGGCCGTGAGTCACTCCCATCAGAACTCCTTCTGATATAGTGAATTATTATCCTCATAATAATTTACTCGGCTCATCGACTATGAATGTACTAGGCCGCTACGCCATAATCCCTAGATGATACAGGGGGGATCAAATTCATCGGACCTATCTGTCCACAGTTATCATATATCTATAATCTCTCATCCAAATAATATTCCAAAGATCGTATATTGGACATGGTACTGTCAGGTCACATACGGAATCAGTTTGTCTTACTTTATTCAGATTCTATCGGAGAACTCCTTCTCTCTCAATCCGAATAACCCTGGTCAGGGATTTGTCTAAGCAGACATATATGGGATATTCCTCTCGTGATACCGAGAGTGGATGATCCTCTATTGATACTCAATTGCCTTCGTAATGTTAGCTACTAATCCTGATAACCAGTTGTACCAGATCTGGAACTTTCCAAACCTGTATGTCTGACATCAAAGAAAGGAGTACTCATACAAGGCATCCTTAATATCTCAAGTCTAAGGACCAGATACATAACTGGGACTATGGAATCACTGTCTAACATTAGGTATCATTAACCATACAACATTCCATTAGTGGATCAATAAGTGAGCTTATTCTCCAATGATCACCTGTACTATATCCTTAGTGTCTCCACATAAGTGGCTATAAGACCAACCGCCTCCATCGTATGGACGAGTATATAGTACATTGATCTGTTCGGTTATCTCAATGTCCCTCTTAAGTAACCTATGACTGGGATTATTTAGTATCTGTGTTAAAGGTGAATCGATCTCATTATCGTGATCTCATCACGATCCGATTCCCATTGCACAGAACTAAGGACATCACAATATATATGCTACATATAATATAATATGAGAATATACCAATATTAATCATAAGTAAAAAGATCATACAACTAGTCACACTGCCATCACTCACGTGATTGGCTTGCAGGGCACCTGTAACCAACATATCATAGTCCTCGTCGCTCGAGGTATCACTCAAGGAGTCATTTGTTGTCCGAAGTGCTACATCCTTCCTGTTCTTTGGAAGTGGTTCATCAAGCTCATCATGAGCTTTATAATTTAGTTTATATGTCATAAGAGAGCCAATCAATTCTTTAAGATGTAAGTTATTTAAGTCTTTGACCTCTTGAATATTGATTACTTTAGGATTTCAATTTTTAGATAACGATCTCCAAATCTTACTAACTAATTCAGAATTTGAAAAATATTTTCCAAGTACTTTTAGGTCATTGACGACATCTGTGAAACAGGTGTACATATCTCCAATGGACTCACTTGGTTTCATTCGAAACAACTCATAGTTATGAACTAAAACATTTATCTTGGATTCTTTAAACTAAAAATATCATAGGTTGATTCTCAAATGGAAACGCGATTAAACTTATTCTTATCAAGAGCACAAAATAAGACATTCATACCCTTGGCATTTAAAGAAGAATTCTTCCTTTCCAAATCATTTAGTTCATTCATGACTTGGAAGATTTTTCAAATCCATTCTCAACAATACTCCATAGATCAAGGTCCAAAGAGATAAGAAAAATATGCATCCTTATCTTCCAATACGTATAATCCCCATTGAACATGGGAGGACGTGAGATGGAATGTCCTTTATTCATGCCAAAATAAGTTATTTACTCAAGTGGGTGTTAATCTAAAGAGTACGTATCGTTCTCTGATACCAATTGTTAGGATCAATTGGCATTAAGAGGGGGGGCGGGGGGCTGAATTAGTACAAGTATAAAAGTTTAATTTATATTAAATCTTTTCGATTAAATCAAGATAAAAAATTCGAAACTTTTCGTTCTTAGTGAAACGAGTGAGTGAATAAAAGAAAGTTGCTAAGTTAATAAGCAAACTAGAAAGATAAGCAACGTTTGAAGGAAAAAACTTATCGTGAAAACTTTGCTTTCAAAGAATTGAATTAAATTGAAAGGGTCAATACAAAAATATGTAAACAAGGAAACACTCATAATTTTTATAGTGATTCGACACCAATGGCCTACATCCACTCCCGAGTCCTCCTTCTTGAGGCACACTAGCGTCCACTATCGATCTTCTTTGGGTGAAGGCCAAACTCTTACACTTTGCTTATAAGGGAGACAAGATTACACTCTTTGATCACTCCCTTACCCCTTTTTTTGTTTCTTACAATTCTCACACAATATTTTCTCAGAATATAATCCCCAAAAATTATTGTATAGAATAAAAGAAAACTTGTGATATTTATAGGCCCCAAGTATTTACAGATTTTTGGAGCCAAAACTCAAACATACTCGGAAAAACAGGGTATGGGTGATTTACCCATCGACCTGGGCGACTAAACCGTCCGAACACCAGGGTATGGGCGATTTACCCGTCAGACTTGGGCAGGTCAACCGCCCGAAGTATCTAGATTCCTGGGTACGGAAGTTTAACCTTCCAGCCTGGGCAGCTCAATCGCTTGAAAGCCTGGGCGGCGATGGTACACCCGTCGCTCACTAGCGGTTTACCCGCCAAAATTTTTGCAAAAGTGGATCCCTCCATTTTTTGAATTGCGACTTGAACCTGATGTTGACTGACCCTCTGGTCAACCAATTAAGCTCAATCAAACCCCAATAGTAGACTCGGTTGCCTCATTGAGTTGATTTAGATTTCATCCAAATCCAACTCATCTGATCTTCCAGTGATCTTCCGACATGCTCCCAGCGAGCTCCCCGATCCCTTTGGCGAATCTCCTAACGAACTCCCGACAAGGTCCCACTACATTATCCAAACCTGGCCCAATGCCTACATTTGATCTTGGCCCATTATCTGATTGTAACTTGATTGCTCCTGTCATATTTAAACCTGCAAATCTTCCTCTAACACACATGTTAGATAAACGCTCATTAATTGATCTTCTAATCAAAATTCAAGACACAACAATTGCTCTGATACCAATTGTATTAGAGCATCCAAGAACTTTCATTCCACTAAAACATGCACCAATGGCCAAACTGAGCAAATCCTTATTCTGTACTTAAAAGGAGGATTTTTTTTCCAAAAACTAAACTTCTATTAAGAAATAAAATGACAATCAACATATCAATTTTCTTGACAAAAAAATATGAGATACATAAAAAATAAAAAATAATAACTCTAAAATATGGCAAATATGATTGATGAAGATCTAAATTGATCTCTCCTCTTACACAATAATCCTTTACATGAATCCATCTAATGTTGTTATAAATCACCTCTACTTGAGAAAAAGAGGATTCATTAGAAATAAAACACAGGGTATTGAAACCCTCATCTATCGAAAATATTGTCCCAAAAGTGCCAAATTGACTTGTAACTTCAGAGAGAAAACAAATAAATAAAAGCACTATGCTGAAAAATTGTCACACTCAAAATTGTTCACCTAGGGACCTGAACCTCTCGATTTTTATTCCGTGCAAAGAGAACTTTTGAGCAAGAAAATATATCCGAAAATTCTCATTTATAGGATGGATAATGCTTTCAACAGGTATAATTATATTTGAAACTTCAGATGATGATGGTCTTTCGTGACAAGCAAATATAATGTTTCAATCCCAAGGTGGATGATCATCTTGAGTAGTTCGAGGTGGTTCAGGTTTCCATCCTGGTTTCTCATCCCAGTACATGTCATAGTATATGTGGCCAGGGTCACGGTTCTCCACGCAGCACCACATTCCGACGTATCTCTTCACGCGATTTCTAAATTTTGCTTCCCTTGCCTAAATCAACTCATCACATTATCATCTAGAACAAAATAGTGATACAGAAAAAGAATTTTTAGCACAAAAAGAAAACGTATGATAATGCTTACCTCATCACTGAACCCTTGGAAGGCATTCGCCATGGATGAAAAGTGCAAGACTTTGATATTTTTGTACTGGGAGAATACTTGCATGTACTGTAAGACAAATTGGCAAACTATTTAGTAAAGCTTCTGAACTCTTCTAGAGTACATCAGTAAAAGCTTCAAGCATCTACCCTTTTCATGGAAAAAAATACAAAATAATTAGATTCATGTGTCACGACCATGTCTGATTAACTAACTATAAGACAAAAAGGTAACAGAGTCCGTTAAAACGAAAATACACGTTTCAAGAGCTTGTAACAAGCAGGTTCTTTGCTCTGCTTTCTTGCATTGTATCAAGAGGCCTTGGAAGAACACTGAATATGAACAGATTTAAGGTTCCAAGACTAGAATACTGAGTTGTCTGCTTTGTATCTGAACTTTGCTTCGTTGATAATGTGTGCTCCCACCAAAGGAACAGATAACCTCATCCTACCACCATTATTATGATCTTAAACCATTACAGAATCAAAATTTAATCATTAGATATATGTACCATCTGCTCAGTGCTATTTCTGGGAAATTGGATGAAACCATGGCTAGTTGTTTCATTGGATATATTGCATCCTTTGGAATGTGCATCACAAAATTGAACATTAAGTGATGATTCCTTCACCTGAATCCATAATAAAAAAAATTATTTGAATTGAAATATATGTATGAGCTGCTGAAAAACTACACGAGCTGCTAAGTACTGCAAATTGATACAACAATATTTTTACATGTTTGGGCACTGATGGATTCTGCAGGAATGAGTACTCCCTGAAATGAATTTGTGGCCCAAACTCTTCTTCAGAAAGGCTATGGAGCATGGTATGAATCTGAAAAGGTGAATCAACTCTAGTCAGATGTTTGAAATTGTGGCTGCAGGCATAACAATTATAACATGCAAAAACAGTTTACATGCAGTGGAAGCAAAAAAAAAAAAAACAAGCAGTGAGATGCTGTAAATATAATCAAGCATATACTTCCATTCAACTGCAAAAGACTGTCCGTTTAAAATAACTAATTAATAATGACAACAAGACTAAAAAATCTTTATTCCCAACTATCATAGATGGGATTGCTAATGGATCTCCTCTTTGTTGCTATGCTCAGTATCATGATTATAAATACTGGTCCAACACAAGTTTCAACATTTGATCTGACCAGTATGGTACTGGTATATCAAGCAGCATATTCTTTGTTACCAAATGAAAAGAAGAAATTATCCAAGAGCAAAAGCAACACGTAAAAATGGATAAAGTATAGAGATTAGAAAATATATATTTTATCAAATCTAAAGAAAAAACCACACTGCCAAATTCTATGATCCAAGAACAAACAGAAATTGGTATAAGAATCTATTGGTTGAAGGAGAATGGATGAAATGTTTCGGGAAAATATAGTACACAATCAATAAGTTGAGTATGTGCAATCAGCTTAATGTGAACCGGAGTTAAAAATGATATGACAAACTGCAAAATCATTGTAATTAAAATCTTATAAGAAACTTTCCACATGGAATAAGAGACCTACCAGCAAAATTATAGCAATTGAAAGAGATTTAGTAATTATATTTTTTCTTAGAAGTTAATTGTAGCAAAGCAAAATATTTTTTCAATAATTACACTTTCCAAGAACTTGGTTATCCTTTTAAGTCAGACAAAGCAAATGAGACAATAATGCATATTAGTATTTAAATTTCAATGCTATGGATCAGCTATGTTTTGGAATAAAATCAAAAAAATAATTTCTAATTACTGGAATTATGGGGTATCACATTTAGTAGAACAACTACCTCTACCCCTTCTGTAACAGGAAAGCTCATCATGATTCAACTCTCAGCAGGCCCACAGTATAGAATAAATAAAAGGAGATGCTCTTGAAATAATACAATGGGACATACTAATAGACCAGTATGTACCATCTATATCGGTCCTCTGTCAGATCAATATGTATCGCCTATATCGAGTAGTACATGAAGGTACAACAAACTTTGCTCCCTACCACTTTCTCCTCCCCCTCCTTCCTCACCTCCCCCAATAGAATGGCATCCCGACCAGGTCGGTGACATTCCTCCGATGCAGTTCTTGTTGAGACCATGGCTTTAAGCCATCAAGAAAGCTGAATAATTTGTCCTTTTCGGACATATCTTGTATATCCAACATCAAGGCCGAAAATTGCTTCACATAGTCTCTGATGGATGTACTTTAGTAGAGTTATCTCAGTTTCCTTCTTGGACAAACTCTGTATTCTCGAGCAAGAACTGAGTTCTCAACTCTCGCTTCAAGTCTTCCTATGTATCCACTCGTCATCGGCATTGCTGGATCTCTTCCTAACGGATCCGCTACCAAAGTTTTGCATCTCTATTCAAGTACATGGTTGCTATAGAAACTTTGGTTTCCTCCGAATCGGGTTAAGTAGCACGAAAATATTGTTCCATGTCAAATAGGAAATTCTTGAGCTCTTAGGCATCTCTAGCGCCCCCGTAGCAATGCGGCCCTGGTGCCTTGAAGCTTTGTGGCGGTGCAGCGCGGGTATTGTTCCCTCCCGCATTAAGAGTTCTAGTGAGCAACGTCACTTTGGTTGTGAGTTCCGACACAACTTCATGTAGATGTCATACGGAGTCTTTGGTGTCCTCCATCAGTCGATCGACTAGGGACTCGACCTTGTCGATCCGAGATTCAGCTTCTTCTTGCGAGCTCTCTACCCCAAGGATCCTTCCTTGGCCTTGGTAGAGTTCCTCCAAGCTCGCTTCAAGAACATCGAGGCGGGTTTCCATCGTTGTAAGTCTCTCTTTGTAGCTCCTTTTTCCAGTTGACGCACCAGATTACGCCTCCTCCGCTCGCGGAAAGTACCCAACTTCACGACGCTTATTTTGTTCGCTATCGCGCTCCTCATAAGCGGCTCCAGTAGTTTGCGAGCGAGTATGCACTTGCAGTTCACTTGCGGCTGCTTGGGGCAAAGGTCCAGCTTACCCCATCTTGCTCGATTCACCACGGTGCTTCGCCATGACAAGATTGCAAATCCTCTTCGCTTGTTTATTCAAATTGTTTGCCTGCTCTGATACCACAATGTCACGGACTTAGCTGAATTTGCCTAAATCATGCAGCACCCTAACGATAACTTTGAAGACTTCGCTGGAATTGCCTAAGTCACAAAGCAACCTTTGCCCACAGTTTCAAACTTAGCTAACATTGCCTAAGTCATGAAAACGCCGAAGCATATTTGCCCACAAAGGGTCAGCCCACTTGCAACCTCGTGCCAGTCCCGAAGGACCTGCAAAAAGATAAGTTGATTAATTTTGAAGATAAGCGATGGACAAGTCCCGACGTCTTGCAAAGAGAGCAGCTCTTACAAGCAATTCGTTGAACACCTTGAGTGCAACAGAAAAAGAGAGAAAGAGAACGAAACAGGACTTTAGAGGGCTGTAAGAACGGTCGCAAGTCCACAAATGACGGTTCCCAAAGTATTGGACGCAAGATGAGTTCAACAGTCGATGAATGCTCACGCCAAATACTATCCCGAAGCCCCATCCAGCCCTGTGCCACCCGGGGGGTTCCAGAGGGCTGAGATGGCTAACATTTTGCACCGCTCGGCTAGGTCGCCGCAGCACGCGAAAACGCCCAAGCGCTTTTTGGCCTATTTGAACAAGAGACTATTCTGCAGCCTTACAGACTATTTCTGTTCGCATTTCTGAGGCAAAATCACACAAAATCAAGGCAAAACATACTGTTAAACATCTGTACAAGCAAACAAAAGCGACGAATGGTTCGCTGAGCGAAGAGTTGCGGTTGAGCGACCGCCGTTCGTGACATTCTCCCCCACTTAAATTGTCGACGCCCTCGTCGATGCTTGTTGGTAGGCTTTGGCGTGGGCATCTTCATGCCGTAGGGCGTCTTCTGGCTCCCAACTAGCTTCTGTTTGGGGAAGCTTTTGCCACTTCACCAAGTACTCAGTTTTTTCTGCTTCGCTGAGTAGCTTAGTCTTGTGATCTGCCAGAATAGTCTCAACTCGCTTCTCGTAGGAGGCTCTGATTGGAGGTAGTCGAGTTGAAATATTTCGCGAAGCAACTTATAGATCTGAATGGTAGGCTTTCAAGTTGCTTGCATAGAAGACATTACGAATTTTGAGCCATATCGACAAGTTGTAACTTGTAGGAAACATTGCCTACCCTACTGATAATTGGGAAAGAACCTTCATACTTGCACACAAGGTTTTCCGTACTATTACCGGGCGGTAGCGTACCAGATGGTTTACCGGTACGCGGACCGCTCGGTACCGAGCGATACCAACCGTTACATGGTATATAACGATCAGAATCGACCGTTACAGAAATATAACGGGCGAAATTTACCGATACCACTTTGTAACAGTAGAATTCAACCGTTACAAACCTTATAACAGTCGAACTCAACCGTTATTGACCCTTTAAAAGGTCAAAATCGATCGTTACAGACCCTGTAACGGTCGAAAAACCCTTTCTAACTCTATTAAACTCATCCTTCTCTCATTTCACTTCATACAATCACTCTTTCTCAAACTCTCTCACTTTCTCAAAACGGTTCCTCAAAGCTCGAAAAAGATATGTAATATTATTTTTACCTAATTTACATTGATTTTATTGAATCTATACCAATTTCTATCTTACAAACCCTAACCTAACTTTTTTTTCTAATTTTTTAGGTATTAAAAAATAATATTTTTTAATCATTAAAATATTATTTATTTGTACCGCTCGGTATGCCCAAGCATCCGAATCAGATCGACATACCGCATCTGCATCTTGGCCAAATCTCAATACACCAAGAGCTGACAGAAACCTTGCATACTAATCCTTTGTGCACTTTGTGCCTAAAGAATTGGAGTGATGCTGGTTGGAGCTTCACCAACATCATGTTACCAACTTTAAACTCCTGTGGTCGCCTTCCCAAGTCTACCCACTTCATCTTTTTGGCCGTCTTCTCCAAGTAGGCCCGAGCAATATCTGCATTTTGATACCATTCCTTAGCAAAGTGATATGCTGACGGACTACTCCCCGTATAACCAATAGCCAATGTGTGAGGAGTCAACGGTTGTTGTCCCGTGATAATCTCGAAGAGGCTCTTGTTAGACGTAGAGCTCCGCTGCAAGTTGTAGGAGAATTGGGCTATGTCCAATAGCTTCACCCAATCTCGTTGGTTGGCACTCACGTAGTGCCGGAGATACTGCCCCAAGAGTGAGTTAACTCTTTCAGTTTGGCCATCCGTCTGGGGGTGGAGGCTTGTGTAGAAGTATAACTTAGACCCTAGCAATTTGAAGAGTTGAGTCCAAAATCGTCCCAAAGAACCGTGAATCTCGATCACTGATGATATTGTGAGGGGCTCCCCAATACTTCACCACATGCTTCATCATCAACTTGGCCGCCTCTGCTGCTAAACAGTGTAAGGGTGCAACAATGAATGTTGCATATTTTGAAAATCGATCGACCACCACGAGTATCGACCCGAGTCACCCTACTATTGGTAAACTTGATATGAAGTACAAAGAGATGCTCTCCCATGGCCTTTTAGGTACGGGCAGCAGCTCCAAAAGCCCCACTGGCTTTCGCTGCTCTACCTTATCTTGTTGGCAAGTAAGGCATGTTCAAACTCAATCCTCCACATCAGTCTCCATCTTCGGCCAATAGAAGGCCCTCTCCACGAGAGCCATTGTTCGATGGATGTCAGGATGTCCAGCCCAAAGGGAATCATGACACTCTTTTAAGAGTTCACGCCTCAAATTATCCGCTAGCGGAACATAAACTCTGTTCCCTTTGGTATAGATGAGTCCCTCCTGGACCCAAAACCGTCGCGTCTTGCCTTCTTTAATGAGCTGCATCAGGGTTACTGCCTGAGGATCACTGTACAATCCATCCCTGATCCTAAAAAGAAAGTTGAAGTGTAATTGGCTTGCTTGGCCTTCACCTTACCAATTCGACTTTCCAACTCAATGCATCGACCACGACATTCGCCTTTACAGGCTTGTACTCCATTACCATGTCGAACTCGGCTAAGAAGTCCTATCGTCGAGCTTGTTTCGGGGAGAGTTTCTTTCGAATATCAGTACGATATTGTCTGTCCTTAGCACAAATGATGCTCCCAAAAGATAGTGTCGTCAGACTCATAGACAGTGGACCACCGTTGTCATCTCCTTCTCATGCACTGGATATCGCTGCTCGATCTCGTTGAGCTTGCGACTCTTGTAGGCCACTGGATGACCCTTTTGCATAAGTACTCCCACAATAGCGAAGTCAAAAGCATCTGTATGGACTTCAAAAGACTTCCCATAGTCTTGAGTACTGGTTCCTCTAATACAACAGTCTTTAGGTCTTGGAATGCCACTTCACATTTGTCCGACCATCTCCATGACTGCTCCTTTAGCAACTCCGTCAGTGGAGCTGCACGCTTTGAATATTCGATAATGAAGCGTCGATAATACTTGACAAACCCAAGGAAGGATCTCAACTCTGGCACCTTCTTTGGTGTCCGCCAGTCCGTCACAGCTTGCACCTTTGATTTATCCATCCGGATAGAACCATCGCTGATTCGATGCCCCAAGAATAGAATCTCCGTCTGAACAAAGTAACACTTCTCCCTCTTTACGAACAAAGTGTTCTCCCTGAGAACTTTGAAGACTATTCGAAGGTGCTCAACATGCTCCTCAAGTGTTTAGCTATAGATGACTACATCGTCCAGGTAGACGACCACAAACTTATCCAAATACTCCTTCAATAGTTGGTTCATTAGGGTACAGAATGTGGTTGGAGCATTGGTTAAGTTGAAAGGCATCACCACTCAAATGCTTCATACCTGGTCACACAGGTAGTCTTCGCCTCATCACCTTCTGCAATATGCACCTGCCAGTATCTCGACCGAAGGTCGAGTTTGGAGAAGTACTTAGCCTTGCTCGGTTTATCGAACAAATCCGTGATGAGCGGAATGAGGTATTTGTTCTTAGTTGTCACTTTGTTCAGGACTCGATAGTCGACACATAACTGGAGGCTCCCATCTTATTTCTTTTGGAAGAGGACTAGAGCTCGAAGGTGCTTTTGAACTGCTGATGAGACCACCGCTTAGCAGTTTGTCTAACTACTTTCTGAGTTCTGCCAACTCGGAGGAGCTATGCGATATGGTGGTCTCGTTGGGAGCTTAACTCCCGGCTCCAGCTTTATGTGATGATCCACGCCTCTGCATGGTGGTAGAGTTTTCGACAACTCACTCGGCATCATGTCCGAAAACTCCTTCAGGATGTTCGCCATTGTAGCAGGATCTTGAGTGGCCTCCCCGTCAAGTGTTTCTAGCTTTATGGCTGCTACAAAGGTCGATTCACTTTTTCGCACTTTCTTTAATTGTAATGTAGATATTCCCTCCTCCTCGAGAAAACCACGGTCGGGTCCTCCCATTAGACATAGAGAGTTATAGAGAGTTAATTGGGCACCAACCCGCGCGTAAATAAACTCCATTCCGAGGATCACAGTCAATCAAATGCCACCATCATGTGTTTTCCATTTCCATTTGTTGTCTTGATGGGGGGGGACCCCCTTTGCTAGTCGGGGAGATCTCTTTGGCCTCATTCATAGCCTTCATGCAACTTGGGCTCTTCTCCAAGATTAGTCGTCGTGCTTCACGATCGGTAATAAAATTGTGGGTAGCACCCGTGTCCACCATTGCTCGAGTTGTTCGGCCATTTAGCTTGATGTCCACATACATCAGCTCGATGCTCACTACCTTTGATGGCTTTGCCTTTGTGTTCTCCCCCACTTGACCCCGCAATGCATTCAACAAGCGCATTGCTCCCATTCGGGGTCCTTGCGGCTCCTCATCATCGCTGCTAGATTCAGAATTGCTCGAACTAAGGGCGACAACTTTACCCTTGTCCGACTTATAGGGGTGGATAAATACAGTTAAAGCATTGAGTGCCTACATCTGTGGGTACTCCCTCACCATATGTGGTCCTCCGCACAAAAAGCATCCGCCAGATTTTTAGGCTTTGCCTTTTGAGCTTGGTCCTTTGTGGAAGCTTTTCTTCTTTTGTTTATCCCCAGAGTCCTTTGTTCGAGAGTATTTTGTTGGGCGATTTACTGAGGATTGTTTCTTCTTTCCCGTGTCCTCTGAAGAAACAAAGTCAGTCAGCCTTTCCGCGACTACAATTGCCCCAACCACGTCGGTGACATTCCTCCGATGCAGTTCTTGTTGAGCCCATAGCTTTAAGCCATCGAGAAAACTGAATAGTTTATCCTTTTCGGGCATGTCTTGTATATCCAGCATCAGTACCGAAAATTGCTTCACATAATCTCGAATGGATGTACTTTGGCGGAGTTGTCTCAGTTTCCTTCTTGTGACGAACTCTGTGTTCTCGGGCAACAAACTAAGTTCTCAACTCTCGCTTCAAGTCTTCCCATGTATCCACTCGGCATCGGCCTTGCTGGATCTCTTCCCAACGGGTCCGCCACCAAAGTTTTGCATCTCCATTCAAGTACATGGTTGCTACAGAAATTTTGGTTTCCTCCGAATCGGGTAACACGAAAATACTGTTCCATGTCGAATAGGAAATTCTCGAGCTCTTAGGCATCTCTAGCGCCCCTGTAGCAATGCGACTGGTGCCCTGAAGCTTTGTAGCGGTGCAGCGCGGGTATTGTTCCCTCCGCATTAAGAGTTCTAGTGAGCACCGTCACTTTGGATGTGAGTTCCACCACAACTTCATGTAGATGTCTTACGGAGTCTTTGGTGTCCTCCGTCAGTCGACCGACCAGTGAATCGACCCTGTCGATCCGAGATTCAGCTTCTTCTTGCGAGCTCTCTACCCCAAGGATTCTTCCTTGGCCTTGGTGGAGTTCCTCCAAGCTCGCTTCAAGAACATCGAGGCGGGTTTCCATCATTATAAATCTCTCTTTGGGGCTCCTTTTTCCAGTTGACGCACCAGATTGTGCCTCCTCCGCTCGTGGAGAGTCCTCAACTTCACGACGCTTGTTTTGTTCAGTGCCGCGCTCCTCATGAGCGGCTCCAGCAGTTTGCGAGTGAGTTTGCACTTGCAGCCCACTTGCGGCTGCTTAGGGCAAAGGTCCGGCTTACCCCATCTTGCTCGATTCACCATGGTGCTTCGCCATGGCAAGATTGCGAATCCTCTTCACTTGTTTGTTCGAATTGCTTGTCTACTCTGATACTACAATGTCACGGACTTAGCTGAATTTATCTAAGTCTTGCAGCACCCTAACGGCAACTTTTAAGGCTTAGCTGGAATTGACTAAGTCACAAAGCAACCTTTGCCCATAGTTTCAAACTTAGCTAAAATTACAAGTTATATAAACGCCAAAGTGTATTTACCCGCAAAAGGTCAGCCCACTTGCAATCTCGTGTCGGTCCCGAAGGACCTGCAAAAAGAGAAGTTGATTAGTTTTGAAGACGAGCGACGAACAAGTCCCGACGTCTCGTAAAGAAGGCAGCCCTTACAAGCAATTTGTCGAACACCTTGAGTGCAACAGAAAAAGAGAGAGAGAGCGAAACAGGACTTTAGAGGGCTATAAGAATGGTCGCAAGTCCACAAATGACGGTTCCCAAAGTATCGGACGCAGGACGAGTTCAACAGTCGATGAATGCTCACGCCCAATACTATCCCGAAGCCTCATTCAGCCCTGTGCCACCCGGCGGGTTCCAGAGGGTTAATATGGCTGACATTTTGCACCGCTCGGCAGTCGCCACAAGACGCAAAACGCCCAAAATCGCGCGCTTTTGTCTCCGCGGCGAGACCTGCTCACTTACAACCTGTTTTTGCTCGCATTTCTGAGGCAAACAAAACCAAGACAAAACATACTACCAAACATTTGTACATGTAAACAAAAACGACGAACGGTTCGTTGAGCAAAGAGTTGCGATTGAACGATGATCGTTCGTGATAGTGAGTTAAATTGTTGGAACAGACCAGACTTGTACCAATCTGTTCATAGACTAGCACGGGCCCAATACCCAAAATTGAAAACCTTGTATAAGATCATTGGAATTCCCAGATAAAACTAGCAAATGGCAAAATAGAATGCTATGGAAATTAAGTTTACAGTATTAAAGGCTAAAAGCATATGGTCATAAACTTCGAAAACTAGACAAAAGGAAATTAGTCTATTCCCCAAAACCATAGTGATTCATCAGCAAGGAAAATCTGATTCCATAGTTCATACATCATGAATGAGCTGGAAGATCCCACATTGTTATGAGTATTTTAATAACCATATCAATGCAGTATAATGGAGAATATGCAGGTATAAATAATTCAAGTAAGACAAGAGTGACAAGATAAAATACTTCAGCCCACATAAACAATCATCTTAAAATTGAAGATGCAAGAAAATTGACTTCGATCTATTTGTAAGCACACAACTCATGCTAAAACTTTTTCTCATGGTTTAAGTCCTGGTATATGTACTATTTGAGGACAAGATTTCGTACAATGATAAGGTTCATCTCAAGTGACCTACCATTTGCTGATCCTTTGGATTTTTGACCTCAATGGAAAAGAGCAAATAGAACCCATAAATTTATGATCCAAGTAAGCAAGTAAATGGCAAGAACAGATAATGAAGGAAAATGCCCATCCATGAATTATGTCTTAGAGAACTAGCAAGAGAGTGCACAATCTACATACTAATCTAACAAATCTAATTACCTCAAACAGGTGGTCCATAGGGCATACAAAAGGTTGCTTCGTCAGTGTCCCTTCCAAAATTCCACCATGTCCAAACCACATTCTTTCAAACCTGCACCATAATCGAGGCATTACCTAAACATAGACAAGGAATATGAGTCAGAATTATTGCAACCACAGCAGTCAAGCACGTTGAATAATAATTTCACAACAATGTCCTGTCAACTGTTAATGTGCCAATTCTCTGTGTTTTATGTTACTAAAGTGTAACAAGCCTCATATTGCATACTGCAGAAGACTAAGCTCGTTGTGCTGATGAGAACAAAGTTGACCTTCCATCATTATTCTACAATGGAATCGGGATCTCAAAAATTAGACACAAAAATCAATTATTTGATACTCAATAAATTTCCGGGAAGCAACTCCTGTTAACATTACAATTCTCGAGCACTAACTGATGAATAATAAACCCCTTAAAAATAAGGATTTTGAGAAGTAAATGGTTCTCAGCTCAATGGCTCTTTGGAATTTGATTAGATGATAAATTAGTTGCACAATTTAATGAAATGTTTATTGGCATCTGCATGTACAAAAAGTTTGGACGACATGTACATCCATTGTTTTCAAAAGTGCACAATTTGTGAAAAGAGAAGGGATCTTTGAAATATCCTATCTTTTGAAGCTATTTATCACCATAGCAGAATATCAAGGAAAAAGATCCCTTTAAAGTTTAAACTATGCATATAAGATATCTTTTATAAAATCTCAGCTGGTCAAGTTTAATTTTTTAATTGGTGAAACCTCACTCACCAGTGTTCGGTTCAACAGAGAAGCAACAGCAAGTGCAGTCCTTATCTGCCTCAACTGAAACATGCAAATAAGAATGTCACTTGACCAGTTAATTACTTGACCATCTCTCCAAATCTCAATAAGAAATGCCAACACTGATCTTTTTTATATTATCTTACCTGGTAATTAACCAATGAGAAGTGTGATTGTAAGGTATGTGGACCATCCAGCAACAAACTCTTAGGAATACCAGGTTTGAATGATAAGAAACCTCCTGCAAAGACACAACTTGTTAGAAGGATAACAAGCATGACAACATAACATAGTTTTTGGAAGAATTAAGCATAGAATCCAGTAGCCTCGCAAGTAAACTTGAAGAGATAGACACGAGACTCTGGGATGTGTACGGTGTGCTGAATTTTCTATCATCATTTCGTTGATTGTGATGCTCTAGTTCTTGCTCCAGACCTCAACTAAATACAGTCATACGAAAGATCATTTATTACAGAACTTTCCAAAATGAACACCGTCCATTTACATGCATCTCATAAACTTTTGGCATTTTGATGGTAGGTGCAGGTATATATATTTGGCATTTTACATCTAAGTCTTGTGTTTACATGTTAGTTAGAATTTCTTTCTCACTTTCTCGGTATACATATTCTTTGTATACTACTTTCAATTTTTCTTCGATATAAGTTTCGACTTAGTATTTTTATTGTAATCTATATTAAGATCACTTTATTGTTATCAATATTGATTATACTAGGCTCATCTATATGTGAGAAAGAAAGGTTTTCCATGCAGCCCTATATTGTCCGATACGGGCGGTATGTACCGTCCAGTACGATATGCATCATCATGGCAGTACAAATTTAATATATAATATTATATTATATTATATTATATAAATATATATTAAAAATTAGAAAAAAAACTAAGCGTCGCCTCGTCTTCCTGCGTGGGAGGGCGAGGCATCGCCTCGTCTTCTCGCGCTGTCATGGACAAAAATATAAATAGATGCCTCGCCTTCCCGCGCTGTCATGGACAAAAATATAAACAAGGTATTCAACGTAATGTTCATGTTTGTCCATGTCTTTCAGTTTTTGTACATGCTTTGTACATCAAGTAGCAGGCTTACAGTAGACTTCGTAGCCCTCGTTTGGTTAACTTACATGGCCGGTTTCGGTTTGTAAATGAGAGTCGTGTCATTTGGACACTTATGGGGATAACGGTCTGTAATGGACCTTGATCCTTTATGTGCAATCGTTCGGAGCTTGTAAAGGCCATGATTGTAATTTGTATTGGCTATATAAAGTGTTTGCTAAAGTAGTTGCTTGTGGATCCCGTGATAAATATTTTCTCTAACCCGTTTTCTCTTTTGTAGGTCCTAAGGGACCCTAGGAGGTTTCAGGGAGGCTGACTTTTGCGGACGGACACACAAGGGTGTCGCACAACTTAGGCAAAACCAGCTAAGTTCATGACAGATGGTATCAGAGCGAGATAAGCACATGCAGAAACACTTGCCATGCAAACATGGGGGACCCTTTGCGCGAGAGGCACCACGAGGACAAGCAAGCTAAAAAGAATGCGTAGCGCACAAAGGTTGGGATCGCTAAGTTCAAGCTACGGCTCGACGTTGGCAACCGATTTAACGGTTCTCAAGGCAAGCGAGACGCTTGGTAAGAGATGAGACCGTGTAAAGTGGGATGTGTTGCGCAACGACTAAAAGAGTCATACAAAAAGCTCACAGAGGTAAGGGGAATTGCTAACTCAAAGAATTCGGTACTTATGCAAGGGCTTGTATGCGGACGATAGAGTGTTCGTGGCCATCCCAAGGCGACCGGAACTCCATGTCATAGAGCATTAAAACTTTCTCTTCAGCATGGAAAGGATAAGTCCGTAGGAGACTGAAGTGTGCAACAAGTTCAGCACGTTGCTAGACCTTGAAGGATGCAATGGGGGCTGTATTGCGAAGAGTCATAATCTAGCAAGTGCATTTGTGGGGGCAGAACCATGCACAGATTGTTCAGTAAGACGGAATAGTCCAAGGGGATTGTGGTCTCCGAAACTTCTAGAAGGAAGAATAGAAAGAGGGAAGTTGCTCCAACAGGACAAATATCCAGGAAGGATATGTCTTGGTTCTCCAGAGGGAGAATCATGTGCAGTGAACCGCACATGTTGAGGAAAAGTACCTCAAGACAATATCTCTACAAAGCTCAACGGACCGAGCGAGCAACGAGAAGTCATTGTATGATCTCGAATAAGGTAATGCATTGACAGATGCATTGCGAGATCAAGTGAGAGAGTGACCATGACAACATCATACGAAGGTACACTTAGAGTCGATGTGGAAATCAAACTCAACTGAGGGCTGATCCGTAAAATGGTGGGTGCAAGGGTCACCACCAACTCAATACAAATCGAGAGGCGAAGCAACTTGGGCGGAACTTAGTGAAGTATCTAAGCCGCATGAAGGGAGTCGACGTAGAAGATGAAACTGTTAGAAGCCTAGCGGGTTCTAAGCTCAGGGTGATCACTATAGAGGATCGACCTCCTTGGAACTCCATAGGGGTTCCCTCCTCCAAATTGCTACTCAAAGGCTGCAAAAAATATTCTTTTATTGATGATAAAAAGTAGAGGATTACAAGGTTATTTATAGACCTTCTACCCCTAATTCCTAAGAGGACTCCTATTTCAAGACTCCTACCTTAAAGCAACTCCTAATACACCTCTAATTCTAACTTTCAACCGGCCCAACTAGGGGTGGACGATTGCTTATTGTTTTCCTAATCTTATTTTAACTTAATCTCCTTCTCAACCAACCCCCTCTTTAACTAGGATAAGGGGTGGTTAATTAAGGTAATATGCATCTTACTCCCTCTTCAAATATCTTCCTCAACTAATCCTATCCTAGTCGGCCTCCTTACTTTCCTTAATAGGGGTCGGCTAAATAGGATTTACATGAATGCCCTTAGATTTTACATGGTTGCCCTCTTTAATAAAACTAAATTAGGACTCCCCTAGCTAGAGTCCTAACAGACCTGCCCTCTTCAAATCAGCCTTGTCCTCAAGGTTGATGCTCCATGAATTCTAAAAATTTGATTTTTAAATCGTCATAGTTTTCCCAAGTGGCCTCTTCTTTTGGAAGGTTCGCCCACCGTATTAGCACTTCAGTAGTCGGTCACTGTCGTCGTGTCACAATCCTTCGGTCAATAATGGCACTTGGTTGGGACTGGAGCTCTCCTTGGACAGTCATATTAGGCAGATGTCTTTGAACTGTCTCGCTCTGTCCTAACTTGAGCTTCAAGCACGACACATGGAAGACTGGATGGATTCGGGAGTCGGCAGGTAGGTCCAATCTGTATGCTATTGCCTCGATGCGCTCCACGATCTGGTAAGGTCCATAGAACCGAGGTGAAAGCTTCATGGATGCTCTGGTCTAGATCGATGTTTGTCTGTATGGCTGGAGTCGAGAAATACTCAATCTCCCACTGAAAATTCTCTTTCGCCTTTGTGTTAATCATATTTCTGCTTCATCCTTGCTTGAGCTGCAGTGAGGTTATCTTTTAATAAATTTAGCATTTTGTCTTTGTCCTGTAGTTCCCTATCTACTTCTACTTTAGAGGTGCCCAATAAATATTTTGGGATTACAGGGGAAGGTCGAACATACATAGCCTCATAGGGTGTAATTTTCGTAGACGAATGATAAGTTGTATTATACCACCACTCAGCCCAAGGGATCCACTTTGTCCACTCTTTCGGTTGATCACTGGTGAAGCATCTGAGGTATGTTTCTAGACACCTATTCACCACTTCAGTCTGGCGTGATATGTTGTGTTCATCTTCAATTTAGTGCCCTACATCTAAAATAATTCTGTCCAGAATTTGCTTGTGAAGACCCTATCACGATCACTTATAATAAATCTTGGCATCCCATGCAATTTTAAAATATTTTCCATAAAGATTTGGGCAATACTGGAAGCAGTGTAGGGATTACGAACTGCACAAAAGTGAGCATACTTTGTAACGCGATCAACAACAACAAGAATCGAACCTTTTCCTTGTGATGAGGGTAGCCCTTCGATGAAATCCATTGATATATCGATCCATATCTAGTCCAGGATAGGTAGAGGCTGTAGCTTTACGGGGCTTGCCACTGTTTCGCCTTTATGTCATTGACACACATCACATTGTGCCATGAATTTAGCAATAGCATTTTTCATCCCTTCCCAATAAAAATTCTGCTTAATTCTCTTATAGGTTCTAAGGAACCTGGAATGCCCGACCGCGGGTGTGGTATATGGTCTTTATGCAACTAGAATTTGGCGCAAGCACAATGCGTCCCTTATAGATTAGGTCTTTTGAGTTCCAACTATAATGAGCCACAGAACCTAGTTCTCCCTCTAATTTTTTTATGATCTTGTTGGTTCCAAGATTATCTTATCATTCTCTCCTAATGTCCTCAAGGAAGTTGTTGGTCAGAAGTGAAACGACCGAAAATTCAGCTTGCTCGTGCAGTCGTGAAAGCGCATCTGCAACAATATTCTATTTTTTCTTTTTATAATTTATTTTATAATCATATCCAAGAAGCTTTGTTACCCATTTTTGCTACTCAGGGGAAGATATCTTCTGCTCCAAGAAATATTTCAGGCTCTTATGGTTGGTCTTGATTTAGAAGCGTTGCCCGATTAAGTACGGTCTCTATTTAGCCACCTACGCACAATTGCGAGCATCTCCTTGTCGTAAATAGTCATCTTGAGGTGGAAAGGAGATAAAACCTTACTTGTATATACTAGAGGGCGGCCATCTTGCATTAACACAACAACTATTCCCTCTCCAGAAGCATCGGCTTCAATAACAAAAGTCTTGTCGAAGTCAGGTAATGCTAGCACAGGCATTGTCATCATTGCGATTTTAAGTTCGTCAAAGGTGGTGAAGGCTCTATCCGACCACTGGAAAGCATCTTTTTTCAGCAAGGAAGCAAGAGGTGCACTGATCTTCCCGTAGTCTTTCACGAACTTATGATAGTAGCCTGTTAAACTGAGAAAGTCGCACAGCCATTTTATGTTTCTTGGGGTCGACCAATTCTGTATTGCTTCAATTTTGGAAGGGTCCACCGCTACTCCTTCCTCTGATATAATATGCCTAAGATACTCCACCTTCTGTTGAAAAAAGCTATACTTTGACCTTTTGACAAAAAGAACATACTCTCGAAGAATCGTCAAAACAAGTCGTAAGTGCTCAAAATGACTTTCAATAGAAGGGCTGTAAATAAGAATGTCATCGAAGAAAACCAGCACAAACTTACAAAGATAATTTTGGAAGATATCATTCATAAGACTCTGGAAAGTTGAGGGAGCATTGGTGAGGCCGAAGGGCATTACCAGGAATTCGTAGTGGTCGTTATGTGTCTGAAAGACGGTTTTTGGTATATCCTCTTCGCACACTCGTATCTGATGATATCTGGATCGAGGGTCCAGCTTTGTGAAGATTCGTGCTCCCATTAGTTCATCAAGCAACTCATCTACTACTGGAATAGGGTACTTATCCTTGACAGTTATACTGTTGAGAGCTCTGTAGTTGACGCACATTCGCCACGTTTCGTCCTTTCGTACAAGGAGCACCGGTGAAGAGTATGGCCTATAACTCAACCGAATAACTCTTGTTCCGAGCATCTCTTTCACAATCTTTTCTATTTCGTCCTTCTGTAGATGAGGATACCGGTATGGCCGAGTGTTTACTAGAGGTTTGCCCAGAAGAATCGGTATCCGATGATCATGCTGGTGGCTAGGGGGTAGGCTGCGCGGTTCATCAAATACATCCGAAAATTCAGCAAGGAAAGTAGATTTGGGTCTTTAACTTCAGTTGTCTCCCCCTTGGATTGTTGCTCAAGTTATACTAATAAGTCGTTGCATGATTTTTGTAATACTTTCTTTATTCGTCGCGTGCAAATCATCGATATGTCACTCCCCCGTTTGCCGCGTAGTACCACCTATTTTCCCTGGCTACAAAACTTCATGATTAATTTTGAAAAATTCCAGGAAACATCACCTAATGTCGTCAGCCATTCGATGCCAAGCACGTCTTCATAATCATCAAGAGGGAGGAGGGAAAAATCTACGATTATTTCTTGATCCTGCAGCAAAAGCTTCACCTGCGGGCACCGACGATCACACTTCAGAATTCGTCCGTCGGCGACTTTAATATCAAACTTGATGCAATCTTCAATAGGTAAGGCCATCCGAACAGCAACCTTGTTGTTTATGAAATTATTAGTGCTCCTGGTGTCAATGAGAACGGTAATCGGTTGTTGCTTCAGAAATCCTCTTATTTTCATCGTTTGTGGATTCGCATAGCCGGCAAGAGCATGTATTGTAATATCAATCGACTGCTCTTCTTCATCTGTGACCTCTACCTCATGCTCTTGGACCTTCTCCTCCACATCTTCAAGAGGCTCAATCAATAGGAGGCGGCCCTTTTTGCAGCGATGATCGTGACTCCACGGTTCGTCGCAATGCAAACAAAGCCCCTTTGCTGATCGGTCACGTAGTTCTTCTCTTGTTAATTTTTTTGGCAGCGAAGGACGGCTGGGAATAAAAGGAGGCTTATATGTCATGGGTCTAGGAGTGGTTCTTGTCCTCCGGGCGTCTTGGTTGAGTCGCTCTTCTTGTATCCAAGAGAAAGAAATTGCAGTAGCAACGGTACGGGGCTACCGTGCCTTAACCTCCCCTTTTATCTTCGGTTTGAGTCCCTCGATGAAGGTACCTAGCAATTGTCGATCAGTCCAATCACGAGCAAGGTAGGATAGATTCTCAAACCAGGTTTGACACTCTTGAATTGTAGAGGTTTACCGGATTTTTACGAGTTGACCGTCGATATTTCGTACTCCGTAGGTCCAAAGCGATTCAGTAGTGCATTCTTAAATTGATTCCACATCGGAGCCCCATGATTATTATGCAGCCAATTGTACCATTGGATAGCATCTCCTTTAAGGTGGATGACAACAATTTCCACCATAGCATCGTCCGACGTTCGGTAGTAGCGAAAGTAACGTTCGGCGCGCGAAATCCACCCCGCTAGGTCTCCTTCCCATCGTGGAAAGTCCACCCTCATGCGTGGCTGACATATGTCCGAAGGCTGTCCCTCCCTCTCTAGAGGCTTCTCTAAATTCTCTCCTCGCTGAGATTTGGTTGGACTTGGTGGTTGTCCAATTTTGAACTTTGCGAATAAAGCGCAGTTTGTCCTCCAAGTGCGATTCGAGTCGTGATTCAAGCCGAGATTCCAATGCTTCAAACTTGGCATCAATTGGATCTTGGGAAGCCAGCGTATGCCTGTAGATCAGATATGTCCTTGTCTTTTTTCTGTTAACGAGTCAATGGCATGGGTGGTGGAAGATTCGACAATCGGTTGGTGATAGAAGGGTTCGGCAATAGTTTTCTGTTTTGGGCTACGGTTTTTGGGGGTGTTAGGGTTATGAAAATAGGTTATGACGGCTGCGTTTTAAGGCTAGAGGGATGCCCTAAAGGCGTCTTGGGTGGTGGCAGCAAGATGGTTGGGTTTCGATAGATTATGGATAGGAAGAAAGACAAAGGTGCAACAGCAGATTTTTCATTGAAAAAAGTCCAACAGTGAAGACGTAATTTTTTCTAGAAATTCTCAATGAAAATTCGAGTGAAACTCAAGGAGGATCTACTGGTAAGTAAGAGGTAATGCCGATAAAAATTTCGTGGTAAGAAATAACAACAATAGGTTCGGCAAAATCAAAGATCACGAAGAAGTATGGCAGCAGATTTTTACGTCTAAACTGCAGCAGTCTGGACGTAAAAGATGAGCAAGTTATCTTGATGATTTTTCGACAAAACCAAAGAGAGATCCGAGGATAGGAAGTTATAAAGCCGTGGTAGAAATTTCGTAGAAATTTGATCGAAAACACTGACAAATCAAGCGATGAAGGGGTGTCTGGAATTCTGTAATTTTCGTAAAGATGGAAACTTTATGATGAAAAGTTTATGCAGCAATATAGGATTTTTTTTTTTTTTTGGGGTTTGGATTAAGGATAACTAAATTACGACAGTAGTAAGGTAGAAAACCATAACCTGTTGCAATTCACGGGGAGATCAAAGAATGATCTGCGATAGTGGAGATGACAGCAGAGTTTGGTGACGAACTTCCAGCAATTGTGGGAATTGCTTTGGATAGCTGTGGGGGGCTGATGGATGGTTGTGGAAGGGCAGCGAGACATCAAGAACGCTGCTCTGATACCAAGTGTTAGAACCCTAGCGGATTCTAAGCTAGGGGGTGATCACTATAGGGGATCGGCCTCCTTGGACTTTTATAGGGGTTCCCTCCTCCAAATTGCTGCTTAAAGGCTGCAGAAAATATTCTTCTATTGATGATAAAAAGTAAAGGATTACAAGGTTATTTATAAACCTTCTAACCCTAATTCCTAAGAGGACTTCTACTTCAAGACTCCTACCTATAAGCAACTCCTAATGCACCTCTAATTCTAACTTCCAACCGGCCCAACTAGGGGTGGCCCGTTGCTTATTGTTTTCATAATCCTATTCTAACTTAATCCCTTTCTCAACCAACCCCCTCTTTAACTAGGATAAGGGGCGGTTAATTAAGGTAATATGCATCTTACTTCCTCTTCAAATATCTTCCTCAACTACTCCTATCCTAGCCGGTCTCCTTACTTTCCTTAATAGGGGTCGACTAGATAGGAATTACATGAATGCCCTTAGATTTTACATGATTGCCCTCTTTAATGAAACTAAATTAGGACTCCCCTAGCTAGAGTCCTAACAAGAACATGGAGCATAGGCACAAAGATTTCTTGGACAGAGGTCAACGACATGAACTCTTGTAGAGGCAAGAATGGAATCATGTTGTTCCATGGGTTTTTCATTCTGATAGGGCGGACTCATCTTGCTTGCTGCCAAAGACAAAGGGAGCTTCGAGGCATATACAACTTGTCTCTGAGATGCATATGATAGAGGGACTACGACGACTCAACGTGCGGAGGCGAAGTTTAGATCGGAAGGCCTTAGCACGGGTCAAGAGGACGGAGAGGCGGGTACTCTTGAAGAATCTATCACAGTGCTGTTATTCGAGTTGTCATGAAGGAAGCAGCACGCAACAGAGATTGTGCTAGTGGGGGATAGAGGTCCTAGGATCCAAACAATGGTGCACCAATTTTAGCTAAGTCTGGGGACTTTGAGAGCTACTAGGCGACGGACTATCCTAGAGAGATGCTTCGTCCGAGTGTGACCCGAGAATGGGTGGGCGAAGGTGAATTGCCAAAGAAGTGAATACAATTGGAGGTGACGGAGGCCCTACGATGTATTGGCAGATGCCACACATGGAGAAATTGTAGTCTGAATTCATCACACAAGAATCTGAATGCAATGGAGATCAAGGTTTGCAATTTCAACTTGTACCACCTGGTATGGGCGGTACATATCGATCCGTCAGGTTGTCGGTACGCGGACCGCCCGCTACCGGGTGGTACCACCAAAAATCGATCATCAACGACCGATTGAGTGAGAAATCGACCGTCAACGGTCGATTTCGACCGTCGGCGATCGATTTTAGGAGAAATCAGGTCAATTGAGGGAGAAAAAGGGAAGAAGAAGAAAAGAAGAAAAAAGAAGAGGAGAAGAAGGAAACCTAGCGCCGTGCATGGCCGCCCACGAGTCGCCCGGCGCCTCGACGGCTCACCACCCGCGAGGAGAAAGATCGAGATGGCGTCACCCTTTTTTCTAATATATTAAATATATTAATATTTATAATATATAATATTATATTATATAATATTATATTATATTTTAATATATCGGGCAGTACGCACTGTGCATACTGCTCGGTATCGGTACGGACCGGTAAGTCAAACCTTGATGGAGATGTCACTGGGAGGATTATGGTGGAATAGTTTGAGGCAATACAACACACGCGGGAGACGTCCCATGAGGGATGTGATCATGCGGAAGTATGATTAGGAGCTACTGGGAGCTCCACTTCGGTGAACAACACAATGACAAGAAGAGCTATGAATTCAATGAAGTGAATGTCATGGTACTACAACGGCGAGCCTTCTGCGTGTGCGTATTGAATCTTGCATTGGATAAAAGCCTTGCTCATCAGCATATGGGGGTTATGTACTACCGAGGGAGTATTCTGAGTGCAAGTACCAGTGAGTCCCATTAGAGCGACTGGAGAGCTGGGCTGCTTCAGTGCTCACATTCACTTAAGAGAGCCCCGCAAGTCAGAGGACAAGGTCGAGTAAGTGAACGTTGCTACCAAGGAAGGTAAGGAGAACATAATTGGCGCGAGCCCTGCAACAAGATGGTGGAGGTCATACATGGGAGTTGTAGTCTGTCTTTCCATCGACCAAGGGAAACTGCTCAGAGAACACAGAGGTGTTGAAGTAAGTGGTCGAAAGGGACGAGGAAGCGACGACGAGTCCACAGGGGCTCAGCTACCCAAAAGCAAAGTGTCGGTCAGAAAGGAGGTGAACTCGGAGGAGTGTCATAATGTCGTGGAGGCGGATCTACCGATCATGAAGAAATGGACGCATATACAAAGCAACAGACAGTAGGGCCATGGGCTTGGCAAACCGCCGTGGTACCGCAGAGGCAGGACTTTCGTAGAGTTATCGATCCCCTACTCTCATGGAGGGAGAGCGTTGATCGTGAAAGGGGCCGAGGAGGTGGAGAATGCAAAGGCAAATTCCAAGTACCAGGACAGGGCTAAAGGGCAGAGGCCAAAGAACTTCATAAGACCAGTGACAACGGGCTTCTCATCAAGATAGCCGAGAGTGGGAGACTTCCGGTTGATGCAGGAGTGCTCGACCAAGGAACGAAGTAAGCAGTACGTGGTGTTGTACCTTTTATACTCAGAGGAGTAGGCGACAAAGATGATAGAAAATACGGTACAATCCCAAAGGCAACCAAGACTATCAAAGACTTGCTCCAAGTTGGGGTGAGTTTGCTCTTTTCGGGCAAAACTTCTTGCATTCCGGAAGTTCGATGGCAGAGAAAAGACGAATCATAGTATCTAACTCAACACAAGGAGTACAAACACTTCGGGTGCTTCAGAAGTGTAAGCAAAGAATGGGCGAAGACTAGTAACCAACTCAATGCATGAAGTACAACCTCGAGGAAGCAAGTGAAGTCAAGTAACTTTGTCTTCTCAACTCCTAAGAGAATAGGCGAAACCAAGTACCCCAGTTCTCTTATTTATCTTGCAGAAGAGCTCTGCACAAGTTCAAAGACCCTTCGAAGAAATCTAATGGAAGACAATAGTTGTCAAATCCTCACCATTGGTGATCGGTGCTACTGAGGATAGATTGTTCGCTTCATTTCCCAACAAATGTCAATCGAAAGCGGAAGTAATACGAACCTACTTGGAAGCGACAACTAAGTTAAAGAAGAATCGATAGGCTATTTTTGTAAAGGACCTCAAAAACTTCAAAGTCTGCAAGATGATACTCGTTAAAGCTCCAACAAGCATCCATCCAGTTCAAGAGACAATAGATGTTTTAGATACTGATGCAAAATAAGGAAGGTCTTTTCCTTTATCAAAAGGATCTGCAAGAATCAACAAGGATCAACACAACATAGTCGACCCCACACCAAAGTCAGTCATTGGTGAGTTGAAGTGCATGGCGGATCAGAGTTTGATTACTCAACAACAGCGGCAAAGAGCAACTGGGAGCTAATGTGTTGCAGCCAAAGCAGAAGATTGAAGATTCAGCAAAAGGCGAGGAGATGTAGCGTCTCCAGCGGATTCGACAAGGACGTCAAAGGAATAAGTGGGGGAGAATGTCACGAACAAAAATATAAACAAGATATTCAACGTAATGCTAATGTTTGTCCGTGTCTTTCAGTTTTTGTACATGCTTTGTACAGTAAGTAGCAGGCTCGCAGTAGACTTGGCAGCCCTCGTTGGTTAACTTTCATAGTT
Organism: Ensete glaucum; assembly: GCA_021527575.1. Classification (NCBI taxonomy): domain Eukaryota; kingdom Viridiplantae; phylum Streptophyta; class Magnoliopsida; order Zingiberales; family Musaceae; genus Ensete; species Ensete glaucum. Next base: position 54,888,303 of record CM038553.1, read on the forward strand.
GGTTTTAGCTTGTAAATAAGAGTCATGTCATGTGGACACTTGTGGGGATAACAATCTATAATGGACCTTGATCCTTTGTGTGCAACCGTTTAGAGCTTGTAAAGTCTATGATTGTAATTTGTATTGGCTATATAAAGTGTCTGCCAAAGTAGTTGCTTGTGGATCCCGTGGAAAATATTTTCTCTAACCCGTTTTCTCTTTTGTAGGTCCTAAGGGACCCTAGGAGGTTTCGAGGAGGCTGACCTTTGCAGATGGACATGCAAGGGTGCCGCACAACTTAGGCAAAACCAGCTAAGTTCGTGACAGCGCGGGGATGAGGAAACGTCTCGTTCGCTCGCTGGAAGACGAGGCGTCGCCTCCTCTTCCGACTCAGGGATGAGGTGCCGCCTCATCTTCCCGCACTAGGATGAGGCATTGCCTTGTTCTCCCGTTGGAGGACGAGGCGTCGCCTCGTCTTATAGTTCAAGGACGAGGCGCGCCTAGTCTTCCCGCACGAGGACAAGGCAACAACTTGTCTTCCCACGAGGACGAGGTGCCGCCTCATTTCTCCCGTGAGGTAAGGCTATGCCTCGTGTTTTTTTATTTTATATATATATATATTATATTATATTTAATATTATATAAAATATTATATTATATTTTAATGTACCAAGCGGTACACATTATGCATACCACTCAATACCGGGTACCGTACTATACCGATCAGATACCGGTACACCGGTATGGACCGATACGTGGAACCTTGTAAGAAAGAACTCTAAATTAATATATTTTTATTTTTTACTGATTTTTGAGTATTTTTCTAGTTTCACGGTGCATGCCGACATAACATGTATTGATATGCTGATACAGACAAGAGTCATACTAGTCCAGGCCTTGAATGCTAGTACAAAAGAACCATTTCAGATCGAAACTTGGACTGGTAGGGTGAGATACACGGAATTGTGTTCCTTGCATACTCACATGAATCTATAGCTTATCCAAGTTTTTCAATAGATAATTTCTCAACACAGCCTGGCATCTCAAAAATGCTATAGTACTAGTACTGGTTTTCAGTATTCACAGCCTGGCATCGCAAAAATGCCATAGCACTAGTACTGGCTTTCAGTATTCACAGCCTAGCATCTCAAAAATGTCATAGCACTAGTACAGGTTTTCAGTATTCAGGGAAATATTTTTCACTTATTGCCTATCAATATTACAACTCACTTTTGAATTATGCAGTAAAAGTCGAGTACAAAAAAAAAAGTTGTCAACCAGCTAAGACATTTAAGTTAGTATAAAAAGATGCATTTTACCAGATGAGTTAAGAAGAGAGAATACCTGATGTATCGTAATATGCAGGTTGGTCATAGAAAAGCATAGCCTCACGTAACCTATGGCGCTTTCCATCAGAACCTGCAAACTGGAAGGTAGTATGCACAGCATATGGTTCCAGTTTGAGCTGCTGGGGCATTGCCTGCCAGTTCATTTAAAAGAATTATTGCATGGTTATTCACATTTATTTGGCTTAAAGAGAGAGAAACAAAACAACAAACTATACAATAACCACAGTTGGTTGAGCAACAAGGAACTAACAGCTCGAAGAACAACAACAACAACAACAACAAAGCCGTAAGTCCCAACTATTTGGGCTCGGCTACATGGATATTTTGTCGCCATTGAGATCTGTAAAAATTCATATGCCAAGTTAAATTCAGAGTACTTAAATCTTTGTAGTTTCTATTGAAGTATTTTTTGGTCTTCCCTACCCTTCCTCGTATCACTAACATTAATTATATCATCTCTTTTGACAATCACATTCAGAGGTCTCCTAAGCACATGCTCATACCATCTTAAATGATTTTCTCTCATCTTATCCTCTATCAAAACTTTTTTATATCTAGTTGTTCACGAATAAAAATATTTTTTCTTGTATTTCCTAGTAACTCCACACATCCATCTCAAAGTTCTCATCTCGGCAACACAAACTTTTTGCAAATATTGTTTCCTTAACTGCCCAACACTTAGATCTATAAAGCATGGTCTCATAGCTATCTTATAAATTTTTTAATATCAAAGATATTCGATGATCACACAATACTCCTGATGTCCCTCGTCATCTTAGTCATCCTATTTTTACTCTATGAGTAATATCTTCATCAATCTCTCCATCTTATTAAATAATTGATTCAAGATACCTAAAGTTTTTACTTAAAGCGAAATTCTAGTCCAATTTAACTATTTTCTCTTATCTATTTCTAAAAGCACAAATTATATTTTATATATTCAGTTTTGGTCATACTTAATCTAAAACTTTTAGTTTTTAAAGCTTGCCTCCATAGCTCAAGTTTATAATTAATTTTACTTAGGTTCTCATCAACTAAGACAATATCATCAACAAATAACATACATCGAGGAGGTCTATCATGTAGGTGACTAGTCAGTTCTTCCATTATCAGTGTGAAAAGATAGGGACTTAATGCAGATCGATGATGTAATCCTATGCTAATAGGAAACTCACTAGACACTCTCCCTATAGTTCTGACACTAATAACTACATTATCAAATATATCTTTAATAACTTAAATAATTAGTGGAATACCTTTCTTTTCTGAAACCCACCGTAATAAATCTCTAGGACCTCTATCAAAGGCTTTCTCTAAGTCAATAAAACCATATACAAATCTTTCTTTTTCTCCCTATATTTTTTCATTAATTGTCTTAATAAATAAATAACTTACTTATAAAACCAAATTGATTTTCAGATATATTTGTTTCAAACCTTATCCTACTTTTGATAACTCTTTTCCAAAGTTTCATAGTATGACTCATGATTAAAATTCCTTTATAATTTGAATATTCTTGTATATCACCCTTATTTTTGTAAATTGGCAAAAAAAAATATTTTTTTCATTTAACAGGATAACAGCTCCAAGAACAATTAGAAGAAAAAGAATTATTGCTTAGGATTCATATTGCATGCTTAAAAACATAGAATAACATACTGCATACTATACCATAACCATAGTTGGATGAGCAACAATGAATTAACAGCTACAAAGACAATCAAAAGGAACTACCTGGATAAAGTATGTGTGTCCACTGCAAAATATACTTGCTGGCAAAAGACCCAACTTAAGGGTCCCATCATAAGCATAAAAAAGTCCACTTTCTCCTTCAAGTGATGGTCCTAAAACTTGGTGGACAAGATCATTAAAGCCAGCCTGGTCCCATTTCTGGTCATCACTTAAAAGTATATCTTTCCACTCCTTAGCTAGCCTTTTCGCAGCATCAGTGGGACGCCAATGAAATATTCCAATATTATAGGCAGTAGTTACTACAAACAATAGAAGGGGAAGATATTAGTTAATGATCCTAGACCTATCAAAGTCAAATTTTGATTAAAGAAAACTTTAAAGAACGTTAAGAAAGGGTTAAGGAAAGAAACGAAAGTGCAGATGCCGTGTATTAGCCTTACTATGTTTTGGCTTGCACCTTGCGTGGCACCAAGACAAGTGCCCTTCCGTTACAACATGTGTCAGCCATGTGGACATATGCAAACCTAAACATCAAGTTTTCTACAGTCTAGTTTATAGGCTCCTTCATAGAACCTGACATCAGCAACATTGTTTGATATCTTTGAACAATCTTTATCACTAACAATTAAAAAAGTAACGAAGATGATATATTTGATAAACTAACTAAGATTCACTCGACTATGGAATGAGTCATAAACAGAATGTCAATTTTATTACTTATGCCCAATTATAAAGGACCTCCCGAGTAGGTTATTGAGATCATTTTTGCTACAGGAAATAAGATTGTGTAAAAATTTGTGTACATGATAAGGTCAAACATTTTAGATACTAATACAAGTAATGGCACCCATAGCAGAATCTTAATATATCAGTACAACTTGGCATATTGAAAAAAAAAATCAAGAATGTTTAATATATCTGTACCAGCTAGTGAGGTTATTACTTATTACTAAGATTCGTTGACATTAGTAGAAAATACCATTCTGCCAGACTTCCAAACTGTCATCAGTTGTTGTTGGTCTAATCTGATCGCTTGATGTTAACATATCTGCTTCCGGAAAACGAGCAAAATATGGAAGTGGGTTCTGTTCCAAGCAAAAACACATACTAAATCATTTATAATATGAGACGAGAAAAAACAGTAAAGAATGCTTTGAGTGAACTATCCAATTCAATAGATATAATTCAAGGACTGGTTGGCCAAGCAAATCAACAAAAGAAATTTGTTTCTATCCTGGTAAGTCCAAGGAAAGATTTAACTCTTGCAAAGCTTGATAAACATTGAGAGAATTTCATTCTTATTCTAACTGCATTACATACAAGAACAAGAATTGACCAAAAGATAGAGCTTGGCCTTTGGAAAGCCAGCTTTCCTGACACTGACATGCAATTCCATTTGAAATCATCTTGCATCCTCAAGAGGAATCCAACATTCCAAACTAGAACTGTTGTATTGCACTAATTATTTTTAATCCAAAATTATGATTTACATTATTAAGAACACTTATTAAAGTGTGCATTTGAAGGAGACCTACCATGCTACAAGAAGCTTCTGTGACATAGACAAGGTGCACAATCCATAGTATTTTCCAAGGTTTTCAATTTCGACGGGCGGTACATACCGTTGTTGTCGACGAACTCTCGGATTTAAAAATCGACCATTGGAGGTCGATTTTGGCCGTCAGCGGCTGATTGAGGGAGAAATCGACCGTCGGCGGTCGATTGAGGGAGAAAAAGGGAAGAAGAAGAAGAAGAAGAAGAAGAGGAAAAGAAGAAAAAAAGAAAAGAAGAGTACCTATTTCCCCGCACCATCCTCGCCGGCTGCCGCGGCCGTCGTTCGTCACCGACTCACGCACGCCACCCATGGGTCGTGGGCACTTTTTCTCCCGCGCGAGGAGACGGAATGTCTCCCCACGCGGGGAGAAAGGTCAAGGCGACATCAACCCCTTTTCTTTTTTGTAAATTAATATATTAATATATTTAATATTATATTATAAAATTTTTATATTATATTTTAATATATCGAGCGGTATGTACTATGTGTACCACCTGGTATCGGTACTGTACCAATACCGAGATAAACTCGGTACATCGATACGGACCGGTAAGTCAAATCTTGGTATTTTCTACGTTCATGCGTTCATCCATATCCTTACTCCGTCACTTCTTTTCACCCAATTGAAGATTGAAAGATACGATATCCTAAAGTTTTTTGTTATACCAAGATTGGTCTAAACCCTCTTGGTTATCTTAAAAGGAATTGTACATATACATGGTAATTTGAAGTCTCTATCAAACATATTCCATACACATTTCAAGTTATTTCTAACTTTGTCAATTTTAATTATGTTAATATCATAAAAAAGTCAGAATTGGCCTGGGTAACAATAATTTCTTGTAGCATGGTGAAATTTTTGAGTTTCCAAAAATAGATACCATAAATTTGGAAATGGAATCACATTTAAATCATGTCTCCAGTAACAATTAATATATGAAAAGTTTTTAATATTGGAAAGATAAGTATAGATTAATCATGCAGAACTTATATATGGTCTAATCCCCAGAACACATATAGTCTCCAAGGTATAAAACTTCACATGTGCAGGAACATTTGCTTATATTAGGTTACACAAAGTTATAATGATGAAACTATTATAAGGTGCAGTAGGTAGGTGGTAAATACAAGAAGGTAGAAGAGAACATCTATAAGTTCAGGTAATAAAGACAGACATCAAGATCTAAATTTTAGCATAACCAGAATAAGTAAAACATGAACTATTGATGAGATCCAAGAAAGGTTATAGTGTTGTGACATTCTACACCTATGGCCTGTCAGATCAAAAATAACAGAATTGAAACTGGTGTATACCTTTAACCAAACCATATCTGTATCACACATTAGTAACTCGTAACCAAAAGGTAGTAGGGCATTTATCAACAATACTTTTTCCCTTCCCATTTTGTGAAATTTGGCAGATCCCCAGCCAACATCTACTGGTACCATTTTGCTGCCCATGTCAAAAACAGGAATGCCTTTCCAATATAAAGCCTCCAATAGTTTGGTATCCATAGCACCTATATCCATAAAGAGAACTCAGATTAGTGTTATGTGAACTTTTTGCACATATGAATCTAATGTTGTTTAAGAGGTGCCTGACTTACCAACAAGAATGTTAAAAATATTAAGTTCCGTTAGGTGTTTGACCCAATTCAAGATAAAGTCCAGGAATGCATGGTTCCCAAATGTCACAATGATGATATTATCTTTTGCACGGTGCTTCACCATCTCCTTGGTTAGCAGAAATGACTTCAAATCAGGCATTTTACGATCAACAGGCACATCCCATATGACTCTTGTGAACATGTCTGAAGGCTCTCTTTGCAGCTTTGGCGTTCTAGTTACTGTCAAAAAATAAAAACTTTCTTAGGTTTACTCAAAGTGCTACTGAAAAGGAATAAGAATTCAAAATTAGTATGTTAAGACAAATATAATAAGAGCCTAACATCTAATTACAGCATACCTCCTCTTCAGCCTTTCTTTTGACAAAAAAACAGCTTCAATAGAACGGCGACAATCAAAGTAGAGGTAGAAGAAATTATTAATAATCAAAGTAGAGGCAGCAGAAATTATTAATTTTGCACTAATTTAATCAAGTGCTTGTCATTGTAAATTAACAACATATATTTATCCGAGTGAAGCTTTATTGATCATAATAACATCTGAGCCCCATTAAATAAGCAAAAAATGCCAAACTGTAGAGCATTCACTCTTTAGAGTGATGCTTAGCAACAACAGGGACATACCAGGGGACGTGATTTATTATTGAGTCCGTATTCAATCAAGTCACTGATTGTAGAAGAAAAAGAAAAGAATTTGACCGATTACCTATCGGCGACGGAGAAGGAGGACGAGAAGATGTTGAGGGAGGAGAAGACGACGAGAATAGCGACGTTCCATGTAAGGGTTTTCCATCTCCTCCGTCGCCGGCGCCGGCAGCGGGTGAGTAAGTGTAGACGGAGGAGAGAATGACAAGAGTAGAGAAGATGATGCCGGCAACAACCGCGGCATAGATCGCCAAAAACACGGTTTTCCCCTCCGGGAGCGGATTGCACGTCGCCATTCGTAGAGGAAGAATGCGATAAGTTCGGTAGACGATGATGGAAAAAGGGCACAGCCGCGTACTCGCTAGGGCTCATTACCTCTTTAACATCTTAATTTTTAAATTTAAAAATGTATATTATTATGAAGAAGAAATATATAATTTTGTTTATCCTAACATCATTAATTTTATTGATAAAAATATAAAAATAATATATTAAAAATAATTTTAATATTTTAATTAATAATAATGAACGATATCAATGATGACAAACAACAATACCATTGAAAATCAAGATCTAATATTATAAATGAGAAGAACAATGATAAAAGGTGAAGATCATTACATAAGTATCAACGTCGATAGAATTCTCAATCATCCTTTTTGAAAGCATTAATGGACGAGACACATGAATTAGAACCGTTGCTTTACGATCCAACTCGTGATGTGAGACGGATGAATCATATCGTCAGTAGAACTAAATATTAGAGCATCTGAGAAGTCATGATCTACTAAAACATACACTGATGTGTCATAGACTTAGTTGAATTTGCCTAAGCCATACGACACTCTCGAAAACTTAGTTGAAATTGTCGAAGCAACCTTGCCTACTGTTCCGAACTTAGTTGAAATTGCCTAAGTCATGAAATGCCCAAAGTGTTATTTGTTTACAAAAGGTCAGCCCACTTACAACCTCGTGCGGGTCCCGTATAACCTGAAAAAAATAAGTTGATTAGCTTAGAAACGAACGACAGACAAGTCTCGACGTCTCATAAAGAGAGAAGTTGTAAGAACTTTAGAGGGTTGTAAGAACGGTCGCAAGTACACAAACAACGGTTCCTAAGGTATCAAACGCAAGACAAGTTCAATTACTGATGAAAGCCTAGGCTGACATATACCCAAAGCTCCATCCAGCTTATTGACATTCGAGGGGTTTCAAGGTGCTGAGATGGCTAACATTTCGTGCTGCTCAGTGCGATCGCCACAACACGCGAAAAATGCCCTAAAACGAAGATGTTTTGGCTCAACGCAGTGAGCGATCGTTTTGCAGCATTCCTGGCTATTTTTGCTCATATTTCTTAGGCAAAAACATATAAAATCAAGGCAAAATAGGCTGCCAAACATATGTATAAACAAGAAAAAGCAATGAATGGTTCATTGAGTGAAGATGTTGTGGCTTAGCGACTACCGTCCATGACATTCTCTCCCACTTAAACGGTCAACGCCCTTGTCGATGCTTATTGGTAGGCTTTGATGTGGGCTTTTTCATGTCGTAGGGCGTCTTCTGGCTCCTAACTAGCTTCTACTCGAGGAAGCTTTTGCCACTTCACTAGGTACTTGATTTGTTCTACTCCATTGGGTAGTTTTTTCTTGCGATCCGCCAGAATAGTTTCAACTTGCTTCTCGTAGAAGGCTATAGTGAGGGGTAGTCGAGTTGGAACATTTCAAGAATCATCTTGCAGATCTAAGTGGTAGGCTTTCAAGTTGCTCACATGGAAGACGTTATGAATTATGAGCCATGTCGGCAGTTGTAACTTATATGAGACATCGCCTACCTTGCTGATGATTGGGCAGAGCCCTTCATACTTGCGTACCAATTCCTTGTGCACTTTGTGCCTAAAAAACTGGAGTGCTAGTTGGAGCTTCATCAACACCATATCACCAACTTTGAACTGCTGTGGTCGCCTTTCCAAGTCGACTCACTTATTCATCTTTTTGGTCATCTCCTCCAAGTAAGTCCATGCAATATCTGCATTGCGATGTCATGCTGGTTACAGGTGCCCTGCAAGCCAATCACGTGAGTGATGGCACGTGTAACATGCTATGATCTTTTTTGCTTATGATTAATATTGGTATATTCTCATATTACCTGTTACATATATATTGTGATGTCCTTGGTTCTGTGTAATGGGAGTCAGATCATAATAAGATCACGATAATGAGATCGATTCACCTTTAAACATAGATCCTAAATAATCCTGATTATAGATTACTTAAGAGGGATATTGAGATAACCGGATAGATTGATGTACTATATACCCGTCCATATGATGGATGCGGCAGGTCTCATAGCCACTTGTGTAGAGACACTAAGGATATAGTACATGTGCTCATTGGAGAATGAGTTTACTGATTGATCCGCTTATAGAATGTTGTATGGTTAATGATACCCAATGTTAGACATCCATTTCATAGTCCCAGTTGTGTATCTAGTCCTCAGACTTGAGACACCAAGGATGCCTTGTATGAGTACTCCTTTCTTTGACGCTAGACTTACAGGTTTAGAAAGTTTCAGATCTGGTATAACTGGTTATCAGGATTGGTAGCCAATCTTACAAAGACAATTGAGTGTCAATATAGGATCATCCACTCTCGGTATCATAAGAGGAATATCTTATATGTGCTTGCTCAGACAAATCCCTGGCTATGGTCATTCGGATTGAGAGAGAAAGAGTTATCTAGGAGAATCCGATTAGAGCGAGACTATGACAGATTCCGTATGTGACTTGACAGTACCATGTCTAATATACGGTCTCTGGGATATTAGTTAGATAAGGGATTATAGATACATGGTAACTGTGGACAAATAGGTTCGATGGATTTGATTCCCCTTGTACCATCTAGGGACTATAGCGTAGTGGCATAGTACGCCCATAGTCGATGAGTCGAGTGAATTATTATGGGGATAATAATTCGTTATATCAGAAGGAGTTTTGATGAGAGTGACTCACGGCCAGCTCGGTATCTGGCCTAGAGGGTTACACACATATGATGGATGCTTCAGCGAATAGAGGATTGAATGGAGATCCAATTAGCCTATACTCTCATTAGATGAGACTCTATATTTATGGGCTTCTTGATTAAAGCCTAATTGGAGGCCTAAGGAGATTATTGGATAGAGATCCAACAATGCAAGGTTAATAGGTAATTGGATGGAGATCCAATACCCACTAAGGAAGGAGCTCTAAGGTTTTGGTGGCTCTCTATAAATAGGAGAGGAGACTCATGGTTGATAGGCTGCAGCTTTAGCCACCACCTCCTATTCTCTTCCCTCCCTCTAAGCAAGAGTTGCAAGATCAGATTGGAGGAGTTTCACTATAGAGATCCGTCATGTGGATACCACTAAAGAGGAGGACGCTTGACCTTCTTTATCTTCTCCATCCAAATTTGAAATGCAGGGATATACGATCTCCCTAGGCAAAATTAATCTCTCACGTACCATAATTTTTTTTTATTTTTATAGTTTTTCTCATGACCCTAATCTTTTGCATAGCGATTTGTTCTACGTGAGAAACTGATTTTTTATTTTGATTTCCACTGTGCATATGATGCACCCGCTGAGGTTTCCCAATAATGATATCAAAGCTAAGGTTTTTGTGCGAACGATTGGTTTTAAACTGCGTATGATGAGATTGTATCGCGTAGAATCGTTTTATACGTTCTTGCTGCGTTTTCGCAACGAAGGCAGTAAGGAAAGAGGAAGCAGACTACGACTAGGATATTTGTAGTGGTGCCACCACTATGGCCAAGCCCCCTGCAGGGGTGGTCGGCCATAGCCAAGCCCCTTGCAGTGGCGACCGACTACGGTCAAGGCCCTCTACGGGGGGGAAGCCGCCTGCAAGGGTGGTTGGGCGCTTGGAAACCCAAGACCCAAGAATCGCCAGGCATCGGTCGCTTGGCACACAAAGACCCATGGGCAAGCCGCATGTGTGGCAAGACCGCACAAGTCACAAGGGCCGATCGTGAGAGGCGGTGCGTGGCGTTGTCGCCACGCAGGCGCGAGCGATGCGATGAGGGTGAAGGAGGGCTAGGGCATCCTTTTGAGAAAAAGATGGTTATGCCCCTCAGAATTTGAGAAATTCTAACTTTATCTCCTTTATACATAATTTCTTAAATGCCTTGAATAATTTTGGAAATTCCAAGGACTATCCTCTCATCCAAAATATTGAAAACACCCTCAACAATTCTAGAAATTCTGAGAATTGTCCTCGTGTAAAAAATTTACAAAATACCCTTAACAATTCTGGAAATTTCGAGGACTATCCTCTCATCCAGAATTATGAAAATGTCCTTGATAATTCTGAAAATTTCAAGCATGTCCTGATTTTCAGAAAAATAATTAATTAAATAGTTTAGTTAATTATTATATATATCCAGTAATCCTACATATGATGTGATATCATGTGATGTATGATGTGGATGGATGATCATGAGCCATGTGTTGTGATGTGTGTAATTGTGATTATTATTATTATCGGGGCCTACGAGTCTCTATTTTTCTCATTTATTATCGGGCCTGCATGCTTATGATTATTTATAATTACATGGAGAGGCGCATCAGGAGTATGGAGGTTACAGCGGGACCCACAATGCCATGGCGGGAGATCACGACGCACGGTGATGCAATGATCCGACAGAAATGGTGATGACGAGATCAACAATCGCAGGGTATAAAGATGCACCAATGCACACATAGATCTTAATATAAGTGATTAGGCCCATTGGCTCGGGCTTAATTATATTAAGTGACGGCTTATGATCATTCGATGTGGCTTGCATATGTGATGTGTTATACACCTACTAGATATATGTATATATATATATATATATATATTTGCATGCAATGTAGATATATATTAAATATGTATGTGTGTGACACGACATATTAGGAGACCGATACAAAAAACCCCTCTTAAGATAATATTAAGTCAGCGAGCGTGAGGCAATAAGATCGACCCACGTGGCCTTCCATCATTATAGGAAGAAATTGAATCACGACATAGGTTGAGTTGGTCGAGTCCCTCGAGGCTCACTAATCTATGTGATCAAGATCTTGCGTACGACATAGAGATGTCACCAGTGACCTGAGGACATGATATGCTTGGTAGAGTCCCTCAAGGGCATATCATCGAATCAAACTCATCTTGTAACGATGGTGATGACTAAACTGAACGTCATGGTTGGTCGAGTTCCTCGAGACTATGATGATTCAGAGGCCGAACATGACGAAAATCACAAGGAGTTGTGATTGGCAAGAGTTTCCTACCTTTTGGGCTTAGTGTAATTGATCGAGTCCCTCGAGGTTGCACTAAGATGCCGATCGAGATCACTAGGAGTCTGTCGGAGACTTCTATCTCATATATCGAGGGTGTCGCGTGATTTACTAAGCAAATAGTAAGAGTACATTAAGATAGAAGTCCATATCTTAATTAGTATTTTTTACAAAATCTGCATGTGATTTATTTTTTGCTATATCTTATTTTATCAAAAACATATCGCTTACAAACCCCCTACGTGGTATACTTGATGCCAACCGCCTCACTAGTCCAAACTATACAGATTGGCTCTGTAATTTGAGAATTATTCTTATGACGGAGAAAATCACATACGTCCTTGATACAATTGTGCCCACGCCAGAAGAAGGAGCAAGCGAGGATGAGATCGCTCGTTATGTGAAGTACATAGATGATTCCACATTAGCAAAATGTTACATATTGGCCTCCATGACTCTTGAGTTACAAAAGCAATATGAGAGCATATATGTATATTCTATCATTCTTCATCTCCGCCAACTGTTTGAGAAACAGGGAAGAACTCAAAGATATGAGATATCTAAGAGACTCTTCCAAGCTAAGATGACAGAAGGGACATCTATTGAGAACCATGTCCTAAAGATGATAGAGTGGATCGAAAAACTCACAGGTCTAGGAATAATCATAGAGGATAACCTATGCATTGATCTTATACTTCAGTCCCTACCAGATTCCTTTTCTCACTTCATCATGAATTTTTAACATGAGCAAGTTTAAGATGACTCTCCCTGAGCTCCTTAATATGTTGAGGGAAGCTGAGAGTGCCATCAAGAAAGAGAAGTCAGTTCTCTATATTGGTGAGACCAAAAAGAAAAGGAAGGCCAATAAGACTCTTAAGAAGGACAAGGGCAAATAAAGACCAAGTAAGACAAAGGTTGCTAAGAAATACCCGAGAAAGGATAAAGGACAATGCTTCTATTATGACCAAGACGGACATTAGAAGAGGAACTATAAGGACTACCTTGCAGAGAAGCGAGACAGAAGCTTCAAATATATTCATTATTAGTCTCCACTTATTAAATTTTCATGATAATACATGGGTATTAGATATTGGGAGTGTTTATCATATTTACAATTTGTTGCAGGTTCTGACAAGACCTAGGTGATTGGCTAGAGGCGAGATGGACCTCAAGATGAGCAATGGAGCAAGATTTGCTGCAGTTACTATTGGAGAGATCACCCTATATCTACCCAGTGTAGCTATTATTGCATTAGATGCATGTTATTTTGTTCTCTTTATTATCAAAAATATTATATCCGTCACTTGTTTGATGATTAGTAGATATAAATTAGTTTTTGAGAATAATAGTTGTTCAATAATTATGGATGATGAGATCATCACTAGAGGGACCCTTACAAATGACTTATATGTGTTTGACATTTCTCCACACATCATGAGTATAAATATGTCTAAGAGGAAAAGAGATAAGGTGAATAATGTAAACCTATGACATTTTAGGCTAGGTCATATACATAAGGGAAAGATTCAAAAGTTGCTAAAAGATGGATACTTAGATCCATTTGACTATGAGACATATGCAACTTGTGAACCTTGCCTTCGTAGGAAGATGATCAACTCTCCTTTTAGTGGAACTGGAGAGAGAGCCACCAAGTTGTTGGAACTTATACATAGTGATGTATGTGGTCCTATGTCGACTCAGGCTATAGGTGGTTACTCATACTTCATTACATTCACTAATGATTTTTCTCTAAGTATGGACATATGTACTTAATGAAGTACACATCTGAGGCCTTCGAGAAATTCAGGGAATATAAGAATGTGGTAGAGAATCAAATTGGAAATAGTGTTAAGACTCTTCAATCAGATCGAGGAGGAGAGTACTTGAGTATGAAGTTCACCTATTTCCTCAAGGACAATAAGATTCTATCATAGTGGACACCTCCTTATACACCTCAACTCAGTGGTGTATCAGAAAGAAGGAATTGTATGCTGTTAGACATGATGTGGTCCACGATGAGTTTCGCCTGACCTACCCGTCTCATTCTGGGGGTACACCGTAGAGACTGCAGCTTACCTTATGAACAGAGTTCTATCAAAGTTGATAGTATCTATACCATATAAGATATGAAAAGGAAAGAAGTCCGATTTTAAGATTATTAAGATTTGGGGCTGTCCTACCCACATTAGAAGACACAACTCCGATAAGTTGGAATCAAAGATGGAATGGTGCACATTCATGGGATACCCTAAAGAGACTTTGAGGTATTATTTCTATCATTCCGAGGACCGAAAGGTCTTTGTTGCAAAAAGAGTCGTGTTCCTTGAGAAGGAACATATTCTTGGTAGAAACAGTGGGAGCAAGATAGAACTGAGCAAAGTTGGAGAACCTAGCACCATTCTGGAGCTCGAGTCTGTTCAGGTACCTAACACACAAGTTCCAATTTTACGTAGGACAAGTAGAGTATCTCACCCTCTTGAAAGATATGTGGGACATATTAGTGGAAATGACTCTCAGGATGTTGATCCTCAGACCTACGATGAGGCAATTATAAGTATAGATTCTGAGAAATGGCAAGAAGCAATAAATTCTGAGATGGATTCCATGAACTCTAACAAGATTTGGAACCTTGTGGCTGCACCTGAGAGTATTATATCCATCGGCTGCAAATGGATCTTCAAGAAGAAGATTGGAGTGGATGGAAAGGTAGAGACCTATAAAGCAAGGCTGGTAACTAAAGGATATCGTCAAAGGTAAGGAGTTGACTATGACAAAACCTTTTCACCTGTAGCCATGCTTAAGTCCATTAGAATTATTTTGGCCATTACAGCACACTATAACTATGAGATCTGGCAGATGGATATCAAAATAGCATTCCTCAATGGCAACCTCGAGGAGGAGGTGTATATGATACATCCAAAGGGTTTTGTATCCAAATAGAGTTCAGATAAAATGTGCAGGTTACTTAGATCCATTTATGAATTGAAGCAAGCTTACCGAAGTTAGAACATAAGATTTGATGAGGTGATTAGATCTTATGACTTCGTTAAGAACGAAGATGAGCCTTGTGTGTATAGGAAGGTAAATGGGAGTGTTATCACCTTCTTGGTGCTATATGTGGATGACATCCTAATCATTGGGAATGATATAGGAATGCTCTCCACAGTAATGGCTTGGCTATCCAGAAACTTCTCAATGAAAGACTTAGGAAAAGCATCATATATTTTGGGGATTCAGATCTATAGAGATAGATCCAAAAGGATACTTGGCTTGTTCCAGTCTAGGTATACAGACTCGATCGTTAAAAGATTTGGTATGGATAATTCCAAGGGAGGTCTCATATCGATGAGACATGGAATATCACTTTTTAGGAGTATGTCCCTAAATACTCCTGAAGAAAGGACAAACATGGATAAGATACCTTATGCCTCAACGATAGGATCTATCATGTATGCGATGTTATATACTAAGCCTGATATATCATATGCTCTGAGTGTCACGAGCAGGTATCAGGAAGACCCAGGTTTAGAATACTGGAAAGCAGTAAAGTGTATCCTTAAGTACTTGAGAAGCACTAAAGATCTTTTACTGATATATGGAGAGAGTAGCCTCTAGGTTGAGGGCTACACGGACTCGAGTTTTCAGTTCGACATTGATGATAGCAAGTCGAATTCAAGGTTTATTTTCACCCTGAATGGAGGAGCAGTAAGCTGAAAGAGTTCCATGCTAGATACTACTGCTGACTCGACCATAGAGGCGGAATATATTGCTACAGCAAAAGCAGCAAAAGAAAGGGGTTTGGATGAAGAAGTTCATCAAGGATTTGGGAGTTATACCAAGCAGTGTAGAGTTAACTCCCATATATTTTGATAGCGACAGGGCGATAACTCTAACAAAGAAACTCAGGTCTCAACAAAATTGTTCTGAGGAGGTTTCATCTGATTAGAACGATTATAACCTGAAAAGATATAGCAATGGAAAGAGTTTCATCCGATGATAAAATTGCAGATCCACTAATGAAGCCGCTGGCTCAGATTGTATTTGAGCGTCATAGGGGTCTGATGGGGATCAAACATATAGGTGATTGACTTTTGGTCAAGCGGAAGATTGCTAGTTATAGGTGCCCGGCAAGCCAATCACGTGAGTAATGACACGTGTGACATGCTGTGTGATCTTTTTGCTTATGATTAATATTGGCATATTTTGACATTATTTGTTACATATATATTGTGATGTCCTTGGTTCTATGTAATGAGAGTCGGATTGTAATGAGATCATAATAATGAGATCGATTCACCTTTAAACACAGATCCTAAATAATCCCGATCATAGATTACTCAAGAGGGACATTGAGATAACCGGACAGATCGGTATACTATATACCCATCCAAATGATGGAGGTAGATGGTCTCATAGCCACTTGTATGGAGACACTAAGGATATAATACAAGTGTTCATTGGAGAATGAGTTTACTAATTGATCCGCTTATGGAATACTATTTGGTTAATGATACCTAATGTTAGACATCGATTCCATAGTCCCAATTATGTATCTAGTGCTTAGACTTAGACACCAAGGAAGCCTTGTATGAGTACTCCTTTCTTTGATGCCAAACTTATAGGTTTAGAAAGTTTCAAATCTGGTACAACTGGTTATTAGGATTGGTAGTCAATCTTATGAAGGTAATTAAGTAACAATAGAGGATCATCCACTCTCGGTATCATAAGAGAAATATTCCATATGTGCTTACTCAGACAAATCCAGGGTCATTCGGATTGAGAGAGAAAGAGTTCTCTGGGAGAATTCGATTAGAACGAGACTATGATAGATTCTATATGTGACTTGATAGTACCATGTCCAATATACGATCTTTGGAATATTAGTCGGATGAGGGATTATAGATACATGGTAATTATGGACAGATAGGTCCGATGTATTTGATCCCCCCTGTATCGTTTGGGGACTATGGTGTAGTGGCATAGTATGTCCATAGTCGATGAGTCGAGTGAACTATTATGGGGATAATAATTCACTATATCATAAGGAGTTCTGATGGGAGTGACTCACAGCTAGCTCGATATCGGGCTTAGAGGGTCACACACATATGGTGGATGCTTCAGTGAATAGAGGATTGGATGGAGAGCCAATTAGCCCATATTCTCATTAGATGAGACTTTATACTTATGGACTCTTTGATTAAGGCCCAATTGGAGGCCTAAGGAGATTATTGGATAGAGATCTAATAATATAAGGTTAGTAGGTAATTGGATGGAGATCCAATACCCACTAAAGAAGGAGCCCTAGTGTTTTGGTGGCTCTCTATAAATAGGAGAGAAGACTCATTGTTAATAGGTTGCAGCTTTAGCCACCACCTCCTATTCTCCTCCCTCCCTTTGAGCAAGAGTTGCAAGATCAGATTGGAGGAGTTTCGCTGTAGAGATCCATCATTTGGATACTGCTAGAGAGGAGGACGCTTGACCTCCTTCATCTTCTCCATCGGGATCTGGAATACAGGGATATACGATCTCCCTAAGTAAAATTAATCTCTCACATATAATGTTTTTTTGATTTTTATAGTTTTTCTCATAACCCCAATCTTTTGTATGACAATTTGATCTGCGTGGAAAATTGATTTTTTGTTTTGATTTCCGCTGTGCATGTGATTCACCCATTGAGGTTTCCCAATATATCATTCCTTGGCAAAGTGATATGCTAATGGACTACTCCCTGCATAACCAATAACCAAGGTGTGAGGAGTCGATGGTTGTTGTCCCGTAATAATATCGAAGGGGTTCTTGTTAGATGCAGAGCTCCACTGTAAGTTATAGGAGAATTGGGCTATGTCCAATAGCTTCATCCAATCTCATTGGTTGACACTCACATAGTGTCGAAGATATTGCTCTAAGAGAAAATTGATTCTTTCAGTCTGGTCATCCGTCTTAGGGTGGAGGCTTATGAAGAAGTATAATTTAGATCCCAACAACTTGAATAGCTCAGTCCAGAATCGTCCCAAGAACTGAGAATCTCGATCATTAATGATGTTGTGTGGGACTCCCAATACTTCGTCATATTCTTCATCATCAACTTAGTCGCCTTCTCTACTAAGCAATGTAGGGGTGTAGCATTGAATGTTATATACTTCAAAAACTGATCGACTACCATGAGTATTGATCCAAGTCCTACTATGGGCAAGCTTGATATGAAGTCCAATGAAATGCTCTCCCATGGCCTTTCTGGTATGAGTAGCAGTTCCATAACTCCCACCGGCTTCCACTACTCTACCTTATCTTGTTAGTAAGTAAGGCATATTCGAATATATTCCTTCATATTTGTCCCTATCTTTAGCCAATATAAGGCCCTCTCCATGAGAGCCATTATTCAGTGAATATCTGGATGTCCCGTCCAAAGGGAATCGTAAAAATCTTTTATGAGTTCATGCCTCAATTTGTACGCTCGCAGAATATAGACTTTGTTCCCCTTGGTATAGATGAGTCCCTCCTGGACTCAAAATCATTGTGTCTTGCCCTCTTTGATGAGTTGCATCAGGGTTACTGCCTGAAGATCACGGTATAGTCCATCCCTGATCTTGGAAAGGAAGTTGGAGTGCAATTAACTTGTTTAGCCTCTACCCTCCAACTGTATAGCATTTACTAGTTCCACTTTCTAGCTTAATGCATCGGCCACCACATTTGCTTTTTCGGGCTTATACTTCATTACCATGTCGAACTCAGCTAAGAAGTCCTGCGACCGTGCTTGCTTTGGGGAGATTTTTTTAAGTTTAGAAGTAACTCAATGCGACATTGTTTATCCTTAGCACGAATGGTGCTCTCAAAAGGCAGTATCGTCATACTCGTAGATAGTAGACCACTATTGTCATCTCATTCTCATGCACAGGATATCGTCACTCGATCTCATTGAGTTTACGATTCTCGTAGGCCATTGGATGACCCTCTTACATAAGAACTCCCCCAATAGCAAAGTTAGAATCATCTGTATGGACTTCAAAAAAATTTCTCATAGTCTGGTAATCTAAGTGTAGGTTCCTCTAACACATCAGTCTTTAGGTCTTGAAATATCGCTTCACATTTGTCCGACCATCTCTAAGACTGCTCCTTCTTTAGCAACTCTATCAGCGGAGCTGTGCACTTAGAATATCAAGCTATAAAACACCGATAATAGTTGATGAACCCAAGGAAAGATCTCAACTTTAGCACCTTCTTTGGTGTTCACCAGTCCACCACAGCTTGTACCTTAGATTTATCCATTCAGATGGAATTATTACCGATCCGATGCCCCAAGAATAAAATTTCTATCTGAGTGAAGTAGCATTTTTTCCTCTTCACAAACAAGGTGTTCTCCCTGAGAACTTTAAAAATTATTCAGAGGTGCTTAATATGCTCCTCAAGTGTTTGGCTATAGACGACGATATCGTCTAAGTAGACGATTATAAACTTACCCAAATACTCCTTGAATAGTTAGTTTATGAGAGTATAGAATGTGATCGGAGCATTAGTTAAGCCAAAAGGCATCACCAAGAACTTAAATACTCCATTCCTGGTTACATAGGCAGTCTTCGCCTCATCACTTTCTGCAATACGCACTTGCCAATACCCCGAGCGAAGGTCATGTTTGGAGAAGTACTTTTTGTCTTGCCCAATTGATCGAACAAGTCCGCGATGAGTAGAATGGGGTACTTGTTCTTCACCGTCACCTTGTTCAAGGCTCAATAATTGATATATTATCTGAGGCTCCCATCTTGTTTCTTCTAAAAGAGGACTAGAGCTCTGAATGGTGCTTTTAAATTACAGATGATACCACCGGTTAGCAGTTCATCTAATTGCTTTCTGAATTCTACCAACTCTAGAGGGGCTATGTGGTATAGTTGGCTTAACTACCGGCTCCAGTTCAATATGATGATCCATGCCTCTGTATGGTGTTAAAGTTTTTAGTAACTCCATCGGCATCACATCTGAGAACTCCTTCAGACTATTCGCCACAACAGTAGGTTCTTGAATGGCCTCCCCATCAAGTGTCTCTAGCTTCGTAGCAGCTATAAAGGTTGATTCACTTTTTCGCACCCCTTTCTTTAATTGTAATGTCAAAATTTATTATGGATCCTTGGTTCCTCCTCGAGAAACTAGAACTACGTAGGGATCATCACCTCCTATTAGACATAGGAACTTCAAGAACGACATTGGCACCAACTTCGTCGCATGCATGAACTTCATTTTAAGAATCACTTAGAAGTCATCAAATGGCACCGCCATCAAGTTTGTGCTCCTGCTCCATGTTCTAATCTTAATGGGGACCCCCTTGGCTTATCCGGAGATCCGCTTGGCCTCCGAGTTCATAGTCTTTATATGACTTAAGCTCTTCTCCAAGATTAGACCAAGTCGCTTAGCTTCACGATTGACAATAAAATTGTGGGTAGTGCCCGTGTCCACTATTGCATGGGTTGTTCGACCATTAAGCTTGATGTCCACATACATTAGCTTACTGCTTCCTGCCTTCGGTGGCTTTGCCTTTGTGTTCTCCCACACTTGATCATACAACACATTCAATAAACGTATTGCTCCCATCCTGGGTTCTTGTGACACCTCACCGTCGCTACTAGATTTAGAACTGATCGATCTAAGGGTGATAGCTTTGCCCTTGTTCGACTTGTGGGGATATATTAATACAGTTAAAACATTAAGTGTCTGCTTTTGCGGGCACTCCCTTACCATATGCGGTCCTCCGCACAAGAAGCATCCACCAAACTTTGGGATTTTACCTTTTGAGCTTGGTCCATTATAGAAATTCTTTTTCTTTTGTTCACCCTCAGACTCCTTCACTCGAGAGTATTTTGTTGGGTGATTTCCCGAGGATTATTTGTTCTTTCTCAAATCCTCCAAAGAAACAAAGTCAGTTAGCCTTTCTGTGGCTGCAATTGCCCTGATCATGTCGGTGACATTCCTCTGATGTAGTTCTTATTATGCCCATGGCTTTAAGCTATCAAGGAAGTTGAATAACTTGTCCTTCTCGGACATGTCCTGTATATCCAGCATCAGTACTGAAAATTATTTCACATAGTCTCATATTGATATGCTTTGGCGGAGTTGTCTCAGTTTTTATCTTGTGACAAACTTTGTGTTCTCAGGCAAGAACTGAGTTCTCAACTCTTGCTTCAAGTCTTCTCATGTATCCGCTCGACATCGACC
This sequence comes from Ensete glaucum, assembly GCA_021527575.1. NCBI lineage: Eukaryota > Viridiplantae > Streptophyta > Magnoliopsida > Zingiberales > Musaceae > Ensete > Ensete glaucum. Next base: position 54,909,677 of record CM038553.1, read on the forward strand.
TTGCTGGATCTATTTCCAACGGGTTTGTCGTCAAAGTTTTGCATCTCCATTCAAATATATTGTTACTATAGCAACTTTGGTTTCTTCAAAATTAAGCCTCATAGCACAAAAATATTGTTCCATATTGAATAGAAAATTTTCAAGCACTTTAGCATCCCTAGCACCCCCGTAGTAATGTGGTTCCGATGTCTTGAAGCTTTGTGGTGGCGCAGTGTGGGTATTGTTCCCTCTCGCATTAAGGGTCCTTATTTACACTATCACCTTAGTCGTGAGTTCTGCCATAACTTCGTATAGATGTCGTACGGAGTCTTTGGTGTCCTCCGTCAGTCGAATGACCAGGGATTCAACTTTCTCAATCCGAGATTTAGCTTTTTCTTGCAGACTCTCTATACTAAGGAGCCTTCATTGGCCTTAGTAGAGTTCCTCCAAGCTCACTTTAAGAATATCGAGGTGGGTTTCCGCCATTATAAGTCTCTTCTTGTGGCTCTTTTTTCCGATTGGCACTCCAGATGGCACCTTCTCTGCTCACGGAGAATACCCAACTTCATGCTCATCTTGTTCACTGTCGCACTCCTCATGAGTGACTCCAGCAGCTTATAAGCGAGTTTGCACTTGTAGCCCACCTGCGACTGCTTGGAGCAAGGGTCCAGCTTGCCCCATCTTGCTCGATTCACCATGATGTTTCATCATGGTTAGATTGCGAATCTTTTTTGATGTTTTTTTAAATTGCTTGCCAGCTCTGATACCATGTTATCACGGACTTAGCTGAATTTACCTAAGCCATATGACACCCTACTGATAATCTTGAAGACTTAGCTGAATTGTCGAAGTTATGAATTATGAAGCAACCTTGCCCACTGTTCCGAACTTAGCTGGGATTGCCTAAGTCATGAAACGCCCAAAGTGTTATTTGGGTCAACCCACTTGTAACCTCATGTTGGTCTCGTAGGACTTATAAAGAAAAAGTTGATTAGCTTAGAAATGAACAATGGACAAGTCCCGACATCTCGCAAAGAGGGAAGTTGCACAAGTAATTCATCGAACACCTTGAGTGTAACAGAGAAAAGTAGTGACGATCGATCGTGACAGATGGCCAAATTGTGTAGCCTTTCTCCTAAAGAAATTAAAGGATTTTTTTCTAAAAAAAATACTTTAAAGAAATACAATGACAATCAACATATCAATTTTATTACAAATCACCTCTACATGAAAAAATTTTTTCATTAACAAGATGTAATGACCAATGAATGATAGTACGTATACAAATAAGGGGAGGGAGCGAAAGAGAGAGAAAAACAAAATAGAGATTGTCATCAGTCTAAAATATATACACATCATCTAAAAAAGTGTTACATTTGTCAAATTCTTGGTTTTTATTGGAAATTTCTTTGAGAAACTGCTGTTTCTTCGATGACAATTCTGCTCCTATGAGATAACAACTATCCGCAGAGAACCTCCACCGATTTCTATCAAACCTTTGTTGCCATCTACCATATATCTAAAACCCTTTTTCTAACCTCTATCAACTACTGCCATAGCCCTAAAACTCCACCAAACCATAACTCAAACCACACCCAATATAGCCACTAAATAAGTCTAAACCGCAGCCTACATCCATCGATCCACTAACCCTTTCGATCACCACTTCTCTCAACTGATACATGCCTTTAACCTGACAACAAAAGAGAGATTTTAATATTACTGATTTGGAGGCATATATTATAGCATCTGAGGATGCAATGAATGCTAAATTTGAAGCCTTCGAGATGCGAATGGAGCATAAGATACGAACTCTCTTTGCTGAACTCGATTTGGAACAACTAACGAGCCCGAAGAAATCACAATAGGGAGAAAGCTCAGACTGAAAAGATGAATTCTAGGAGAGGGGAGGCTCTATGACCGATCCCTACTACTCATGCATGAAGGTAGACTTACCTAGATGGGAAGAGAGAGGCACGATTAGTTAGATCTCACGCACAGAGTGATATTTTCGATACCACAAAATCGTAAACGCATCTATGATGAAAATTGTGAAGGAAAGACGCATCTATGAAGCTATTTTGAAGGAAGGACACATCTATGAAGCATCTATGAGCGATATTGTGTGTGTATAGTGTATTGTATTATATGTAGTGTAGTATTATGTATTATGTATAGCGTAGTATATTGTGTGTAGTGTATTGTGTGTAGTGTAGTGTATTCTGTGTAGTATATTGTCTATGTGTTGTTAATAGGATTTCAGCAAGGTTGAGTCCTAATCACCTTAGAAGTAGTCAATAAAAATCCTATGAGATTGTAATAAAATCCCACCTAGCCACTCCAATCCTAGAAAGAAGTGTGGCTAGGGTTTAGTTTAGGGCCTTAGGGTTTAGCGGTTGTCGCCCCTTTTACTGGCTGGTCGGCCAGGGTTTCCCTCAGTTATGTTGGCTATAGGAGGGCAAAGGGGTAATTTTACTTGGGCAAGCACCTAATGGACTAGGGTTTATAACCCTATAAAATGATGTAGCTGCCCCCTCTCTTTTATTAAGCAAGATCAATCTTTTATTCAGCCTTGTGGCGAGTTCTAAGTGGGAGGAACCCCTATAGCGTTCCAAGGGTTGATCCCTCTTAAAGATCAAAATCTATAGAGCTCCTTCCGGGGTTCTATCATCTGGTATTAGAGTAGCTTTCCTGTTGCCCTTGTTGCCATCTTTGTCGTCCCCACTTTCTCAAGCAATTTCTACAATTGCTATGACACGCGCCTCTACCTTCCACCCAAGCTATAGATCAAATCAATCTGTTGTTGCCCTCTGCGTTTGAAATTGGAAATATGATATATTTTTATCACTCAGGCTTCTTCAATACGACAAAATCCTTTACCTTACATGTTGAATAATTTTTCATATTTTCTCTATTGTAAATTTTGATCGTCGCAAACGTTATCATTTTTATGAAGGTGAAATATTATAGAAATTTTCAGCCACTTATTTGCCTCTTGAAACCAGTTTATTGTTTCTCCTTTTTGGTCAACACTTTTACATAATTTCATAGATCATCTTAGCTTTCATCTAAGATTGATCACTAGAGAAAACTCCTTTGGAAACCAGTTTTATTGTTCCCCAATTCTTTGTTGCGTAGTGTTAGAATTTTACGATGAAGAATCTACCTTTCTTCCTTTTCCCTATTTTCCTATCATTACTCCGCCAAAATTTTGTCATTTTTTTTATATCGACCACATCTGAACTGAGGATTTTTTCATATTTTTCTTAAGTTTTTTGCTGGAATTTACGTTGAGAATTCATCGTTTCTCTGACACAAATTCTGTTCAGTAGGATAACACGTATATAACCCTTTCTTTGTCGAATTCCATCGGATTTGAGTGTTGTCTTTTATGAATTTTTAGATTCTCTTTATCTCATTTGTAAAACCTACCATCCTCACTAAGAACTCCTCTAAACTGCATCCTAAACTACTTCCAAATAGTCATCCAAATCTACCCTAAACTACAGCCTACTTCTATCAAACTCATCCACCTACCTAACTGGCCACCTCTTTCTCAAAACCTCTCATGCCCCTAACATGACAACAGAAAAAAGGCCTTAATATTATAGATATGGAGGTCGACACTATGACATCAGAGGAGGCCATTAATGCCAAGTTTGAAGCCTTTGAAAGCTGTATGGAGGAGAAGATGCAATCCCTTTTTGTCGAATTCAGCATGGGCCGATGCACCTAGCCCGAAGAAATCACAACAGGAGAAACTTCAGATCAACGAGATGATCCTCAAGAGCATAGCCACATCATCCCTGATCCAAACAATCCATGTATGAAGGTTGACTTCCCTAGGTGGGAAGAAGAAGACATGATCGGATGGATCTCGCGCGTGGAGCACTATTTTCGGTTCTACCAAACCGTCGACCCCACACGAGTGAAGATTGCTGCCATCAACCTCGAGGGAGACACTATTCAGTGGTTTAATTGGTTTGAGCACTCTCATGGAGGTCTCTCTTAGAAGCGATTTAAGGAAGGACTACTAACTCGCTTCGTACTAACAGATTTCGACAACATCGATGGATAATTAGCGAAGATTCGGCAAACCTCTATAATACAAGAATACCAAACAAGGTTTGAATATTTATCTAACTAAACTATGGATTGGTTTGAAAAATAACTTTTAGGGACTTTTATTGAGGGCTTAAAGCTGGAGATTCGAGGAGAAGTAAAGGAGTGGCAACCGTACACTCTTATGGCGGTGATTTTCTTCGTAAAAATCCAAGAAGAATGATTGAACCACAAAGTATGAAGGACAAGGGTCACTCCCCGACCAACCATGCTGAAGTATTTAGCCCCTTCTACTGCTATCCAAGCCCCCGCACCAAAAAAATAACAAGAGATGAGCTTCGTGAACGATCGGCCAAAGGGTTATGTTGGCATTGTGATGAATCATGGAGCCAAGAATATCGTTGCAAAAAGAGTCGACTCCTCGTGATTGAACCAGTAGAGGATGAGGACAACAAACCTTATGAAGAATGCCTCAATCCTGAAGATGAGCCTCGGAGGAAGAGCCCCAACTGGCCGACTATGTAGTGTATACACTGGCCGACCACTCCAACCCACAAACGATGAAAGTTGAAGGATTTCTTAAACAACAACCCATCATCATTCTTATAGATACGAGCAGCACCAATAACTTCCTCAATAGTAAGGTTGCTGCACATATGGTGCTTCAAATTGAAGGTTGAAACAAGTTCGATGTAAAGGTCACCAACCATCAAATCCTCAATTGTGACTAATTGTGCCCGTAGGTAAAATTACTCCTACAAGACCAAGAAGTGGTAGCCGATTTCTTCCTCCTACACATTGATGACTACGAAGCCATGCTTGGGATTGAATGGCTCACAATATTAGGTGATATATCCTAGAATTTCTTTAAATTAATTATAAAGTTTTATTATAAAGGAAGATAGGTCACATTGTAAGGCAAGTGCGGGAGTCATATCTCCATCGTTTCGAAGCAGCGAATAGAGAAGGTGCTACACAAAATAAGTGGTGGATTTTGATGCATATCCAGTAGCCATCAAAGGAGGAAAAAGTATAAAATTTAGATTCTAAGCTTGCTCTATTGCTGAACAAATTCGTGAATGTTTTTACAGAGCCGTGTGAGCTGCCCCTTAACCGACCGCATTGTATCCCTATATTATCGGGCAAACCTCCAACAAATTTGAGACTGTAAACTAACAAATTTGAGACTGTATACCACCATCCTCACTTATAGAAGGATGAGATTGAGAACATCATTAAGGAGATGCTCGACACCGGAGTGATTCGACCAAGCTGCAGCCCTTACTCCTCGCCGATGTTACTAGTGCACAAAAAAGATGGTACATGGCAGATGTGAGTTGATTACCGGGCTTTGAACGCTATCACTGTCAAAGATAAATACCCTATACCAATAGTAGATGAGCTCTTGGATGAACTAAAAGGAGCCGAGTCTTTACTAAATTGTATCTCTATTCCGGATACCATCAAATTCAGGTATGCACTGAAGATGTTTCAAAAACTGCATTTCACACACATAACGACCATTACGAGTTTTTGTTAATACTCTTCGAATTTACGAATGCTCCATTTACTTTTCAAAGCCTGATGAACGACATTTTCTAGAGGTTTCTACATAAGTTTGTGTTGGTATTTTTTATTAATATCCTTATTTATAGCCTTACACTTGATATGCATTTTTAGCACTTGCGAATTATTCTAACAATACTTCGGGAGAATACCCTTTATATTAAATAATCAAAGTGTAGCTTATTACAATGTAAAGTGGAGTATCTAGGGCATGATTAAAACTTATTACAATCTTAAAGGGTTTTTATTAATTACTTTTAGGGTGATCAGGACTCAACCCTGCTAGAGTCCTATTAAGCTTGCCCTCTTTGACTTAGCATTGTCCTCAAGGCTGAGGGTCCATGAACTCTAAGAACCGGGTCTTCAGCTCCTTATATGATTCCTATGGGATCATTAATTGAACTTTGGCCTCCTTATCTGTTTGGGTGTTAGTTGGATGGATTTGGGCTGAGTCATCTTGTTTAAATTTCCATTTAAGGTGGGATACCTGGAGGATCAATTGTAATCTTGATCTAGTACGCGGATCTGATCTCCAGATTAGGGCCCCAATGTGATCCCCAATTTTGTAAGGCCCAAAGAAATAGGGAGACCATTTTCTTGAGGCTTGGATTTTATGCTTGTGGAGTTGGTAATGAAGGAGAATTTGATCTTTTTTAGGAAATTTTTTTTTGCTCCGACATTTGTCAGGGAAAGTTTCTTCCTTGCATGGGCCACCATGTGGTTGCTATGTAATAGTAGTTGTGCCTTCTTTTGGAATGAGAGCTGCCCTCGGATAAAATATTTAGTGGTGTGAGCCTGATCTGAGTTTGAGGTGGGTAGGAGTGGTGATTTTTCGGGGCCCATTTTTACTTATTTGTGCTGTTGACCATCTTGCATGAGGATGGTGCCGATCTCAACTCTTGATATGTCTACTCCAATTATGAACACATTGTCCCGTTCAGGTAATGCTAGCACCTATCTAGATGACATCATAGCTATGGGGGTCATGTGGATGCCTTTCTCTTATTCCTTCTTGCGATCGTGGGCCGTGGATTGGAGGTCATCATCAAGGAAGACTTCTAGCATCATGGTCCGCTCCTTGGTGGGTCATGGAAGTAGCTCGAGATGTGAGAGTGTTGCATCAGAAACCATAGTTGGTTCAACTGAATGTGGCACTTCAGGAAGACCTTATCCTTGTAGAAAAAAAGGCAAAGCTTTTGGAGATAAAGTGTCATTGCAAGGGAAGGTAATGGCCGAATGATTCGTGTCTCCCGCGTCTCTTGGATGATCCTTTTAGCTTTGGTCCTTTGAAGATGTGGATAGAAATATGGCCAAATATGTAATGGTGGTTTCCCTTGTAAGACTAGCATACGAGGGTCATGCCAGTCTGGTAGGAAGGAGTTGGCTTGGTTCGGTTGAGGTGCTTGAGATTTTAGCGAGCTTCTCCAAGCGCTGTGTCAAGATTATTTTTTCTTTGTTCTCTCCTTTCCCACATAAGGTCATCTATTTTCTTTTGCTATTCATAGGGTCGTTGGAGCTCTTGGTGTTGGCGAGGATGATGATGGGCTGATGCTTAATAAAGCTATCAACGTCCATTATCTGTGGTGAAGTATGCAAGGTGTGGGCGACTGATTATGATTTTTCCTTCATATCCTTCTCCTCGGACTCCAGAGCCTTATCTTTAAGTTTGGCTTCTTTAGTAGGCTAAACCAACAGAGGTCTCTCTTTTTTACAATGGTGGTCTCGGCTCCACAGTTTACTACAATGCCAACATAGGCCCTTTGCTGATCTGTCCTGAAGCTCTTCTTTTGTTAACTTTTTCGGATGATGTGATCCCGACTTATGGTAGATGGGGTCGAGAGTCTCTGTGCTACTGGTTGTGCGGTGGCTTTGGTCCTCGAAGCATCTTGGTTCATCCTATCTTCATGTAGTTATGATAAGGAGATGACCGCCTTAAGTATATACGGCTGTCGCACTTTAACTTCTTCTTAAATCTCTGACTTCAAGTCCTTAATGAAAGTCCTCAATATCTATTTTTTAGACCAGTTATGAGTTTGATTAGTTAACCTTTTAAACCTGATATGTTACTCTTAGATGGTGGAGGTTTGACGGATCTTCACTAGTTATTCATCAATATTCTCGTAATTGGTTGTTGCTAGAGGTTTGTATGCTATTGATTGAGATGTGGCTCTCATGCTCTAAGCATCTTGATTGAGGTGCCCTTCTTGAAGTGGTGCAAAGGAGATTGATGTCGTCGATGTGTAGGGTTGTTGTGTCTTATCTTTACTTATATCCGATGGATTCTTTTTGTAATCTAAGTTTGCTCTATGTTGTGGTCTTCTTGGGCTCGGCGATTAACCCAATCTAAACTCCTCGAAGAGAGAGCGTAGTCTAGCATCCGTATGCATCTCGAAAGTCTTCAATTTGGCTTTGAATAAGCCCGCCAATGTCATGATATAAGGATTTCCAACTTATTAAATAAATTGATTGAAGAGTGTAGCTGTAATCTTCAAGTTGAAGGCAACAAATGACAGTAATGTCAGGGCTACAGTGGTGAAGTCTCAAAGTGGAGGGTGGCAGCCAAGGATAACAACAGTGATGGAGGAAGATGGCAGTAGTAACATCAGTTGCAGTGATGCTGCAATGTTATCGAGGTTACGATTTTTCAGGTGGCTGATATCTATTGGAAGATGGCAACCAATAGATTTGAGTCAGAAGACAACAATGATAGTAAAGGAAGAAAACGGCAGCAGCAACGTCGGCTGTGGTTGTGTTGTGACTTCATGGCCATAGGTGGCGTTGGTTGCAGCAAGGGTGCGACTACAATATGAGGAAGACGGGGCAGTGGTGCACACAACTATTGCATAGGAGGGCAGTGGTGGTATAGAGTGAGAGATCACTGTTGGTCGTGTTCACTTCGATGTTGGCCGCGATCAAGACAATTTGTAGCGAAAGATTGCTGCGGGCTACGATATAGACCGATTGCAGTGAAAGATTGTAGCTTTTTGCCACAAAGGATCACTGCTAGCTGTAATCAAAGATGATGGCAGTAAGAGATTATTGCTAGCAGCATTGTGCAGCAGAGATGCATGCTACAGTTGAAGGGATAAGGGAGATTGGGTGGCTGAAAGGTTGATGGACTGCAAGTGGAAGGCTGTAATTTTTTGGAGCTTGTTTTGTGGCTATTTTAGGTGCAGTTTAGGGCTGCAATATTTTAAGGCTATGAAAGTAGTGGATGAAGGTTAGGAAAAGGGTTTTGGATCTAGGTTAGATGACAGCAAGTTTGATAGAGATCGGTGGAGGTATGCTATGAATAAGTGATGGTTGTAGAAGGGTGTGATTTTAGGTTTATTAGGTTGCTATTTTAGATGTGATTTGGGCTGCAGTTTTGTAGGTTTTTTCGGGGCTAATTTGGATGAGAGGTTTTAGAGCAAAGATGGCTGAAAAGTTAGGTGGATTGTTAAGGAAGTTTGGATGAAAAGATAGGTGGATCAGTAAGGAAGGTTGGCTACAGTCTAGGGCTGATTTGGGTGACTATTTGGGATCAGTTTAGAGTGTGGTTTGGAAAGGGTTTTTATTCAGAATGGTAGGGTTTACAGATAAGAGAAAGTAAGTCCAAAAACTGAAAAAAATATTATACTCAAATCCGATAGAATTCGACAAATAAAGATGCTGCGATGTGCTGTCCTGCCGAATAGACTTTATGTCAGATAAACGATGAATTTTTAACATAAATTCCAAAGAAAAACTAAAAAAAATATATAAAAATCCCTTGATTCAAATATGATTGATATCAATAAAAAGATTGATAAAATTTTGGAAGAGTAATGGTAGAAAAATAAGGAAAAATGCAGAAGGTAGTTTCTTCGTCATAAAATTCCAGTACTGCACAGTGAAGAATTGCAGCACTAAAATTTCGGTTTTAAAAAGACTTTTTCTTAGATATCAATGATAGATAAAACTAAGATGATCTATGAAATTATGTAAAAGTCTCAGCTAAAAAGAATAAACAAAAGTTTGGTTTCAAGAGGCCAACATGCGGAAGGCAGATTCTTCATCGTAAAATTTTAGCTCTACACGACGAAGAATTACAGTACTATAATTCCGATTTCAGTAAGAATATTTTTCAGAGATCAATCTTAGATGAAAGGTAAGATGATTTATGAAATTGTATAAAAGTGTTGATCAAAATAGATGAACAAAAGTTCAGTTTCAAGAGGCTAACAAGTAGAAGGCAGATTCTTCATTGTAAAATTCTAGCACTGCGTGACAAATAATTGCAGCACTATAATTTCGGTTTCAGTAAGACTTTTTCCTAGAGATCAATTTTAATAAAAGCTAAGACGATCTACGAAATTGTATAAAAATTTCGGCCAAAAAGGAGAAGCAATAAACCAGTTTCAAGAGGTAAATTCTATAGTGTTTCACCTTTGCAATAATGATAACGTTTGTGATGATCAAAATTTGTAGCAATGAAAGTATAGAAAAACTCTTCAACATGTAAGGTAAAGGATTTTACAGTATTGAAGAGGCATGGGTCATAAAAATCTACTAGATTTCTAGAACAAGCACAGGGGGTAACAGTAGATTATTTTGATCTACGGCTGGGGTGAAAGGTGGAGGTGTGTGTCGCAGCAATTGTGGGAATTGCTTAGAAGGGTGGAGGCGGCTAAGATGATTCTCTGATACTAAATGATAGAACCCCAGAATGAGCTCTATAGATTTGATCTTTGAGGGGGATCAACCCTTAGAACACTATAGGAGTTCCTCCCTCCTAGGGTCGGCCAAGAAGGCTGAAATAGAATTGATCTTGCTTGATGAAAAGAGGTGAAGGCTATATGCTTATATAGGGCTCCAAACCCTAGCCCTAGGGGGTGCTTCGTAAGTGAATTATCCCTTTTGCCCCTCCTATAGTTATCATGCATAAATAAAGGGGGTGGTGGCCTAAGTGGCTGCACAAGCCATGCCCCTCTACTACCCTAGCCGACCAACCCAGTGAAGGGGGTGGTAGCCACGAAGCCCTAGGACCCCAAAATAAATCCTAGTCACACTTCTTTATATGATAAAAGTGACTGGGTGGGGTTTTATTACAATCTCATAGAGTTCTTATTAATTACTTCTAGGGTGATTAGGACCTAGTGCTGGAGTCCTATCAGGTAACTAAACTTCTTAGCTTTGATTATGAAATTATTTATCGGAAGGGAAAAGAGAATGTTATTGCAGATGCTCTATCTCGACTATCGGGATAAGCCAAAATCTCAGCCATCTCCCTTCCCTCCACCAACTTTCTCAAGGACATTAGAGAGGATTAGAAGAGTGACTCAGAAACCTGAGACATCATAGAAAAATTGAAGAATAATCTGGGTTCCATGGGCCACTACACTTGGGATTCGAAGGACCTGTGTTACAAAGACCAAATTGTGATTGTTCCTTCTTCCCCTTGCATTAAAATTATTTTGCATGAGTTGCACTCTTCACCCTCAGCAAGGCACTTCAAATTTTTTAGAACAAATAAAAGGGTGAAGCAAAACTTCTTTTGGAGAGGCATGAAAAAATTGATTTATGATTATGTATCTAAATGTGATATATATCAGCAATAACAAGATGAAATGGTGGCAAGTCCGGGAAAACTACAACCACTACCTATACCGGACTCGGCATGGACTAACATCTTTATGGATTTCATTGAAGGGATGCCACCATCTCAAGGTAAAAGAATGATTTTTGTGGTGGTAGATCGTCCAACCAAATATACTTATTTTTGTGCTGTGAGACATCCTTATACCGCTGCCAGTATTGCTCAACATTTTGTGAAAATTATTATAAAATTACATGGGATACCAAGGTCGATTGTGAGTGATCGTGATAGGGTATTTACAAGTAAATTTTGGACCGAGCTCTTCTAACTACAAGGCATCCTATTGAAGATGAGCACAGCCTATCATCCATAGATGGACGGCTAAACAGAAGTGGTGAACAGATACCTCAAGATTTACTTACGGTGCTTCACTAGTGACCTACCCAAAGAGTGGACAAGGTGGCTTCCTTGGCCTGAATGGTGGTATAACACAACTTATCATTTATCAACTAAATGCACCCCCTATGTGGCATTATATGGTCGATCGCCCCCTATAATACCTAAATATGTAATTAGTGCAACCAAAGTAGATCAAGTTGACCAAAAATTAATTGATAAGGACAAGCTTCTACAGCTGCTAAAAGACAACCTAACTACCACCCAAGCCCGCATGAAGTAACAAGTAGACACTCACCGGAGCAAGCAAGAATTTTTGGTACGAGATTAGGTCTACCTTAGCCTACAACCATACAAGCAGCTGTCAATCAACACCAGAGTATCGATGAAGCTATCTTCATGATTCTATGGACTATATCAGATTTTGGAGCGTATTAGGGCTATGACATACAGATTAAATCTCTAAGATGACGCTAAGATTCATCCCATCTTCCATATATCTTTGCTAAAGCCGAAATTGGTAGAACATGAGTTGGTTTAGACTCAACTACCGAGGACTACTAATGATGGCGAGATTCAAGCTCAACCTGAAGCTATACTTGATCGGATGATTGTGATGTGCCATCGACACCCTTTAACTGAAGTACTTATGAAGTGAAATAATTTACCATCTAAAGATACAATGTGGGAGTCTTACAAGGAGTTGAAGATCGGGTTCCTAGATTTTATGGACCCTCAGCCTTGAGGATAAGGCTGATTCAAAGAGGGCGGGGCGGATACGACTCCAACAGGGTTGAATCCTAATCACCATAAAAGTAGTCAATAAAAACCTTGTGAGATTGTAATAAAACCCCATATATCCACTCCTATCCTATAAAGAAGTGTAACTAGAGTTTAGATTAGGGCCTTAGGGCTTAGTGGTCATCACCCCTTTTACTGGGCTAGTCAACAAGGTTTTCCCTTAGCTAGGTTAGCTATAGAAGGGCAAATGGGTCAATTTACTTAGGCAAGCACCCCATGGGCTAGAGTTTGGAACCTTATATAATGATGTAGCTGCCCCCTCTCTTTTATCAAGCAAGATCAATCTTTTATTTAGCCTTGTGTCGAGTTTTAAGAGGGAGGAACCCCTATAGCGTTCCAAGGGTTGATCATCCTCAAAGAGCAAAATCTATAGAGCTCCTTCTAGGGTTCTATTAGTTGTTGTGTGTGTAGTATCTTGTGTATAGTGTGTGTATATGTTGTGTATTGTGTGTAGTGTATTGTATATTATTGTGTTGTGTTATGCGTGTGTAGTGTATTGTGTATTGTATAGTGTGCATAGTGTTTTGTGTTGTGTAGTGTTGTGTGTGTAGTGTAATGTGTTGTGTGTTGTGTGTGTACTGTATACTATGTGTAGTGTAATATATTGTGGGTAGCGTAATGTTGTGTATTATATGTAGTGTAGTATAGTGTATTATGTATAGTGTATTGTAGTGCAGTGTTATATATTGTATGCATAGTATATTATGCATAGTATATTATACTATATTGTGTATAGTATATTATAGTGTAGTGTTATGTATTGTGTGTAATGTATTGTGTCTAGGGTAGTGTATTATAGTGTAGTGTTATGTATTGTGTGGTGTATTATAGTGTTGTGTTGTGTATTGTGTGTGTTGTGTATTATTGTGTGTGTAGTGTATTATGTGTAGTGTGTGTTGTATATGTTGTTTGTATGTGTGGTGTAGTGTGCATTATATATGTATTATATGTATATTATGGTGTACGTGTATTGTGTGTTTTTTTGTATGTATACGTGTTGTGTGTGTTATGTGTATGTGTATTTTGTGTGTTATGCATGAATCGAATAGAATTGAGTCGAGCCAGAGCCAAACCGAATCGAACCAAACTGATCTGACTCGACCCAATACAGTTCGGTTCTACTCGGCTCTGTTTGATTTGGCTCGGTTCGACTAGATTCGGTTCGGCTCGGTTAGGTTCTACTTGACTCGGTTCGGTTTGGGTCTGGCTCGGCTCGGCTTGGTTCGACTTGGCTCTATTCGATTCAATTCAGTTCAATTCATTCAGATCAAGTCGGGTCGGTTCGGTTCGGGTCTTGTTCAACTCGACTTGGCTCAACTCGATTCGATTCATTCGGGTTGGTTCGATTTGCGTCTACCTCAGCTCGACTCGATTCGGTTCGGTACAGTTTGGTTCGGTTCGATTCTATTCGACTTGGCTCAACTCGATTCTGTTCAGTAAGGTTCAGTTCGGTTCAACTGCAAATCAGTTCTACTTGGCTCAGCTCTGTTTGGCTCTACTCGATTTGGCTCGACTTGGCTCAGCTCGACTTAGCTCAACTCAGCTTGGTTCTACTTGGCTATGCTCGGCTCGGCTTGGCTCGATTTGACTTAGCTCGGTTCGATTCGTACAAGTCGGGTCGGGTCAGTTTGATTCGGTTCGGATTTGGCTCGACTCAGCTTGGCTCGGCTCGACTCGATTCGATTTGATTCAGTTATACTCGGCTCGGCTTAGCTCGGTTCAATTCAATTCGGTTCAGCTTGGCTCAGCTTAATTTGGTTTAGGTAGATTCGGTTTGGCTCGATTCGATTAGGTTTGTTTCGGCTCGATTCAATTCTACTCGGCTTGGCTCAATTCAGTTCCGGTTTGGCTTAGCTCGGCTCAATTCAGTTTGGTTCAGTTCAGTTTGGTTCAATTTGGTTCAGTCTGTTTAGGGCGGGTCATGTCGGTTTGGTTCAGGTCTGGCTTGGCTCGGCTTGATTCGGTTCGGTTCGGTTCGTTCGGGTCGGGTTAGGTCAGTTAAGTTTGGGTCTGGCTGGACTCAGCTCAGCTCGACTCGATTCAGTTTGATTAGGTTCTACTTGGCTCGGTTTGGTTTGGGTTGATACGGTTCATTTCAATTCTACTCGGCTAGACTTGGCTTAGTTCAGTTCATTCAGGCAAGGTCGGTTCGGTTCGGTTCAGTTCAAGTCTGGCTTGGCTCGGCTTTATTCGGATCCATACGATTTAGTTCGGTTCGGTTCTATTCAGCTCAGCTTGGCAAGGTTTGGTTCAAGTGTAGCTTAGCTCGGCTCGGCTCTACTCGATTTGGTTCGATATGGTTTGGTTCAGCTTGATTCAGATCGATTTGATTGGGTCGGATTAGTTCGGTTCGGTTCGAGTCTGGCTTAGCTCGACTTATCTCGATTTAGTTTGGTATGATTCAGTTCGGTTTGGTTCTACTCAGCTCGGATAGGCTTGGTTCGATTCAATTCTACTCAGCTTGGCTTAGTTCGGCTCGACTCGATTCGGTTCGATTCATTCGGGTCGGGTCGATTCAGTTCAGTTTGGATCTGGTTCGGTTCGGCTTAGTTCGATTTGGTTCGGTTTGATTCGACTTGGTTCGGTTCGGCTCGGCTCAGTCCGGTTCGGTTTGGCTTAGTTTGGTTCGGTTCGGTTCAACTCGGCTCGGTTTAGTTCGGTTCTACTCGGCTCGACTCGATTTGGCTCGGCTTGGTTCGGTTCGATTCATTCGGGTCGGGTCAATTTGGGTACGGTTAGGTTCGATTCGGCTTGATTCAGCTCACTTCGATTCGGTTTGGCTTGATTTGATTTTGTTCGGCTTGGCTCGGCTCAGTTCGATTTGATTCAACTCATAAACAAAATATAATACAAATACATACATATACACATAAAACACACCCAATGCATATACACATAACACACATACACAAAAATAAAGCACACAATACACAACACACACACAACACATACACAAAATACACTACACACAATACACATAACACACACAAGAGCAACATACTCAACATGCACTAGACACTACACAAACAACAATACACAAACACACACAATACACTACACACTACACACACAAAAATATACAACACACACAAGACACTAAACTACACTACACAATACACAACTCAACACTACACTATTGTTTGTTGTGCAGTGTTGTGTATTATGTGTAGTGTAGTATAGTATATTATGTATAGTATATTATATGCAGTGTATTGTAGTATAATGGTGTATTTTGTGTAGTATTGTGTATTGTATGTTGTGTATTGTGTGTCGTGTAGTGTATTTTGTGTAGTGTAGTGTTTTGAGTAGTGTAGTATTGTGTATTGTGTGTAGTATATTATGTGTAGAGTATTGTAGTATAATATTATATATTGTGTGTAGTGTATTGTACTGTAGTGTATTGTATATTGTCGATTCAGTTCATTCGGGTCTGATCGATTCGATTCGGTTCGATTCAAGTCTGGCTTGGCTCAGCTCTATTCGGATCGATACAATTTAGTTCAGTTCGGTTCTATTCGGCTCAGCTTGGCAAGGTTTGGTTCAGGTGTAGCTTCGCTCGGCTTGGCTCTACTCGTTTTGGTTCGATATGGTTCGATTCAGCTTAATTCGGTTCGATTTGATTGGGTCGGATTAGTTCGGTTCGGTTTGAGTCTGGCTTAGCTCGACTCATCTCGATTTGGTTTGGTATGATTCAGTTCGGTTTGGTACTACTCAGCTCGGATAGGCTTGGTTCGGTTCAATTCTACCCGTCGTAGATGAGCTCTTGGATGAACTAAAAGGAGCCCGAGTCCTCACTAAATTGGATCTTCGATCCGGATACCATCAGATTCGAGTATGTACTGAAGATATTCTGAAAATTATATTCCGCACGCACAACGACCACTACGAGTTTTTGGTAATGCCTTTCGGACTTACGAATGCTCCTTCTAATTTTCAAAGCCTGATGAATGATATCTTCTGGAGTTTTCTATGTAAGTTCATATTGATATTCTTTGATGATATTCTCATTTATAGCTCTACGCTTGATATACATTTTCAGCATGAATTGTTCTAACGATTCTTTGGGAGAATACTCCTTATGTTAAATAGTCAAAGTGCAACTTCTTACAACATAAATTGGAGTATCTTGGGCACATTATATTAGAGGATGGAGTGGTGGTGGACTCGATAAAGATCGAGGCAATGCAAGGATAGTCGAGACTTATAAACGTACAATCATTATGTGGTTCCCTTGGACTTACAGGCTACTACCAAAATTTTGTGAAAGATTATGACAAGATCAATGTCGTGCTCACGTCCTTACTAAAGAAAGACTCCTTCTTGTGGTCGGATAAAGCCTCCGCAGCCTTCGAGCGACTCAAGGTAGCCATGACGATGACGTCGGTCCTAGCTCTGCTCGATTTTAGCCACACTTTGGTCCTTGAGACTGATACGTCAGGAGTTAGAATTTGGGCTATTCTTATGCATGATAGTCGACTCCTAGTTTACAACGAGGCTTCCTTTACACTTCATATGAGGTTTTTACAAGAGATACTAATTACTACTAAATTTAAAATATGGTTGGATACAGGTCCATGGCACGAAAGATGAGTTAAACTAGAAGAATTGCAATCCATGCTCATGTCAGATTAGGCTCTCATCATCCTGAACCATACTAGAGGGCAGTCACCATTCTAGAAGACATATTGGCTATCACTAAAGACTAACCATGTGGCAACCTATGCAAGGAAAAAACTTCCCCCTGACAAACACTGAAGCAGAAGAAAATTTTCTGAGAAAGATCAGGTCCCCCTACATCTTCAGCTCCACTAGCATGAAATTTAAGCATCAAGAAATTGGTCTCCCTATTTCTTTAGGCCTTGCAAAATTGAGGATTATATTGGGGCTCCAACCTGGAGATCAGATCCGTGCACCAGATCAAAATTACAATTGATCCTCCAAGTATCCCACCTCAAATGGAAATTTAAAGACGATGACTTAGCTCAAGTTTTTCCAACTGACACCCAAGCTAATGAGGAGCTGAAGACCTGGTTCCCTGAGTTCATAGAATTGCAGCCTTGAGGACAAGACTGATTTTAAGAGGATGGGTTTGATAGGACTTCAGCAGGGTTAAGTCCTAATCTCCCTAGAATTAGTCAATAAAATCATGCTAGATTGTAATAAAGTCACTCCTATATTATAAAGGAGTATGGCTAGGGTTTAGATTAACCCTTAGGGCTTAGAAATCGCCACCCTCCTTACTGGGCAAGTCGACCAGAGTTTCCCCCTGCTTAGGTCGGCTATAGAGCCAACCTAGCCGTCCCTTGTTCCTATTAAGGTAGGATGACTATATGAGGGGCAAAAGGATAATTTCACCTAGATAAGTGCCCCCTTGGGCTAGGACTTTGATCCCTATTTAAGATGTAGCCACCTCCCTCTTTGAAAGCAAGCAATTATCATCTTCAATTCAACCTTTATGCTGAGTCTAGGAGGGAGGAACCCCTATAGCGTTCCAAGGGTTGATCCCCCTCAAGGATCAAAATCTATAGGGCTCCTTCTGGGGTCTTATCACTAAGCCATGTCAAGCCAAGCCTAGCCAAGCAAAGCCAAGCCATGCCTAGCCAAGCCAAGCCAAGCCAAGCTAAGCCAATCCTAGCCTAGCCTAGTCAAGCCAAACCTAGCCAATCCAAGCCAAACCAAGCCAAGCCAAGCCAAGCCAAGCCTATCCAAGCTAAGTCTAGCCAAGCCTAGCCCAGCCTATAGACAAAGTTGTAGGGGAACACCTTTGGCCTCTCTGATAATTCCTTATATAGTTAAGCTAGACTAGGTTTGGCTTGGCTAGGCTAGATATAACTACACTTAGCTTGGCTAGGCTAGGCTAGGCTTGGCTAAGCTAAGCTTGGCATGGCTTGGCTTGGCTAGGCTAGGCTAAGCCTAGCCAAGCCTAGCCTATCTAAGCTAAGTCTTGACAAGCCTAGCCTAGCCAAGCTTAGCTCAGCCTATAGGCAAAGTTATAGGGAAACACCTTTGGCCTCTCTAGTAATTCCTTATAAGGCTAGGCTAGGCTAAGCTTTGCTTGGCTAGGGTTTGCTAGGCTTGGCTAGGGTTAACTTGGCTTGACTTGACTTGGCTAGGTTTGGCTTGGCTTGGTTTGGCTTGGCTTGGCTTGGATTAGATTAACTTGGCTAGGCTAGGCTAAGCTTGGCTTGACTTTGCTTGGCTTGGTTTACCCTATCAAACTTGGTTTGGCTAGGCTTGGTCTGGTGGGGTTCGGTTTGATTCGATACGGTTTTGGTCGGTGGGGTTCAGTTCGGTTCAATTTGGTTTAATTCAATAGGGTTTAGCCTAGCCTATCAAAGCCAAGCCTACCCAAGTAAAGCCAATCCAAGCCTAGCCTAGCCAAGCCTAGGCATGCCTATCCTAGCCAAGCAAAGCAAAGCAAAGCCAAGCCTAGCTAGCGTAGCTAAGCCAAGCCAAGTCAAGCCTAGCTATGTCAAGCCAAGCCTAGCCTAGCCAAGTCAAGCCAAGCCAAGCCTATCCAAGCTAAGCCTTGCCAAGCTTAGCTTAGCCTATAGACAAAGTTGTAGGGGAACACCTTTGGCCTCTCTGATAATTCATTATAAGGCTAGGCTTGGCTTGACTAGGCTAGGCTTAGCTACACTTAGCTTGGCTTGCTAGGCTTGGCTTAGCTAGGCTAGGCTAGACTTGGCTTGACTTAGCTAGGCTTGACTTGGTTAGGTTAGGTTTGGCTTGGATTGGCTTGTCTTGGCTTTGCCCCATTGAACCGAACCGAATCGAATCTCCCTACACCGCATTGCACCAAACTACATCGAATCGAATCGAAATGAACTGAACCCTATTGAATCGAACCCAACAGAACCTAACCCCACGAACCAAACCAAAACAAATCGAACTCTACCAAACCTAACCGAACCCCAACAAACCGAACTCCACTGAACCGATCCGAGCTGAACCCAACCGAATCAAATCATTTCGAACTGAAGTGAACCCCATTGAACAAAATTGAACCGAACCAAATCGAATCGAACCCCACCTAAACGAACCCCATCGAACCCAACCGAACCCAACCCAACTAAAACATACCGAACTCCACCGAACCCAACTGAACCGAACCATACTCTACTGAACCGAATCAAACCGCTCCAAACTGACACGAACCCTATCGAATAGAATTGAACTGAACCAAATAAAATCGAACCCCACCTAAACGAACCCCATCTAACCTAACTACACTGCACTAAACCAAATTGAACCACTCCACACTGCCCGAAATAGACCAACGATTGTTGAAATCAATAGTTACCAGGCCGAACGGGACTAAACCAAACCGAGCCGAACTGAACCAAACCAAACCAATCCAATCCAATCTAATTCAATCCAATATAATACAAAATAAAATTTTAAAAAAGGGACCGACGTCGCCTCGTTACTTCTTTCTACACGGGGATACATTTTTTCTACCTACGTAGGGAGAAAAAATCGCCCACGGGGGAAGACCAGCATCGAATCTAAAATTTTTCATCTTCTCCCTCTTCTTTGGCTCCCTCTTCTTCTTTCTCCCTCGGTTGATACCGCCTGAAATATACCGACGATTATCAGAATCAATCGTTACCGAGCTGAACGGGATTGGACCGAATTAAAATCAACCGAGTCGAGCCGAACCAAACCGAACCGAAACAAATCGAACCGAACCATTCCGAACCAAATTGAACCCCATCGAACCGAATCGAACCCTAACGAACTGAACCTAACCGAATTGAACCAAACGAAATCAAACCCCACCTTACCGAACTGAATTAAACAAAACTGAACCAAACTCCACCGAACCGAGCCCTACCGAACCAAACTGAACCCCATCAAATCAAATGAAAATGAACTGAAACTCATCGAATCGAACCGAATAGAATCGAATCGAGCCCCTCCTTATCGAACCGAATAGAATGGAATCGTACCGAACCTTTTTGGTTAGGATGACATTACAAACTGGACTATTGGCTTATTTGATTATTTTTATTAAAAAATTGAGTTATTTTTATGATGTGCTTTCATGATGACGTATATTTATATTTATATTAATTATTTTTATACTAAACCAATAAGTGTTTACTAATGTCCATTTGTGTGCAATATTATCATCAGATTAGTGAGTGTGAGGTTTAGTGAAATTTAGTGGTGGTCGGATGAAATAGCACAGTCAGGTTTTCACAAGGGAGAGGTTTGCTATTGACCAAGGAATTTAGTGGTTTACTGCAATGGCCAGTTAGATAACTGATTTGTGAAGAATAAACAAGTAGTTGTTGATTTTTAGTAGTTACAACAATGGATAAAGGATAAGAATAGAGAAATAGGAGGTCAATGCTACCCATCACAATCATCTATCCTCTAGCAAATAGATTGGTGTTATCTTGCTAATATCCATGGTGATTACTTCCTATGGCTACTTCAGTGAGATCAATGGCCAATGCAGGATCTTGTTCGGGGTTCGGTTTGGATTTCTGTTTGGTCTGGTGAATGCATCTTATGATTGTTTCAGTAAGATCAATGACCATTGTAAGATCCTATTCGAGGTTCAATTTGGTTCAGTGGGGTTGGTAGGATTTAGTTCGGTTAGATGGGGTTCGATTCGGTTTGGTTCATCTCAGTTAGTTTCAGTAAGGTGGGGCTCAATTTGATTTCGTTCGGTTCGATTCACTTGGTTTTGGTAGGGTTCAATTTGGTTCGTTAGGGTTCTGTTTGGTGAGGTTAGGTTCGGTTCGATTCGGTAAGGTGGTGTTTGGTTTCGTTCGGTTCGATTCGATTCGGTTCAGTTGAGTTCAATTCTATTGGCTTCGATTTGGTTCAGAACGATTCGATTCGTTTGGGTTCAGTTTAGTTCGATTCAGTGGGGTCCGATTTGGTTCGATTCGGTTCATTAGGTTCGGTGGGGTTCGGTTGGGTTCAGTTCGGTTGGGTCTGGTTCGGTTGGGTTCGGTCAGTTCGGGTCAGTGGGGTTCAATTCGATGGGATTCAGTTCGGTATAGCTAAGCATAGCCTAGCTACGCTTAGCCAAGCCAAACCTAAGTGTAGTCAGGCCTAGCCAAGCCTAGCCAAGCCAAGCCTAGCCAAGCCAAGCCAAGCTTAGCCAAGCCAAGTGTAGCTAAGCGTAGCATAGCCAAGCCGAGCCGAGCCTAGCCTAGCCTTATAAAGAATTATCAGAGAGGTCAAAGGTATTCCTCTACAACTTTGTCTATAGGCTAAGCTAAGCTTGACTAGGCTAGGCTTGGCTTGGCTTAGCTTAGCTTGGCATGGCTAGGCTTTGCTTGGCTTGGCTTAGCTTAGGCTTAGCTTAGTAAGGCTTAGCTTAGCTTAGCAAGGCTTAGCTTGGCCAGGCTAGGCTAGACTTGGCTTGGCTAGGCTTCGCTTTGATAGGCTAGGCTTGGCTAGGCTAAACCCCACAGAACTGAATCGAATCAAATCACCCCATACCGCATCGAACCAAACTGCATCGAATCGAATCGAAATGAACTGAACCCTATCGAATCAAACCCAATTGAACCCAACCCCACCAACCTAATTGAAACAAACCGAACTCCGTCGAACCCAACCGAACCCCAACGAACCGAACTCCACTGAACCGATCCGAGCCGAACCCAACCGAATCAAATGGTTCTGAACCGAAGTGAACCCCATCGAATAGAACCGAACCGAACTAAATCGAATCGAACCCCACCTAAACGAACCCCATCGGATCAACAACATTGAACCTAACTGCACTGCACTAAACTAAATCGAACCACTCCACACCGCACCGAATCGAACCAAACCGAACGCCACCGAACCGAACCTAATCGAATTGAACCCAACCAAACCAAACCGAACCCCATCGAACTGAACCAAACAAAACCCTATCGATCTGAACCAAACCCACCGAATCAAACCGTTCCAAACTAAAACAAACCCCATCGAACCGAATCGAACCCACCTTACTGAAGCGAATCAAACAGAACCGAACTAAACTCCATCGAACCGAATTCTACCAAGCCAAACTGAACCCCATCGAATCGAATCGAACCGAAACGAACTGAAACCCATCGAATCTAACCGAACGGAACCGAATCGAGACCCTCCTTACCGAACCGAACACTATCGAATCGAACCCAACCGAACCCTACCCCACTAAACCCAACTGAAACAAATCGAACTCCAAACCGAACACCAATGAACCGAACCCCATCGAGCCAAACCCAATCGAATCGAACCATTCCGAACCAAAGCAAACCCCATCGTACAGAACCGAACCGAACCCCATCGAACCAAACCCCACTGAAATGAACCCCATTGAACTACACCGCATCGAACCTAACCGCCAAGCTATGCTAAGCCTAGCCAAGCCAAGCCTATCCAAGTAAAGTCTTGTCAATCCTAGCCTAGCCAAGCTTAGCTTAGCCTATAGGCAAAATTGTAGGGGAACACCTTTGGCCTCTCTAGTAATTCCTTATAAGGCTAGGCTAGGCTAGGCTTAGCTACACTTAGCTTGGATAGGCTTGGCTAGGCTAGACTTTGCTTTGCTTGGATTGGCTTGGCTTTGCTTGGCTTGATTTACCCTATTAAACTTTTTTTGGCTAGGCTTGGTATGATGGGGTTTGGTACGATTTGGTTCCATGAGATTTTGTTCGATGGGGTTCAATTTGATTCAATTTGATTTGATTTAGCCTAGCCTATCAAAGTCAAGCCTAGCTAAGCCAAGACAAGCCAAGCCAAGCCTAGCTTAGCCAAACCAAGCCAAGCCAAGCCTAGCCTAGCCAACCCAAGCCAAGCTAAGCCTAGCCTAACCTAGCCAAGCCTATCCAAGCTAAGTCTAGCCTAGCGTAGCCTAGCGTAGCCTAGCCTAGCAAAACTTAGCTTAGCCTATAGACAAAGTTGTAGGAAACACCTTTGGCCTCTCTGATAATTCCTTATAAGGCTTGGCTAGGCTAGGTTTAGCTATACTTAGCTTTGCTAGGCTAGGCTAGGCTAGACTTGGCTAGGCTTGGTTAGACTTGACTTGGCTTGGATAGGCTTGGCTTAGCTAGGCTAGGCTAGGGTAGGCTTGGCTTTGCTTTGCTTGATTTGGCTTGGCTTTGATTCACTAGGCTTAACTTTGATAAGCTAGGTTCGGCTAGGCTAAACCCCACCGAACCGAACCGAATCAAATCGCTCCACACCGCATTGCACCAAACTACATCGAATCGAATCGAAATGAACCGAACCCTATCAAATCGAACCCAACCTCCCTAACCCGACCGAAACAAATCGAACTCCACGAAACCAAATCAAACTCTACTTAACCGAACCCAATCGAATCAAACCGTTCCGAATCGAAACGAACTCCATCGAATAGAACCAAACCGAACCAAATCGAATCGAACCACACCTAAACGAACCCCACCTAAACGAACCCCATCGAACTGCACCGCATCGAACCTAACTGCACCGTACTAAACTAAATCGAACCACTCCAGACCACCCAAAAATAGACCGACAATTGTTGAAATCAATCATTACCAGGCCGAACGGGAGCATACCGACGCGAACCAGACCAGACTGGACCGAATCGAACCGAACCAAACTAAACCAAACCAAACCAAACCAATCCAATCCAATCCAATCCAATATAATACAAAATAAAATAAAAAAAAAGGACTGATATCACCTCGTAACTTCTTCCTACATCGGGAGAAGTTACCAAATCGTTTAGGGTTGAAAACAATTCATCTCAAAGCATTCATTAAAAGAGAAAAGAGAAAAGAATAGAACATGTTGGTAAAAAAAGCCTGAATTGTATGAAAAATGGGACTATGTCGAAGAAAAAATATGATGTTATCCAACTTGCATGGGTTGGATTTATATCTAATTCTCATAAACATTAAATATTTTGCAAAACTATCTGTTGCATCTCTACTTACGAGTGGTGCTATTGTGCTGAGAAGAAAATTCATCAAGTGATTCAGAAAGCATTGTCATTGCTGAACAATCATATAGCAGAGTTGAAAACATAGAGCATCATCTTAATGTGTGGAACATTATACATAATGCAAGAAAATTCAAATGATCACTAATATGTTTGTGTTTGGCCCACAGTCTTTTGTGGTTAAACCAAAGTTCAATCAGTGACAAGATATACACTTCTAGATTTTGGCCTTAGTGAATTCAAACTATTAAACTATCCATAAAAATCTAGACAATATCCTCCACAACTTAACATAAATCACTTCAAGACTCTTAACATTGTTTGTGTTAACTCGCAGACACACACGATCAACCCAGAAAACCAAGAAAAGAAATATAGTAAACAATCAATGATAGGCATCGCATAAAAAAATCATAACAAGCGATCAAAGAGGTCCGACATTGCATGAAGCCACCCAAGAGGACCATCAACAGATGAACAAACGCCATGAAGGTACTAAAGAAAAGAAGAACAGCACAAAGAAAAGACATTAAGCCACCAAATAAAACAGGATTGGAATACATCGAGCTGAGCGATTGCGGAGATCGTGGCCGATGGACATCACAGAAGGAGGATAGAGAGAGAAGAGGGTTAAGATTCAGCCAAATGTAGCAGCCAAATGTAAAGATCAGAAATATGATCCACAGGAAAAAAAGACTTGCATGAAGCCAACCAAACCGAAACCAATTGAATCGTACCGAAACTAACCGAACCAAACCCTACTGAACCCCACTAGTTACATTATCAAATGCTAGATAAAATGAGAAACATCCATTGTACTCAAATTAAATGGTCAAGATTCATGATCAAAAGAAGCATACAAAAGGTTGCTATAAATTATTCAATGTCCACAAATATCCTACTTTAATGTAGATGAGATTTGGAAGATTCCAACTTGATGAAGCCATCGTAACATCCTAAAAAGCACAAAGAGATGTGCATCAAACAACCAAGGAGAAAAACCACAAAGGTGCCTAATGGGTATAATGGAGAACTAAATCCCCCATTTGGATGGCAGAATGCTACATTCAGAATAGACTGCTTGGTACGTAATGAATGAAATGAGAATCTATGGAAGTGCACAAGAACAACATAAGAGTGGAACAAAAGAATAGCAGAAAAACTAAGGCCACGGGTTAGAGAAATTCAACCAAAGCGGGTGAAATCTTGAGCTCATTTGTCACTAGCAAGTTTAAAGAAACATGTGTCTTTTCCTCTTTTGTGTATTACATATAAACCGAAAAGAAACATGGTGTGACAAGATCAAAGTACCGAGAACAACTTTGTTTCGCTTTTGACCATCTACGATTTGTTGCGGTTCATGGAAGAATGGTGATTCAATCTCTTGGGAGTTGATTGCACATTCGATTTGCTTCACCCAAATGGTTCAGTTCTTGATCTCTCCAAAAAGAATGTTCTCATTATTGGACAAAGAACTCCTACTGTTATATAAAATTTTTGATGAAATCATGAAATTCAGATGTGACATTTCTGATGTTGCTAACCTTTTCCTTAAAGATTTCATTTCCATCTTGTGTTTCAATGATGGCAGATTGTAGGGTTTCGCTTTCTCGGTTTTCGCTTTATCTTTTCGGTTTGTAGTTACTGCCATGAAACACTTTGGCTCAACAATGAACCCTTATTCGTAGCTAATAGTTAGGGTTAAAAGAGTGTTCACTAAGCGAAGAATCAACCCTACCACCCAAAGAATTCTAGTCCTATTGTTAATGCATCCTCATTAAGGGTTATGAGTTAACTGTATACCCTAATGTCAATCCCTAATAGTGAGACCCTAATGCTGGCCAAACCCTAGTAACCAAACCCTATTGGCCATACCCTATCGGTGGCTAAACCCTTGTGTCCAAACCCTAATGGTGGCTTTACCCTAACGGACCATGTTGAGGCTCAACCCAAAAGGACCAAATTTAAGGTTTTCAATTTTTAGAGTGTTTAGAGGGTTTAATTTAGAGGATTTAGAGTGTTCAGAGGGTTTGTAGTTTGAGAGTTAGATAGTTTTCGAGAGTTGCACAGTTGTGAACCGAACCGAACCGACCCGACCCGACCAACCGAACCGAACCCGACCCGACCCGAACCGAACCGAACCGAACCAAATTTAAATAATAACAAAAATTTAGATCCAAAAGCAACCAAATTTAAATAAACGAAAGCCTTTGTTCAGAACCACAGAGCATAAATTCAAACATCCGAACTGCATTATGAGGATTTTTTCACATCTAGAACGGAAGTTAAAAAAGGTTAACAAAATTTTTTATCTGTTGTTATAAATCATGGCAGCCATGCCAATGCAATTTAGTCATGATACAAAGTTCCATTTCTCAGACATCTATTTTAACTCTTAGCTTATACAATATTGAAAAATAATAGCTTAAGCAAAAATTGCATATACCAAGTCATCAGTAAGAAGTAAATTTTACTATAGTGATAAAGAGACAATTTAAGTAAAAAAGGTAAATATTTGGAACCTTACGTTTTTGCTTGACGGACAAATTTCATGTTGCCATAATTATCACAAATCTTGTTTAGCTTGTGAACTACTATTGGTACTTCCAAGCAGCATTTGATAATTTGCAAGAAAGTACACCTGAACAATAGGGATCAAGTAAAGCACAGGATCAAAATCTGGCTTTTGAGGAACCATCACGTCAGAGGTGTCAATAAGATCAAGCAACAAAGAAACTCCTCGCGGCGATGGAGATAAATCAACCGCAACCAGTGGATACAATATTGAAAACTAATAGCATACAACCCAACCCAACCGAAATGAACCGAACCGACCCGACCCGACCCGAACCGACCCGACCCGACCCGACCCGAACCGAACCGAACCGACCCGACCCGAACCGAACCGAATTTAAATAATAACAAAGATTTAGATCCAAAAGCAACCAAATTTAAATAAAAGAAATCCTTTGTTCAGAACCACAAAGCATAAATTCAAACTTCCAAAATGCATTATGAGGATTTGTTCGCATCTAGAACGGAAGTTAAAAAAGGTTAACAAAATTTTTTATCTGTTGTTATAAATCATGGCAGCCATGCCAATGCAATTTAGTCATGATACAAAGTTCCATTTCTTAGACATCTATTTAATCTCTTAGCTTATACAATATTAAAAAATAATAGCATAAGCAAAAATTTCATATACCAAGTCATCAGTAAGAAGTAAATTTTACTGTAGTGATAAAGAGACCATTTAACTAACAAAGGTAAATATTTGGAACCTTTCGTTTTTGCTTGACGGACAAATTTCATGTTGCCATAATTATCACAAATCCAGTTTAGCTTGTGAACTACTATTGGTACTTCCAAGCAACATTTGATAATTTGCAAGAAAGTACACCTGAACAATAGGGATCAAGTAAAGCACAGGATCAAAATCTGGCTTTTGACAAGAACCATCATGCTGTTGTAGGTGTCAATAAGATCAAGCAACAAAGAAACTCCTCGCACTGCTGGCGATGGAGATAAATCAACGGCAACCAGTGGATACAATATTGAAAACTAATAGCATACAACTGAACCCGACCCGACCCGACCCGAACCGAACCAAATTTAAATAATAACAAAGATTTAGATCCAAAAGCAACCAAATTTAAATAAAATAAATCCTTTATTCAGAACCACAGAGCATAAATTCAAACTTCCAAACTACATTATGAGGATTTGTTCACATCTAGAACGGAAGTTAAAAAAGGTTAACAAAATTTTTTATCTGTTGTTATAAATCATGGCAGCCATGCCAATGCAATTTAGTCATGATACAAAGTTCCATTTCTCAGACATCTATTTAATCTCTTAGCTTATACAATATTGAAAAATAATAGCATAAGCAAAAATTTCATATACCAAGTCATCAGTAAGAAGTAAATTTTACTGTAGTGATAAAGAGACAATTTAAGTAACAAAGGTAAATATTTGGAACCTTACGTTTTTGCTTGACGGACAAATTTCATGTTGCCATAATTATCACAAATCCTGTTTAGCTTGTGAACTACTATTGGTACTTCCAAGCAGCATTTGATAATTTGCAAGAAAGTACACCTGAACAATAGGGATCAAGTAAAGCACATAATCAAAATCTGGTTTTTTGACAGAAGCAGGAACCATCATGCTATTGTAGGTGTCAATAAGATCAAGCAACAAAGAAACTCCTCGCACTGCTGGCGATGGAGATAAATCAACCGCAACCAGTGAATACAATATTGAAAACTAATAGAATACAACCCAACCCAACCCAAATCAACCGAATCAACCGACCGACCACCCGAACAACCGACCCGACCAACCGACCGAGACCGACCCGACGACCCGAACCGAACCCCGACCGAACCGAATATAAATAATAACAAAGATTTAGATCCAAAAGCAACCAAATTTAAATAAAATAAATCCTTTGTTCAGAACCACATAGCATAAATTCAAACTTCCAAACTGCATTATGAGGATTTGTTCGCATCTAGAACGGAAGTTAAAAAAGGTTAACAAAATTTTTTATCTGTTGTTATAAATCATGGCAGCCATGCCAATGCAATTTAGTTATGATACAAAGTTCCATTTCTCAGACATCTATTTAATCTCTTAGCTTATACAATATTGAAAAATAATAGCATAAGCAAAAATTTCATATACCAAGTCATCAGTAAGAAGTAAATTTTACTGTAGTGATAAAGAGACAATTTAAGTAACAAAGGTAAATATTTGGAACCTTTCGGTTTTGCTTGACGGACAAATTTCATGTTGCCATAATTATCACAAATCCAGTTTAGCTTGTGAACTATGGTACTTCCAAGCAGCATTTGATAATTTGCAAGAAAGTACACCTGAACAATAGGAATCAAGTAAAGCACAGGATCAAAATCAAGCTTTTTGACAGAAGCAGGAACCATCATGCTGTTGTAGGTGTCAATAAGATCAAGCCACAAAGAAACTCCTCGCACTGCTGGTGATGGAGATAAATCAACCGCAACCAGTGGATACAATATTGAAAACTAATAGCATACAACCCAACCCAACCCAAATCAACCGAACCGACCCGACCCGACTGACGACCGAATCAAGAATCACCCCGACCGACCAACCAAACCGAACCGAATCAACCGAACCGAACCGAATCGAACCGACCCGAATCAATCATCACCAACCGAACCGAACCGACCGACCCGAACCGAACCGAATTTAAATAATAACAAAGATTTAGATCCAAAAGCAACCAAATTTAAATAAAAGAAGCCTTTGTTCAGAACCACAGAGCATAAATTCAAACTTCCAAACTGCATTATGAAGATTTGTTCACATCTAGAACGGAAGTTAAAAAAGGTTACCAAAATTTTTTATCTGTTGTTATAAATCATGGCCATGCCAATGCAATTTAGTCATGATACAAAGTTCCATTTCTCGACATCTATTTAATCTCTTAGCTTATACAATATTGAAAATAATAGCATAAGCAAAATTTCATATACCAAGTCATCGAAGAAGTAAATTCTCGTAGTGATAAAGAGACCATTTAAGTAACAAAGGTAAATATTTGGAACCTTACGTTTTGCTTTGGACAAATTTCATGTTGCCATAATTATCACAAATCTGCTTAGCTTGTGAAATACTATTGGTACTTCCAAGCGATTTGATAATTTGCAAGAAAGTACATCCGAACAATAGGGATCAAGTAAAGCACGGATCAAAATCGCTTTTGACGAGGAACCATCATGCTGTTGTAGGTGTCAATAAGATCAAGCAACAAAGAAACTCCTCGCACTGCTGGCGATGGAGATAAATCAACCGCAACCAGTGGATACAATATTGAAAACTAATAGCATACAACCCAACCCAACCCAAATCAACCGAACCGAACCGAACCGACCCGACCCGAACCGAACCGAACCGAACCGAACCGAACCGACCCGACCCGACCCGAACCGAACCAAATTTAAATAATAACAAAGATTTAGATCCAAAAGCAACCAAATTTAAATAAAAGAAAGCCTTTGTTCAGAACCACAGAGCATAAATTCAAACTTCCAAACTGCATTATGAGGATTTGTTCACATCTAGAACGGAAGTTAAAAAAGGTTAACAAAATTTTTTATCTGTTGTTATAAATCATGGCAGCCATGCCAATGCAATTTAGTCATGATACAAAGTTCCATTTCTCAGACATCTATTTAATCTCTTAGCTTATACAATATTGAAAAATAATAGCATAAGCAAAAATTTCATATACCAAGTCATCAGTAAGAAGTAAATTGTACTGTAGTGATAAAGAGACAATTTAAGTAACAAAGTTAAATATTTGGAACCTTATGTTTTTGCTTGACGGATAAATTTCATGTAGCCATAATTATCACAAATCCTGTTTAACTTGTGAACTACTATTGGTACTTCCAAGCAGCATTTGATAATTTGCAAGAAAGTACACCTGAACAATAGGGATCAAGTAAAGCACAGGATCAAAATCTGGCTTTTTGACAGAAGCAGAAACCATCATGCTGTTGTAGGTGTCAATAAGATCAAGCAACAATGAAACTCCTCGCACTACTGGCGATAGAGATAAATCAACCGCAACCAGTGGATACAATATTGAAAACTAATAGCATACAACCCAACCCAACCCAAATCAACCGAATCGAACCGAACCAGACCGACCCGACCACAAGACCGACGACCGACTCGAACCGAACCGAACCGAACCGACCAACCCGACCCGACCCGACCAACCGACCCCCCCCGACCCGAACCGAACCGAATTTAAATAATAACAAAGATTTAGATCCAAAAGCAACCAAATTTAAATAAAAGAAATCCTTTGTTCAGAACCACAGAGCATAAATTAAAACTTCGTTTTTGCTTGACGGACAAATTTCATGTTGCCATAATTATCACAAATCCAGTTCAGCTTGTGAACTACTATTGGTACTTCCAAGCAGCATTTGATAATTTGCAAGAAAGTACACCTGAACAATAGGGATCAAGTAAAGCACAGGATCAAAATCGACTTTTGAGGAGAACCATCATGTTGTAGGTGTCAATAAGATCAAGCAACAAAGAAACTCCTCGCACTGCTGGTGATGGAGATAAATCAACCGCAACCAGTGGATACAATATTGAAAACTAATAGCATACAACCCAACCCAACCCAAATCAACCGAACCGAACCGACCCGAACCGAACCGAACCGACCCGACCCGACCCGACCCGACCCGAACCGAACCGAACCGAACCGAACCGAACCGAACCGAACCGAACCGAACCGACCCGACCCGACCCGAACCGAACCAAATTTAAATAATAACAAAGATTTAGATCCAAAAGCAACCAAATTTAAATAAAAGAAAGCCTTTGTTCGTAACAGCATAAATTCAAACTTCCAAACGCATTATGAAGATTTGTTCACATCTAGAATCAAGTTAAAAAGGTTAACAAAATTTTTATCTGTTGTTATAAATCATGCCATGCCAATGCAATTTAGTCATGATACAAAGTTCCATTTCTCGACATCTATTTAATCTCTTAGCTTATACAATATTGAAAATAATAGCATAAGCAAAATTTCATATACCAAGTCATCGAAGAAGTAAATTTCGTAGTGATAAAGAGACCATTTAAGTAACAAAGGTAAATATTTGGAACCTTACGTTTTGCTTGACGGACAAATTTCATGTTGCCATAATTATCACAAATCTTAGCTTGTGAACTACTATTGGTACTTCCAAGATTTGATAATTTGCAAGAAAGTACACCGAACAATAGGGATCAAGTAAAGCACGATCAAAATCGCTTTTTACGTAAGGAACCATCATGCTGTTGTAGGTGTCAATAAGATCAAGAAACAAAGAAACTCCTCGCACTGCTGGCGATGGAGATAAATCAACGACAACCAGTGGATACAATATTGAAAACTAATAGCATACAACCCAACCCAACCCAAATCAACCGAATCGAACCGAACCGAACCGAACCGACCCGAACCGACCCGAACCGAACCGAACCGAACCGACCCGACCCGACCCGACCCGAACCGAACCGAACCGACCCGAACCGACCCGACCCGAAATAGACCGATGATGGTCGAAATCAATCGTTACCAGACTGAACCCAATCGAACCCAACCGAATCGAACAGTTCCGAACCGAACCAAACCTAATCAAACCAAACCGAACCGATCCATAGTGAACCAAATCATACCGAACGAAACCGAACCCCACCTTACTAAACAAACCGAAGCCCACCGAAATGAACCAAACCGAACCGAACCGAACCAACCCGAACCGATATAATTCAAAATAAAATTAAAAAAAGGTGGTCGACGTCGCTTCTTTACTTCTTCCTCTGAGTATACGTTTAACCGCAGGAGAAGAAATCATGGGAAGACCAACACTAGATCTAATAATTTCCATCTTCTCTCTTCTTCGACTCTCTCTTATTCTTTCTCCCTCGGTTGATATCACCCGAAATAGACCGATAATGGTCGAAATCAATCGTTACCAGACTGAACCCAATCGAACCCAACCGAATCGAACAGTTCCGAACCGAACCAAACCTAATCAAACCAAACCGAACCCATCCATAGTGAACCAAATCATACCGAACGAAACCGAACCCCACCTTACTAAACAAACCGAAATGAACTAAACCAACCGAACAAACCCGAACCAACCGAACCGAATCAACCGAACGACCGACCCAACCGACCAAATCGAACCAACCGAATCGAACCGATATAATTCAAAATAAAATTAAAAAGGGGTCGACGCCGCTTTACTTCTTCCTACTGAGTATATGCTAGGAGAAGAAATCATGGAAGACCAACACTAGATCTAATAATTTCCATCTTCTCCCTCTTCTTGACTCCCTCTTATTCTTTCTCCCTCGGTTGATACCACAAATAGACCGATGATGGTCGAAATCAATCCGATCGAACCCAATCGAACCCAACAATCGAATAGCCCGAACCAACCTAATCAAACCGACCAACCGAACCAACCCAACCAACCGAACCGACCCGACCAACCGACTGACCACCCGACCCGACACCCGACCACCGACGAACCGACATCGACCGAAATAGACCGATGATGGTCGAAATCAATCGTTACGATCAACCCAATCGAACCCAAGAATCGAACCAAACCTAATCAAACCAAACCGAACCGATCCATAGTGAACCAAATCATACCGAACGAAACCAACCCCACCATACTAAACAAACCAAGCCACCGAAATGAACCAAACCGAACCGAACCAACCGACCGACCAATCAACGAACCGACCACCCAACCGAATCGAACCTAACCGAATCGAACCGAATATAATTCAAAATAAAATTAAAAAGGGGTCGACGCCGCTTTACTTTACTCTGAGTATACGTTTTCTAACCACAGGAGAAGAAATCGCATGGAAGACCAACACTAGATCTAATAATTTCCATCTTCTCCTCTTCTCGACTCCTCTTATTCTTTCTCCCTCGGTTGATACCACCAAATAGACCGATGATGGTCGAAATCAATCGTTACAACCCAATCGAACCCAACCGAATCAACCAACCGAACCAATCCTAATCAACCAAAACCAAACCGAACCGACCCGACCCGACCGGAACCGAACCGATATAATTGAAAATAAAATTAAAAAAAGGGGGTCGACGTCGCTTCTTTACTTCTTCCTACAGGAGTATACATTTTTTATAACCGCGTAGGGAGAAGAAATCGCCCGCGGGAAAGACCAACACTAGATCTAATAATTTCCATCTTCTCCCTCTAGGGGAACACCAAACCGTCATCGTCGCCAAACCCTAATGGCCAAAACAAATGGTGGCCAAATCATAGTAACCAAACCCTATTGGCCATACCCTATCGGTGGCTAAACCCTTGTGTCCAAACCCTAATGGTGGCTTTACCCTAATGGACCATGTTGAGGCTCAACCCAAAAGGATCATATTTAAGGTTTTTAATTTTTAGAGTGTTTAGAGGGTTTAATTTAGAGGATTTGTAGTTTGAGAGTTAGATAGTTTTAGAGAGTTGCACAGTTGTGAGGGTTAGCATTCAGTATAGTAACTTCGGGGGTTCAATTTTGTGACTTTTGGGATTCTCTGTTTGGAGGGTTTGACAAAGAAGGGTTTTTAGAGTGCTTTGAACATCGACAGTTACACAGTTGTGAGGGTTGGCATTTATGCAAGTAGCATGAGGCCCATTCTCCAGTGACAAACACAAGGTTTAACTACAGTTTGACTACAACAATGTAGACCTAGAACACAATAAATCTTTAACATAAATAATAGCTAGAGCTTGCAAATCAAATGTATCGGATACCCTTCCTGAATTGGTCACTGTAACACCGAAGGTTGTAGTTAAGTTGGACATCGGTATGCTTGTAACAGTGTTCTCAGTTTACCCATTAGTTGTCTGCAAGTTGTTGCATATCAATCTAATTGTAAATGCTCAATGTAAACTTAGATGTATAACTTTGACATTGCTCTTAAATCTTCATGTTGTACTCAATTACAAGAACAATAAGAGGGTTAATGAAGAAATTTATAGGAGAAACTAAAAAAGTTAACATTGCAGTGGCACGAATCATTGTTGTCCATCACAATTTGTACGTGAGAAGCTCAATGGTTCAACTGCACATCATACTAGATGCAAATGTTTACTATGGAGAAGTATGATAATTACAGCATAAAATCATGATCCAACTCATATCCTCTTGAAGCAAAAAGAATATGATAAATCATAAGATATGATTAAAATCAGAAATTAGTGAAAATAATTGTCAACTCCTACTTACCGGTGGCTCCACTAGAATGAGATAAATCGTAAAGAAAGTCCATGCTGGGAAGCTTTGTTGATGCCTGATGTAGCGTTCAGAAGCTAATAGGAACCTGAACTTATATAAAGAAAAATCAAATAACTTCATCTCCGACATGGAAAGGCAACTTGCCTGTTCCTTCGACTCGGCAACATTTGGTCGCACATCAATGTCACCAATTAGTTTTTTGGCCTAAAACTATCAACAGGTCCTAGTGACATGAAAATTTACACTTAAAGAGCAAGGTGTCAAAATAAATTAATCTTAATGTTTAAAAGTTGATCCAATTTGTAAGAGAACCAGGATCACCAGTAGTCTTCAGGTGACCATTAGGAAAATCCAAGATGAAGCAGAAATCTACATCCTGAAGGAGGATAGAGAGAGAAGAGGGTTAAGATTCAGCCAAATGTAGCAGCCAAATGTAAAGATCAGAAATATGATCCACAGGAAAAAAAGACTTGCATGAAGCCAACCAAACCGAAACCAATTGAATCGTACCGAAACTAACCGAACCAAACCCTACTGAACCCCACTAGTTACATTATCAAATGCTAGATAAAATGAGAAACATCCATTGCACTCAAATTAAATGGTCAAGATTCATGATCAAAAGAAGCATACAAAAGGTTGCTATAAATTATTCAATGTCCACAAATATCCTACTTTAATGTAGATGAGATTTGGAAGATTCCAACCTGATGAAGCCATCGTAACATCCTAAAAAGCACAAAGAGATGTGCATCAAACAACCAAGGAGAAAAACCATAAAGGTGCCTAATGGGTATAATGGGGAACTAAATCCCCCATTTGGATGGCAGAATGCTACATTCAGAATAGACTGCTTGGTACGTAATGAATGAAATGAGAATCTATCAACATAAGAGTGGAATAAAAGAATAACCGAAAAACTAAGGCCACGGGTTAGAGAAATTCAACCAAACTGGGTGAAATCTTGAGCTCATTTGTCACTAGCAAGCTTAAAGAAACATGTGCTACAGGTTTCCTCTTTTTGTGTATTACATATAAACTGAAAAGAAACATGGTGTGACAACTTTGTTTCTGCTTTTGACCATCTACTGATTTGTTGCCGGTTCATGGAAGAATGGTGATTCAATCTCTTGGGAGTTGATTGCACATTCTGATTTGCTTCTTCACCCAAATGGTTCAGTTCTTGATCTCTCCAAAAAGAATGTCCTCATTATTGGACAAAGAACTCCTACTGTTATATAAAATTTTTGATGAAATCATGGAATTCAGATGTGGCATTTCTGATGTTGCTAACCTTTTCCTTAAAGATTTCATTTCCATCTTGTGTTTCAATGATGGCAGATTGTAGGGTTTCTGCTTTCTCTTTTCTGGTTTTCGCTTTATCTTTTCTGGTTTGTAGTTAACAGTTTGCGTTAAAAGAGTGTTCACTAAGCCGGAAGAATCAACCCTACCACCCAAAGAATTCTAGTCCTATTGTTAATCATCCCTACAGCTAATCAAGTTATGAGTTAATCAGATACCTAATGTCAATCCCTAATGGTGAGACCCTAATGCTGGCCAAACCCTCATCGTCGCCAAACCCTAATGGCCAAACCAAATGGTGGCCAAACCCTAGTAACCAAACCCTATTGGCCATACCCTATCGGTGGCTAAACCCTTGTGTCCAAACCCTAATGGTGGCTTTACCCTAACGGACCATGTTGAGGCTCAACCCAAAAGGACCAAATTTAAGGTTTTTAATTTTTAGAGTGTTTAGAGGGTTTAATTTAGAGGATTTAGAGTGTTCAGAGGGTTTGTAGTTTGAGAGTTAGATAGTTTTCGAGAGTTGCACAATTGTGAACCGAACCGAACCGACCCGAACCGAACCGAACCGAACCGAACCGACCCGAACCGACCGACCCGACCCGAACCGACCCGACCCGACCCGACCCGACCCGAACCGAACCGAACCGAACCAAATTTAAATAATAACAAAGATTTAGATCCAAAAGCAACCAAATTTAAATAAAAGAAAGCCTTTGTTCAGAACCACAGAGCATAAATTCAAACTTCCAAACTGCATTATGAGGATTTGTTCACATCTAGAACGGAAGTTAAAAAAGGTTAACAAAATTTTTTATCTGTTGTTATAAATCATGGCAGCCATGCCAATGCAATTTAGTCATGATACAAAGTTCCATTTCTCAGACATCTATTTAATCTCTTAGCTTATACAATATTGAAAAATAATAGCATAAGCAAAAATTTCATATACCAAGTCATCAGTAAGAAGTATCGTAGTGATAAAGAGACAATTTAAGTAACAAAGGTAAATATTTGGAACCTTACGTTTTTGCTTGACGGACAAATTTCATGTTGCCATAATTATCACAAATCCTGTTTAGCTTGTGAACTACTATTGGTACTTCCAAGCAGCATTTGATAATTTGCAAGAAAGTACACCTGAACAATAGGGATCAAGTAAAGCACAGGATCAAAATCGCTTTTGACGTAAGGAACCATCATGTTGTAGGTGTCAATAAGATCAAGCAACAAAGAAACTCTCATCGCTAGCGATGGAGATAAATCAACTAACCGAGGATACAATATTGAAAACTAATAGCATACAACCGAACCACCCGACCCGAACCAACCAACCGAACCGACAACCGACCAACAACAACCGAACCAAATTTAAATAATAACAAAGATTTAGATCCAAAAGCAACCAAATTTAAATAAAAGAAAGTCTTTGTTCGTAACCACGAGCATAAATTCAAACTTCCAAACCGCATTATGAGGATTTGTTCACATCTAGAACGGAAGTTAAAAAGGTTAACAAAATTTTTATCCGTTGTTATAAATCATGGCGACCATGCCAATGCAATTTAGTCGTGATACAAAGTTCCATTTCTCGACATCTATTTAATCTCTTAGCTTATACAATATTGAAAAATAATAGCATAAGCAAAAATTTCATATACCAAGTCATCAAGAAGAAGTAAATTTTACTGTAGTGATAAAGAGACAATTTAAGTAACAAAGGTAAATATTGGAACCTTACGTTTTTGCTTGACGGACAAATTTCATGTTGCCATAATTATCACAAATCGCTTAGCTTGTGAACTACTATTGGTACTTCCAAACAAAGATTTTATAATTTGCAAGAAAGTACACCGAACAATAGGGATCAAGTAAAGCACATGATCAAAATCGCTTTTGACGTAGAACCATCATGTGTTAGGTGTCAATAAGATCTAGCAACAAAGAAACTCCTCGACCGGTGATGGAGATAAATCAACCGCAATGGATACAATATTGAAAACTAATAGCATACAACCCAACCCAACCCAAATCAACCGAATCGAACCGAACCGACCCGACCCGAACCAACCGAACCGACCCAACCCGACCCGACCAACCGAATCAATCAACCGAACCGACCGACAACCAACCGAACCAACCAATCAACCAACCAAATTTAAATAATAACAAAGATTTAGATTAAAAGCAACCAAATTTAAATAAAAGAAAGCCTTTGTTCAGAACCACATTGCATAAATTCAAACTTCCAAACTCCATTACGAGGATTTGTTCACATCTAGAACGGAAGTTAAAAAAGGTTAACAAAATTTTTATCTGTTGTTATAAATCATGGCAGCCATGCCAATGCAATTTAGTCATGATACAAAGTTCCATTTCTCAGACATCTATTTAATCTCTTAGCTTATACAATATTGAAAAATAATAGCATAAGCAAAAATTTCATATACCAAGTCATCAGTAAGAAGTAAATTTTACTGTAGTGATAAAGAGACAATTTAAGTAACAAAGGTAAATATTTGGAACCTTACGTTTTTGCTTGACGGACAAATTTCATGTTGCCATAATTATCACAAATCCTGTTTAGCTTGTGAACTACTATTGGTACTTCCAAGCAGCATTTGATAATTTGCAAGAAAGTACACCTGAACAATAGGGATCAAGTAAAGCACAGGATCAAAATCTGGCTTTTTGACAGAAGCAGGAACCATCATGCTGTTGTAGGTGTCAATAAGATCAAGCAACAAAGAAACTCCTCGCACTGCTGGCGATGGAGATAAATCAACCGCAACCAGTGGATACAATATTGAAAACTAATAGCATACAACCCAACCCAACCCAAATCAACCGAACCGAACCGAACCGAATCGAACCGACCCGACCCGGCCCGACCCGACCGACGATGGTCGAAATTAATCGTTACCAGCCTGAACCGAACCAAACCCAACCGAATCGAACAGTTCCGAACCCTGAACCGAACCGAACCGAATCGAATCGAATAGTTCCGAACCGAACCAAACCCTATTGAATCGAACCTAAACGAACTGAACCCCACTGAATCAAACTGAACCCTATCGAACTAAACTGAATCGAGCCCTATCGAATCGAATCATTCCTTACTAAACCTAACCGAACGGAATCAAACCCCATCGAACCGAACCGAACCGACCCGACCCGACCCGACCCGACCCGACCCGACCCGAACCGAACCGAACCGATATAATACAAAATAAAATTATAAAAAGGGGGGCGACGTCGCTTCGTTACTTCTTCCTACCGGAGTATACGTTTTTTCTACTCGCGCAGGGAGAAGAAACGCCCGCGGGGAAGACCAACACTAGATCTAATAATTTCCATCTTCTCCCTCTTCTTCGACTCCCTCCTATTCTTTCTCCCTCGGTTGATACCACCCGAAATAGACCGACGATGGTCGAAATTAATCGTTACCAGCCTGAACCGAACCAAACCCAACCGAATCGAACAGTTCCGAACCCTGAACCGAACCCAACCGAATCGAACAGTTCCGAACCGAACCAAACCCTATTGAATCGAACCAAAACGAACTGAACCCCACTGAGTCAAACTGAACCCTATCGAACTAAACTGAATCGAGCCCTATCGAATCGAATCATTCCTTACTAAACCTAACCGAACGAAATCAAACCCCATCGAACCGAACCGAACCGAACCGAACCGAACCGAACCGAACCGACCCGACCCGAACTGAACCGATATAATACAAAATAAAATTAAAAAAAGTGGGGCGACGCTACTTCTTCCTAGGAGTATCGCTACTCAGGGAGAAGAAAGGGAAGACCAACACTAGATCTAATAATTTCCATCTTCTCTCTTCTTGACTCCCTCCTATTCTTTCTCCCTCGGTTGATACCAAAATAGACCCACGATGGTCGAAATTAATCGTTACCTGAATCAAGCAAACCCAACCGAATCGAATAGTTCAAACCGAACCAACCAACCCAATCAATCGAATAGTTCAAATCAACCAAACCCAATAAAACCGAACTTAACCGATTCGATCCATAGCGAACTGAATCAATCCATAGCGAACCGAATCATACCGAACGAAACCGAACCCCACCTTACTAAAGAAACCGAAGCCCATCGAAACGAACCAAACCCTATCGAACCAAACCGACCCCAATTGAATCGAACCGAAACGAACTACAAACCCTACCGAACCAAACCGACCCCAATTGAATTGAACCGAAACAAACCTTACAAACCATACCGAACCAAACTGACCCTAACTGAATCGAACCGAAATGAAACGAACCTTACCAAACCAAACCGAATCACATTGAATTAAACCGAACCGATCAGAATCGAACTAAACGGAACCGAACCGAATCGAGCCCCACTAACCGAACCCCACCGAACCAATCCGAACCCAACTGAATCGAATCGAATAGTATCGAACCGAACCGAACCGATAGTTTTAGAGTGTTCAGAGGGTTTGCAGTTTGAGAGTTAGATAGTTTTCGAGAGTTGCCCAGAACCAACGAACCGAATCAACGACCCGACCGACCGACCCGAACCAGACCCGACCCAACCCGACCCGACCAACCGACCCGACCACCCGACAACCGACCCGACCCGACCCGACCCGAACCGAACCGAACCGAATTTAAATAATAACAAAGATTTAGATCCAAAAGCAACCAAATTTAAATAAAAGAAAGCCTTTGTTCAGAACCATAGAGCATAAATTCAAACTTCCAAACTGCATTATTAGGATTTGTTCACATCTAGAACGGAAGTTAAAAAGGTTAACAAAATTTTTATCTGTTGTTATAAATCATGGCGACCATGCCAATGCAATTTAGTCAAGATACAAAGTTCCATTTCTCGACATCT
Source organism: Ensete glaucum (assembly GCA_021527575.1). NCBI lineage: Eukaryota > Viridiplantae > Streptophyta > Magnoliopsida > Zingiberales > Musaceae > Ensete > Ensete glaucum. The sequence continues at coordinate 54,950,992 of CM038553.1, forward strand.
ATTTAATCTCTTAGCTTATACAATATTGAAAAATAATAGCATAAGCAAAAATTTCATATACCAAGTCATCAAGAAGAAGTAATCGTAGTGATAAAGAGACAATTTAAGTAACAAAAGTAAATATTTGGAACCTTACGTTTTGACGACAAATTTCATGTTGCCATAATTATCAAAAATCGCTTAGCTTGTGCACTACTATTGGTACTTCCAAGAGATTTGCAAGAAAGTACACCTAAACAATAGGGATCAAGTAAAGCACAGGATCAAAATCGCTTTACGAAGAACCATCATGCTGTTGTAGGTGTCAATAAGATCAAGCAACAAAGAAACTCCTCGCACTGCTAGCGATGAAGATAAATCAACCGCAACCAGTGGATACAATATTGAAAACTAATAGCATACAACCCAACCCAAATAAACCGAACCGAACCGAACCGACCCGAACCGAACCGAATCGAACCGATCGAACCGAATCGACCCGACCCGAACCGACCAGACCCGAACCGACCCGAACCGACCCGACCCGACCCGAGCCGACCCGAACCGATATAATTCAAAATAAAATTAAAAAAAGGGGGACCAACCGAACCGACCCGAACCGAACCGACCCGACCCGACCCGACCCGAACCGACCCGACCCGACCCGACCCGACCCGAACCGATATAATTCAAAATAAAATTAAAAAAAGGGGGTCGACGTCGCTTCTTTACTTCTTCCTACAGGAGTATACGTTTTTTCTAACCGCGCAGGGAGAAGAAATCGCCCGCGGGGAAGACCAACACTAGATCTAATAATTTCCATCTTCTCCCTCTTCTTCGACTCCCTCTTATTCTTTCTCCTCTGATACCACAGACCGATGGTCGAAATCAATCGTTACCAGACTGAACCCAATCGAACCCAACCGAATCGAACAGTTCCGAACCGAACCAAACCTAATCAAACCAAACCGAACCGATCCATAGTGAACCAAATCATACCGAACGAAACCGAACCCCACCTTACTAAACAAACCGAAGCCCACCGAAATGAACCAAACCGAACCGAACCGAACCGACCCGACCCGACCCGAACCGACCAAACCGACCCGACCCGACCCGACCCGACCCGAACCGAACCGATATAATTCAAAATAAAATTAAAAAAAGGGGGTCGACGTCGCTTCTTTACTTCTTCCTACAGGAGTATACGTTTTTTCTAACCGCGCAGGGAGAAGAAATCGCCCGCGGGGAAGACCAACACTAGATCTAATAATTTCCATCTTCTCCCTCTTCTTCGACTCCCTCTTATTCTTTCTCCCTCGGTTGATACCACCCGAAATAGACCGATGATGGTCGAAATCAATCGTTACTGATCGAACCCAATCGAACCAACAATCAAAGCTTCGAACCAACCAAACCTAATCAAACCAAACCGAACCGATCCGACCAATCAACCGCGAACCGAATCAACCGAACCGACCAATCAACGAACCGACCGACCACGACACCCGACCGACCAACCGACCCGACCCGAACTCTTATTCTTTCTCCTCGGTTGATACCACCCGAAATAGACCGATGATGGTCGAAATCAATCGTTACCAGACTGAACCCAATCGAACCCAACCGAATCGAACAGTTCCGAACCGAACCAAACCTAATCAAACCGACCCGAACCGACCCGAACCGCCCGAACCGAACCGAACCGACCCGACCCGACCCGAACCGACCCGACCCGACCCGACCCGACCCGAACCGAACCGATATAATTCAAAATAAAATTAAAAAAAGGGGGTCGACGTCGCTTCTTTACTTCTTCCTACAGGAGTATACGTTTTTTCTAACCGCGCAGGGAGAAGAAATCGCCCGCGGGGAAGACCAACACTAGATCTAATAATTTCCATCTTCTCCCTCTTCTTCGACTCCCTCTTATTCTTTCTCCCTCGGTTGATACCACCCGAAATAGACCGATGATGGTCGAAATCAATCGTTACCAGACTGAACCCAATCGAACCCAACCGAATCAAACAGTTCCGAACCGAACCAAACCTAATCAAACCAAACCGAACCGATCCGACCCGAACCGAACCGACCCGACCCGAACCGAACCGACCACCGAACCGACCCGACCCGAACCGATATAATTCAAAATAAAATTAAAAAAAGGGGGTCGACGTCGCTTCTTTACTTCTTCCTACAGGAGTATACGTTTTTTCTAACCGCGCAGGGAGAAGAAATCGCCCGCGGGGAAGACCAACACTAGATCTAATAATTTCCATCTTCTCCCTCTTCTTCGACTCCCTCTTATTCTTTCTCCCTCGGTTGATACCAAATAGACCGATGATGGTCGAAATCAATCATTACCGATCGAACCCAATCGAACCCAACCGAATCAGCTCAACCGAACCAAACCTAATCAAACCAAACCGAACCGATCCGACCAACCAACCGAATAACCGAACCGAATCAACCGACCGACCGAACCAACCGACCACCAACCGATATAATTCAAAATAAAATTAAAAAGGGGTCGACGCCTTTACTTCTTCCTACAGAGTATACGTTTAACCGCAGGAGAAGAAATCGCATGGGAAGATCAACACTAGATCTAATAATTTCCATCTTCTCCTCTTCTTCGACTCCTCTTATTCTTTCTCCCTCGGTTGATACCACCCGAAATAGACCGATAATGGTCGAAATCAATCGTTACCAGACTGAACCCAATCGAACCCAACCGAATCGAACAGTTCCGAACCGAAGCCCACCTTACTAAACAAACCGAAGCCCACCGAAATGAACCAAACCGAACCGACCCGACCCGACCCGACCCGAACCGAACCGAACCGAACCGACCCGACCCGACCCGACCCGACCCAAACCGATATAATTCAAAATAAAATTAAAAAAAGGGGGTCGACGTCGCTTCTTTACTTCTTCCTACAAGAGTATACGTTTTTTCTAACCGCGCAGGGAGAAGAAATCGCATGAGAAGACCAACACTAGATCTAATAATTTCCATCTTCTCCTCTTCTTCGACTCCTCTTATTCTTTCTCCCTGTTGATACCAGAAATAGACCGATGATTGTCGAAATCAATCATTACCGATCCAATCGAACCCAACCAATCGAGCCCGAACCGAACCAAACCTAATCAAACCAAACCGAACCGATCCGACCCGAACCGAACCGAACCGAGCCGAACCGAACCGAACCGAACCGACCCGACCCGACCCGATATAATTCAAAATAAAATTAAAAAAAGGGGGTCGACGCTTTTACTTCTTCCTCTGAGTATACGTTTTCTAACCGCAGGAGAAGAAATCATGGGAAGACCAACACTAGATCTAATAATTTCCATCTTGTCCTCTTCTTCTCCTCTTATTCTTTCTCCCTCGGTTGATACCAGAAATAGACCGATAATGGTCGAAATCAATCGTTACATCAACCCAATCGAACAACCGATTCGAAACCAAACCTAATCAAACCAAACCGAACCGATCCATAGTGAACCAAATCATAAAACAAACCAACCCCACCTTACTAAACAAACCAAGCCACCAAAATGAACTAACAGACCCGACCAGGCGAACCGAGGCACGACCGACCCGACCCAAACGAACCGATATAATTCAAAATAAAATTAAAAAAGGGGTCGACCGCTTTACTTCTTCCTACAGAGTATACGTTTTCTAGTCGGGAGAAGAAATCGCATGGGAAGACCAACACGATCTAATAATTTCCATCTTCTCCTCTTCTTGACTCTCTTATTCTTTCTCCCTGTTGATACCACAAATAGACGATTGATTCGAAATCAATCGTTACCGAGAACCCAATCGAACCCAAGATCGAATTCGACAGACCAAACCTAATCAAACCGACCCGACCACCGAACCAGACCGACCGACCGACAACAACGAACCGAATCGACCGAACCAGGCCGAAACCAACGACCAGGCCGACCAAGCCACCCGACCAGGCAACCGAACCGACCGGCCGAAATACGATGATGGTCGAAATCAATCGTTACCACAATCAACCAAATCGAGCTTAACCAACCAAACCTAATCAAACCGACCACCGAAACCGAATCGACCGACCGACCGACGACCCGACCAAGACCCGAACCGACCGAAGACCCGAGATATAATTCAAAAAATTAAAAAGGGGCGACATCGAACCGAATCAACACCGAACCGACCCACCCGACCACGACCAGGCCCGAACCGATATAATTCAAAATAAAATTAAAAATCGATGTCGCTTTACTTCTTTCTACAGTATACGTTTTTAACCGCAGGAGAAGAAATCGCATGGAAGACCAACACTAGATCTAATAATTTTTATCTTCTCCCTCTTCTTCGACTCCCTCTTATTCTTTCTCCCTCGGTTGATACCACCCGAAATAGACCGATGATGGTCGAAATCAATCGTTACGATCGACAATCGAACCCAATCAATCGAGCTCGAACAAGACCAAACATAATCAAACCAAACCGAACCGATCCATAGTGAACCAAATCATAAACCCAACCCCACCTTACTAAACAAACCGCCAAAATGAACCAAACCGAACCGATCAGACCGACCCGACCAACCAACCAACAGGCACCGAAGCAAGAACCGAGAACCGAATCGAGATTCAACCGAGATCCGAACCGAACCGACCAACCAACCCGACCCGACCCGACTCGAACCGAACCGACCCGACCGACCCGACCCGACCCGACCCGACCCGAACCGAACCAAATTTAAATAATAACAAAGATTTAGATCCAAAAGCAACCAAATTTAAATAAAAGAAAGCCTTTGTTCAGAACCACAGAGCATAAATTCAAACTTCCAAACTGCATTATGAGGATTTGTTCACATCTAGAACGGAAGTTAAAAAAGGTTAACAAAATTTTTTATCTGTTGTTATAAATCATGGCAGCCATGCCAATGCAATTTAGTCATGATACAAAGTTCCATTTCTCAGACATCTATTTAATCTCTTAGCTTATACAATATTGAAAAATAATAGCATAAGCAAAAATTTCATATACCAAGTCATCAGTAAGAAGTAAATTTTACTGTAGTGATAAAGAGACAATTTAAGTAACAAAGGTAAATATTTGGAACCTTCCGGTTTTGCTTGACGGACAACTTTCATGTTGCCATAATTATCACAAATCCTATTTAGCTTGTGAACTACTATTGGTATTTCCAAGCAGCATTTGATAATTTGCAAGAGAGTACACCTGAACAATAGGGATCAAGTAAAGCACAGGATCAAAATCTGGCTTTTGACGAGGAACCATCATCGTTGTAGGTGTCAATAAGATCAAGCAAAAAGAAACTCCTACCGCGATGGAGATAAATCAACCGCAACCGGATACAATATTGAAAACTAATAGCATACAACAAACCGACCGACGACCAACAGTCAACCAAATCAAGACCGACCCGACCCCAACCGAACCGAACCAAATTTAAATAATAACAAAGATTTAGATCTAAAAGCAACCAAATTTAAATAAAAGAAAGCCTTTGTTCAACCACGAGCATAAATTCAAACTTCCAAATGCATTATGAGGATTTGTTCACATCTAGAACGGAAGTTAAAAAGGTTAACAAAATTTTTATCTTGTTATAAATCATGGCGACCATGCCAATGCAATTTAGTCATGATACAAAGTTCCATTTCTAGACATCAATTTAATCTCTTAGCTTATACAATATTGAAAATAATAGCATAATCAAAAATTTCATATACCAAGTCATCGAATAAGTAAATTTTACTTTAGTGATAAAGAGACAATTTAAGTAACAAAGGTAAATATTTGGAACCTTACGTTTTGCTTGGACAAATTTCATGTTGCCATAATTATCACAAATCTGTTTAGCTTGTGAACTACTATTGGTACTTCCAAACATCATTTGATAATTTGCAAGAAAGTACACCGAACAATAGGGATCAAGTAAAGCACAGGATCAAAATCGGCTTTTGACAGGAACCATCATGTTGTAGGTGTCAATAAGATCAAGAAACAAAGAAACTCCTCGCAGGCGATGGAGATAAATCAACAACCAAGGATACAATATGAAAACTAGCATACAACCCAACCCAACCCAAACAACCGAACCGAATCAACCGACAACCGAACGACCCGACCGACCCGACCAATCAACCGACCCGAGACCAATCAACCGAGACCGAACCCGACCAAACCGACCGACCACCCAACCGAACCGAATCAACGACCGACCCGACCCAGGAACCGAACCGACCAACCAACCAAATTTAAATAATAACAAAGATTTAGATCCAAAAGCAACCAAATTTAAATAAAAGAAAGCCTTTGTTCAGAACCACAGAGCATAAATTCAAACTTCCAAACTGCATTATGAGGATTTGTTCACATCTAGAACGGAAGTTAAAAAAGGTTAACAAAATTTTTTATCTGTTGTTATAAATCATGGCAGCCATGCCAATGCAATTTAGTCATGATACAAAGTTCCATTTCTCAGACATCTATTTAATCTCTTAGCTTATACAATATTGAAAAATAATAGCATAAGCAAAAATTTAATATACCAAGTCATCAACAAGAAGTAAATTTTACTGTGGTGAAAAAGAGACAATTTAAGTAACAAAGGTAAATATTTGGAACCTTACGTTATTGCAAGACGGACAAATTTCATGTTGCCATAATTATCACAAATCTGTTTAGCTTGTGAACTACTATTGGCACTTCCAAACAGATTTGATAATTTGCAAGAAAGTACACCGAACAATAGGGATCAAGTAAAGCAGGATCAAAATTTGGCTTTTGACGAGGAACCATCATGATGTTGTAGGTGTCAATAAGATCAAGCAACAAAGAAACTCCTCACTCGTGATGGAGATAAATCACAACCGGTGGATACAATATTGAGAACTAATAGCATACAAACCCAAATCAATAAATCGAAGAACCCAACTACCCGACCCGACTGACCACCGACCCAGGCCGACCGACCCGACGACGCAACCGACCAGACCAGGCAAGACCCGACCGACCAACAGACCCGACCGACCCGACCCGGACCCGAACCGAATTTAAATAATAACAAAGATTTAGATCTAAAAGCAGATAAATCAACCTAACCCAAATCAATCAACAAAGAACCGAACCCGAACCGAACCGAACCACGACAGACGACCCGACCAACCGAGCGACCCAACCAACGGCAGACCAGAATTTAAATAATAACAAAGATTTAGATCCAAAAGCAACCAAATTTAAATAAAAGAAAGCCTTTGTTCAGAACCACAGAGCATAAATTCAAACTTCCAAATTGCATTATGAGGATTTTGTTCACATCTAGAACGGAAGTTAAAAAAGGTTAACAAAATTTTTTATCTGTTGTTATAAATCATGGCAGCCATGCCAATGCAATTTAGTCATGATAAAAGTTCCATTTCTCATACATCTATTTAATCTCTTAGCTTATACAATATTGAAAAATAATAGCATAAGCAAAAATTTCATATACCAAGTCATCAGCAAGAAGTAAATTTTACTGTGGTGAAAAAGAGATAATTTAAGTAACAAAGGTAAATATTTGGAACCTTACGTTATTGCAAGACGGACAAATTTCATGTTGCCATAATTATCACAAATCCTGTTTAGCTTGTGAACTACTATTGGCACTTCCAAACAGCATTTGATAATTTGCAAGAAAGTACACCTGAACAATAGGGATCAAGTAAAGCACAGGATCAAAATTTGGCTTTTTGACAGAAGCAGGAACCATCATGCTGTTGTAGGTGTCAATAAGATCAAGCAACAAAGAAACTCCTCGCACTACTAGTGATGGAGATAAATCAGCCGCAACCAGTGGATACAATATTGAGAACTAATAGCATACAACCCAACCCAAATCAACCGAAGGCAACCGACTCGACCAGGCAGGCAAACCCGACCGACCCAGGCAGACACCGACCAGGCAAAACCGACCGCCCCGACCGACCGACCAACCCGAGGCAGGCCGACCCGACAGACCAGACCAGGCAGGCAAGGAATTTAAATAATAACAAAGATTTAGATCTAAAAGCAGATAAATCAACCCAACCCAAATCAACCGAACCGAACCGAACCGAACCGACCAGACCAGGCAAGACGACCCGGCACCCGAGACCCGACCCGACCCGACCCGAACGGAACCGAATTTAAATAATAACAAAGATTTAGATCCAAAAGCAACCAAATTTAAATAAAAGAAAGCCTTTGTTCAGAACCACATAGCATAAATTCAAACTTCCAAACTGCATTATGAGGATTTGTTCACATCTAGAACGGAAGTTAAAAAAGGTTAACAAAATTTTTTATCTGTTGTTATAAATCATGGCAGCCATGTCAATGCAATTTAGTCATGATACAAAGTTCCATTTCTGAGACATCTATTTAATCTCTTAGCTTATACAATATTGAAAAATAATAGCATAAGCAAAAATTTCATATACCAAGTCATCAGCAAGAAGTAAATTTTACTGCAGTGAAAAGGAGACAATTTAAGTAACAAAGGTAAATATTTGGAACCTTACGTTATTGCTAGACGGACAAATTTCATGTTGCCATAATTATCACAAATCCTGTTTAGCTTGTGAACTACTATTGGTACTTCCAAACATCATTTGATAATTTGCAAGAAAGTACACCTGAACAATAGGGATCAAGTAAAGCACAGGATCAAAATTTGGCTTTTTGACAGAAGCAGGAACCATCATGATGTTGTAGGTGTCAATAAGATCAAGCAACAAAGAAACTCCTCGCACTACTGGTGATGGAGATAAATCATCCGCAACCAGTGGATACAATATTGAAAACTAATAGCATACAACCCAAATCATCCCAACAGGCAGACTCGACCCGACCGAGGCAACCGACCCGACCCGGCAACGAACAACCGAACCGACCGCCCGAATCAACCAAGACCGACCGAGACAGACCCACCGACCGGCCGACCCAGGCACCGACACGACAAACCAAATTTAAATAATAACAAAGATTTAGATCTAAAAGCAACAGATAAATCAACCCAACCCAACCCAAATCAACCGAATCAACCGAACCGACCAAGCACCCGACCACCGACAGGACCATCCCAACCGAACCGACCGACCCCAAGACCGACCACCCAGACCGACCGACACCAGGCCGACCACCGAAAATTTAAATAATAACAAAGATTTAGATCTAAAAGCAACATAAATCAACCTAACCCAACCAGCAAACCATAAACGACCACCGAACGAACCGACCCGACCAACCGACCGACCGACCGACCCGAACCACCGACCCAACCCGAACCCGACCACCGACCACACCGAATTTAAATAATAACAAAGATTTAGATCCAAAAGCAACCAAATTTAAATAAAAGAAAGCCTTTGTTCAGAACCACAGAGCATAAATTCAAACTTCCAAACTGCATTATGAGGATTTGTTCACATCTAGAACGGAAGTTAAAAAAGGTTAACAAAATTTTCTATCTGTTGTTATAAATCATGGCAGCCATGCCAATGCAATTTAGTCATGATACAAAGTTCCATTTCTCAGACATCTATTTAATCTCTTAGCTTATACAATATTGAAAAATAATAGCATAAGCAAAAATTTCATATACCAAGTCATCAGCAAGAAGTAAATTTTACTGTGGTGAAAAAGAGATAATTTAAGTAACAAAGGTAAATATTTGGAACCTTACGTTATTGCAAGACGGACAAATTTCATGTTGCCATAATTATCACAAATCCTGTTTAGCTTGTGAACTACTATTGGCACTTCCAAACAGCATTTGATAATTTGCAAGAAAGTACACCTGAACAATAGGGATCAAGTAAAGCACAGGATCAAAATTTGGCTTTTTGACAGAAGCAGGAACCATCATGCTGTTGTAGGTGTCAATAAGATCAAGCAACAAAGAAACTCCTCGCACTACTAGTGATGGAGATAAATCAGGATACAATATTGAGAACTAATAGCATACAACCCAACCCAACCCAAATCAACCGAATGAAAACCGACACCGACCCGACCGACCCGACCGACCCGACCGAACCGAATCGACCGACCGAACCGACCCGACCCGAACCGAACCGAACCGACCCGACCCGACCCGAACGGAACCGAATTTAAATAATAACAAAGATTTAGATCCAAAAGCAACCAAATTTAAATAAAAGAAAGCCTTTGTTCAGAACCACAGAGCATAAATTCAAACTTCCAAACTGCATTATGAGGATTTGTTCACATCTAGAACGGAAGTTAAAAAAGGTTAACAAAATTTTTTATCTGTTGTTATAAATCATGGCAGCCATGCCAATGCAATTTAGTCATGATACAAAGTTCCATTTCTCATACATCTATTTAATCTCTTAGCTTATACAATATTGAAAAATAATAGCATAAGCAAAAATTTCATATACCAAGTCATCAGCAAGAAGTAAATTTTACTGTGGTGAAAAAGAGATAATTTAAGTAACAAAGGTAAATATTTGGAACCTTACGTTATTGCAAGACGGACAAATTTCATGTTGCCATAATTATCACAAATCCTGTTTAGCTTGTGAACTACTATTGGCACTTCCAAACAGCATTTGATAATTTGCAAGAAAGTACACCTGAACAATAGGGATCAAGTAAAGCAGATCAAAATTTGGATTTGACGAGCGGGAACCATCATCTTGTAGGTGTCAATAAGATCAAGCAACAAAGAAACTCCTCGACTACTAGTGATGGAGATAAATCACCAACCTGGATACAATATTGAGAACTAATAGCATACAACCCAACCCAACCCAAATCAACCGAATCAATCAACCGAACTGACCGACCCGACCCGACGAATCAACCGACGACCCGACCCGATCCGACCGACCAACCAACCGAACCGACCGAATCAACCAACGAATCAACCGACCCACCAACAACCGACCGACCCGACCAACCGAATCGAATTTAAATAATAACAAAGATTTAGATCTAAAAGCAGATAAATCAACCCAACCAACCCAAATCAACCGAACCAACCGAACCGACCCGACCAACCGAACCGAACCGAACCGACCCGACCCGACCCGACCCGACCCGACCCGAACCGAACCGACCCGACCCGACCCGAACGGAACCGAATTTAAATAATAACAAAGATTTAGATCCAAAAGCAACTAAATTTAAATAAAAGAAAGCCTTTGTTCAGAACCACATAGCATAAATTCAAACTTCCAAACTGCATGAGGATTTGTTCACATCTAAGTTAAAAAGGTTAACAAAATTTTTATCTGTTGTTATAAATCATGGCCATGTCAATGCAATTTAGTCATGATACAAAGTTCCATTTCGAGACATCTATTTAATCTCTTAGCTTATACAATATTGAAAAATAATAGCATAAGCAAAAATTTCATATACCAAGTCATCAGAAGAAGTAAATTTTAGGAAAAGGAGACAATTTAAGTAACAAAGGTAAATATTTGGAACCTTACGTTATTGCTAGACGGACAAATTTCATGTTGCCATAATTATCACAAATCGCTTAGCTTGTGAACTACTATTGGTACTTCCAAACATCATTTGATAATTTGCAAGAAAGTACACCGAACAATAGGGATCAAGTAAAGCACGATCAAAATTTGGCTTTTGACGAAGGTGAACCATCATGATGTTGTAGGTGTCAATAAGATCAAGCAACAAAGAAACTCCTCGCACTACTAGTGATGGAGATAAATCAGCCGCAACCAGTGGATACAATATTGAGAACTAATAGCATACAACCCAACCCAACCCAAATCAACCGAACCGAACCGAACCGACCCGACTCGACCCGACCCGACCCGAACCGAACCGAACCGACCCGACCCGACCCGACCCGACCCGACCCGAACCGAATCAATCAACCGACCAACCAACCGAATCAACGAACCGAACAGAATCAACCGACACCCGACCCACCCGAATCAAGAACCAGACCGACCAATCAACCAAATTTAAATAATAACAAAGATTTAGATCTAAAAGCAATAGATAAATCAACCCAAACCAAATCAAATCAACCGACCCGACCCGACCCGAACCGACCCGAACTGAACCGTATTTAAATAATAACAAAGATTTAGATCCAAAAGCAACCAAATTTAAATAAAAGAAAGCCTTTGTTCAGAACCACAGAGCATAAATTCAAACTTCCAAATTACATTATGAGGATTTGTTCACATCTAGAACGGAAGTTAAAAAAGGTTAACAAAATTTTTTATCTATTGTTATAAATCATGGCGGCCATGCCAATGCAATTTAGTCATGATACAAAGTTCCATTTCTAAGACATCTATTTAATCTCTTAGCTTATACAATATTGAAAAATAATAGCATAAGCAAAAATTTCTTATACAAAGTCATCAGTAAGAAGTAAAGTTTACTGTAGTGATAAAGAGACAATTTAAGTAACAAAGGTAAATATTTGGAACCTTACGTTGTTGCTTGACGGACAAATTTCATGTTGCCATAATTATCACAAATCGCTTAGCTTGTGAACTACTATTGGTACTTCCAAGCGATTTGATAATTTGCAAGAAAGTACACCGAACAATAGGGATCAAGTAAAGCACATGATCAAAATCGCTTTTGGAAGAACCATCATGTTGTAGGTGTCAATAAGATCAAGCAACAAAGAAACTCCTCGCATCGGCGATGGAGATAAATCAACCAACTGGATACAATATTGAAAACTAATAGCATACAATTGAACCGACCCGACCCGACCCAACCAACCGATCCGAACCGACCGACGACCGACCCGACGACCCGACCGAATCGAATCACCAACCGACCCGACCCCAACCGAACCAAATTTAAATAATAACAAAGATTTAGATCCAAAAGCAACCAAATTTAAATAAAAGAAAGCCTTTGTTCGTAACCACGAGCATAAATTCAAACTTCCAAACCGCATTATGAGGATTTGTTCACATCTAGAACGGAAGTTAAAAAGGTTAACAAAATTTTTATCTGTTATAAATCATGGCATGCCAATGCAATTTAGTCATGATACAAAGTTCCATTTCTCGACATCTATTTAATCTCTTAGCTTATACAATATTGAAAATAATAGCATAAGCAAAATTTAATATACCAAGTCATCAACAAGAAGTAAATTGTGGTGAAAAGAGACAATTTAAGTAACAAAGGTAAATATTTGGAACCTTACGTTATTGCAAGACGGACAAATTTCATGTTGCCATAATTATCACAAATCGCTTAGCTTGTGAACTACTATTGGCACTTCCAAAGATTTGATAATTTGCAAGAAAGTACACCGAACAATAGGGATCAAGTAAAGCACAGGATCAAAATTTGGCTTTTGACAGGAACCATCATGTTGTAGGTGTCAATAAGATCAAGCAACAAAGAAACTCCTCGCACTACTAGTGATGGAGATAAATCAGCCGCAACCAGTGGATACAATATTGAGAACTAATAGCATACAACCCAACCCAACCCAAATCAACCGAACCGAACCGACGACCCGAACCAAGAACCGACGACCAGACCCGACCCGACCGAACCAACCAACCGAACCCGACAACCCGACCCGACCAACCGAACCGAATCAACCGACCGAACCAACCGAATCAACCGAACCAACCGACCAACCAACCGAAAACCGAACCACCGACCAACCAACCGAATTTAAATAATAACAAAGATTTAGATCTAAAAGCAAGATAAATCAACCCAAACCAACCCAAATCAACCAATCGACCGACCCGACCAACCAACCGAATCAGACCCGAACAGAATCAAGATTTAAATAATAACAAAGATTTAGATCCAAAAGCAACCAAATTTAACTAAAAGAAAGCCTTTGTTCAGAACCACAGAGCATAAATTCAAACTTCCAAACTACATTACGAGGATTTGTTCACATCTAGAACGGAAGTTAAAAAAGGTTAACAAAATTTTTTATCTATTGTTATAAATCATGGCGGCCATGCCAATGCAATTTAGTCATGATACAAAGTTCCATTTCTAAGACATCTATTTAATCTCTTAGCTTATACAATATTGAAAAATAATAGCATAAGCAAAAATTTCATATACCAAGTCATCAGTAAGAAGTAAAGTTTATCGTAGTGATAAAGAGACAATTTAAGTAACAAAGGTAAATATTTGGAACCTTACGCTTGACGACAAATTTCATGTTGCCATAATTATCACAACTGCTTAGCTTGTGAACTACTATTGGTACTTCCAAGCAATTTGATAATTTGCAAGAAAGTACACCGAACAATAGGGATCAAGTAAAGCACAGGATCAAAATCGCTTTTGACGAGGAACCATCATGCTGTTGTAGGTGTCAATAAGATCAAGCAACAAAGAAACTCCTCGCACTGCTGGCGATGGAGATAAATCAACGGCAACCAGTGGATACAATATTGAAAACTAATAGCATACAACTGAACCCGACCCGACCCGACCCGACCCGAACCGAACCGACCCGAACCGAACCGAACCGACCCGACCCGACCGGAACCGAACCAAATTTAAATAATAACAAAGATTTAGATCCAAAAGCAACCAAATTTAAATAAAAGAAAGCCTTTGTTCAGAACCACAGAGCATAAATTCAAACTTCCAAACTGCATTATGAGGATTTGTTCACATCTAGAACGGAAGTTTAAAAAGGTTAACAAAATTTTTTATTTGTTGTTATAAATCATGGCAGCCATGCCAATGCAATTTAGTCATGATACAAAGTTTCATTTCTCAGACATCTATTTAATCTCTTAGCTTATACAATATTGAAAAATAATAGCATAAGCAAAAATTTCATATACCAAGTCATCAGCAAGAAGTAAATTTTACTGTGGTGAAAAAGAGACAATTTAAGTAACAAAGGTAAATATTTGGAACCTTACGTTATTGCAAGACGGACAAATTTCAAGTTGCCATAATTATCACAAATCCTGTTTAGCTTGTGAACTACTATTGGCACTTCCAAACAGCATTTGATAATTTGCAAGAAAGTACACCTGAACAATAGGGATCAAGTAAAGCACAGGATCAAAATTTGTTTTGACGATGAACCATCATGATGTTGTAGGTGTCAATAAGATCAAGCAACAAAGAAACTCCTCGCACTACTGGTGATGGAGATAAATCAGCCGCAACCAGTGGATACAATATTGAGAACTAATAGCATACAACCCAACCCAACCCAAATCAACCGAATCACAGACTGACCGACCCGACCGACCAACCGAACCGACCGACCCGACCCGACCGACCAAACCGAACGACGACAACCGAACAGACCACCCAACCGAACCGACCACCCGACCAACACCCGACCAACCGAATTTAAATAATAACAAAGATTTAGATCTAAAAGCAACAGATAAATCAACCTAACCAACCCAATCAATCAACCGAATCAACCGACCGACCCGACCAACCGAACCGAACCGACCCGAGACCCGACCAGACCGACCCGACCAACCAACCGAACCGACACGACCAACGACAATTTAAATAATAACAAAGATTTAGATCCAAAAGCAACCAAATTTAAATAAAAGAAAGCCTTTGTTCAGAACCACAGAGCATAAATTCAAACTTCCAAACTGCATTATGAGGATTTGTTCACATCTAGAACGGAAGTTAAAAAAGGTTAACAAAATTTTTTATCTGTTGTTATAAATCATGGCAGCCATGCCAATGCAATTTAGTCATGATACAAAGTTCCATTTCTCAGACATCTATTTAATCTCTTAGCTTATACAATATTGAAAAATAATAGCATAAGCAAAAATTTAATATACCAAGTCATCAACAAGAAGTAAATTTTACTGTGGTGAAAAAGAGACAATTTAAGTAACAAAGGTAAATATTTGGAACCTTACGTTATTGCAAGACGGACAAATTTCATGTTGCCATAATTATCACAAATCCTGTTTAGCTTGTGAACTACTATTGGCACTTCCAAACAGCATTTGATAATTTGCAAGAAAGTACACCTGAACAATAGGGATCAAGTAAAGCACAGGATCAAAATTTGACAGAAGCAGGAACCATCATGCTGTTGTAGGTGTCAATAAGATCAAGCAACAAAGAAACTCCTCGCACTACTAGTGATGGAGATAAATCAGCCGCAACCAGTGGATACAATATTGAGAACTAATAGCATACAACCCAACCCAACCCAAATCAACCGAACCGAATCAACCGACCACGAACCCGAATCAACCGACCCGACCGACCCGACCAACCCGAATCAACCGAAACCAACGAATCAACCGAATCGACCGACCCGACCAACCGAACCGAACCCACCCGACCCGACCCGAATCAACCGAATTTAAATAATAACAAAGATTTAGATCTAAAAGAGATAAATCAACAACCAACCCAAATCAAATCAACCGAATCAACGACCCGACCCGACCGAACCGAATCAACCGACCGACGACCCGACCGACCCGAACCGACCCGAAACCGACCCGACCCGACCACCCGACAACCGAATTTAAATAATAACAAAGATTTAGATCCAAAAGCAACTAAATTTAAATAAAAGAAAGCCTTTGTTCAGAACCACATAGCATAAATTCAAACTTCCAAACTGCATTATGAGGATTTGTTCACATCTAGAACGGAAGTTAAAAAAGGTTAACAAAATTTTTTATCTGTTGTTATAAATCATGGCAGCCATGTCAATGCAATTTAGTCATGATACAAAGTTCCATTTCTGAGACATCTATTTAATCTCTTAGCTTATACAATATTGAAAAATAATAGCATAAGCAAAAATTTCATATACCAAGTCATCAGCAAGAAGTAAATCATAGTGAAAAGAGACAATTTAAGTAACAAAGGTAAATATTTGGAACCTTACGTTATTGCTAGGACAAATTTCATGTTGCCATAATTATCACAAATCTTTAGCTTGTGAACTACTATTGGTACTTCCAAACATCATTTGATAATTTGCAAGAAAGTACACCTAAACAATAGGGATCAAGTAACAGGATCAAAATTTGGCTTTTGACGAAGGAACCATCATGATGTTGTAGGTGTCAATAAGATCAAGCAACAAAGAAACTCCTCGATCGGTGATGGAGATAAATCACAACTGGATACAATATTGAAAACTAATTGCATACAACCCAACCCAACCCAAAATCAACCGAATCAACTGACCCAAGACCCGAAGGACCGACCCGACCCGACCGAACCGAATCAACCAATACCGAACCGAATCAACCAATCAACCGAAGACCACGACCCCAACCGAACCAACCGAACCGACCCGACCAAATCAACCAAATTTAAATAATAACAAAGATTTAGATCTAAAAGCGATAAATCAACCCAACCCAACCTAAACAAAACCAATCAACCGACCGAACAACCGAATCGACCAACCGACAGAATCAACGACACAACCCTAACCGAACCAACGACTACCACAACCGACCCGACCGAAATCAACCAACAACGACCGACCGACCACCAACCAATTTAAATAATAACAAAGATTTAGATCTAAAAGCAATAAAATCAACCTAACCAACCCAAAGCAACCAACCAATCGAACAACCGACCACCCGACCCGACCAACCGACCCGACCACCGACCCGACCCGACCAACCGACCACCGACCACCAACCAACCGAACCGACCACAATCGAAACCGAATTTAAATAATAACAAAGATTTAGATCCAAAAGCAACCAAATTTAAATAAAAGAAAGCCTTTGTTCAACCACGATAAATTCAAACTTCCAAATCAGCATTATGAGGATTTGTTCACATCTAGAACGGAAGTTAAAAAGGTTAACAAAATTTTCTATCTGTTATAAATCAAACCATGCCAATGCAATTTAGTCATGATACAAAGTTCCATTTCTCGACATCTATTTAATCTCTTAGCTTATACAATATTGAAAAATAATAGCATAAGCAAAAATTTCATATACCAAGTCATCGAAGAAGTAAATTTTACGTAGTGAAAAGAGATAATTTAAGTAACAAAGGTAAATATTTGGAACCTTACGTTATTGAAGACGACAAATTTCATGTTGCCATAATTATCACAAATCTTAGCTTGTGAACTACTATTGGCACTTCCAAACAAAGATTTGATAATTTGCAAGAAAGTACACCGAACAATAGGGATCAAGTAAAGCAGGATCAAAATTTGGCTTTTGACGAGAACCATCATGTTGTAGGTGTCAATAAGATCAAGCAACAAAGAAACTCCTCGACTACTAGTGATGGAGATAAATCAACCAACAATATTGAACTAATAGCATACAACCCAACCCAACCCAAATCAACCGAATCAACCGAACACCGACCCGACCGACCAACCGACCGACCACGAATCAACCATCAAACCGAACCAACCGAACCGAATCAACCGACCAACCGAACACCACCCGACCCGACCAACAACCGAACCAATTTAAATAATAACAAAGATTTAGATCCAAAAGCAACCAAATTTAAATAAAAGAAAGCCTTTGTTCGTAACCACAGCATAAATTCAAAACCCATTATGAGGATTTGTTCACATCTAGAACGGAAGTTAAAAAGGTTAACAAAATTTTTATCTTGTTATAAATCATGGCATGCCAATGCAATTTAGTCATGATACAAAGTTCCATTTCTCATACATCTATTTAATCTCTTAGCTTATACAATATTGAAAATAATAGCATAAGCAAAAATTTCATATACCAAGTCATAAGAAGTAAATTTTCGGTGAAAAGAGATAATTTAAGTAACAAAGGTAAATATTTGGAACCTTACGTTATCAAGACGGACAAATTTCATGTTGCCATAATTATCACAAATCGCTTTGTGAACTACTATTGGCACTTCCAAACAGATTTGATAATTTGCAAGAAAGTACACCAACAATAGGGATCAAGTAAAGCACGGATCAAAATTTGGATTTTGACAGAACCATCATTGTAGGTGTCAATAAGATCAAGCAACAAAGAAACTCCTCGCACTACTAGTGATGGAGATAAATCACCGCAACCAAAGGATACAATATTGAGAACTAATAGCATACAACCCAACCCAACCCAAATCAACGAATCAACCGAACCGACCACTCGACCCGACCAATCAACCGACCGACCCGACCCGACCACCCGATCAAGAATCAAACCGAATCAACCGAACCGAACAACCCGAATCAACGACCCGACCGACCACCACCCGAACCGAATCGAATTTAAATAATAACAAAGATTTAGATCTAAAAGCAACAGATAAATCAACCCAACCCAACCCAAATCAACCGAACCGAACCGAACCGACCCGACCCGACCCGAACCGAACCGAACCGACCCGACCCGACCCGACCCGACCCGACCCGAAACCGAACCAAATTTAAATAATAACAAAGATTTAGATCCAAAAGCAACCAAATTTAAATAAAAGAAAGCCTTTGTTCAGAACCACAGAGCATAAATTCAAACTTCCAAACTGCATTATGAGGATTTGTTCACATCTAGAACGGAAGTTAAAAAAGGTTAACAAAATTTTTTATCTGTTATAAATCATGGCACCATGTCAATGCAATTTAGTCATGATACAAAGTTCCATTTCTGAGACATCTATTTAATCTCTTAGCTTATACAATATTGAAAATAATAGCATAAGCAAAATTTCATATACCAAGTCATCGAAGAAGTAAATTTTATCAGTGAAAAGAGACAATTTAAGTAACAAAGGTAAATATTTGGAACCTTACGTTATTGCTAGACGGACAAATTTCATGTTGCCATAATTATCACAAATCCTGTTTAGCTTGTGAACTACTATTGGTACTTCCAAACATCATTTGATAATTTGCAAGAAAGTACACCGAACAATAGGGATCAAGTAAAGCAGGATCAAAATTTGGCTTTGTACAGAACCATCATGATGTTGTAGGTGTCAATAAGATCAAGCAACAAAGAAACTCCTCGCACTACTGGTGATGGAGATAAATCAACCGCAACCAGTGGATACAATATTGAAAACTAATAGCATACAACCCAACCCAACCCAAATCAACCGAACCGAACCGACCCGACCCGACCCGACCCGAACCGAACCGAACCGACCCGACCCGACCCGACCCGACCCGACCCGAACCGAACCGAACCGAACCGAATCAACGAACCAACCGAATCAACCGACCGAACCGACCCGACCGACCGACCAACCGAATCACCGAACCGAACCAAATTTAAATAATAACAAAGATTTAGATCTAAAAGCAATAGATAAATCAACCCAAACCAACCCAAATCAACCGAACCGACCCGACCCGACCCGAACCGAACCGACCCGAACCGACCAGAACCGAACCGAATTTAAATAATAACAAAGATTTAGATCCAAAAGCAACCAAATTTAAATAAAAGAAAGCCTTTGTTCAGAACCACAGAGCATAAATTCAAACTTCCAAATTACATTATGAGGATTTGTTCACATCTAGAACGGAAGTTAAAAAAGGTTAACAAAATTTTTTATCTATTGTTATAAATCATGGCGGCCATGCCAATGCAATTTAGTCATGATACAAAGTTCCATTTCTAAGACATCTATTTAATCTCTTAGCTTATACAATATTGAAAAATAATAGCATAAGCAAAAATTTCTTATACAAAGTCATCAGTAAGAAGTAAAGTTTACTGTAGTGATAAAGAGACAATTTAAGTAACAAAGGTAAATATTTGGAACCTTACGTTGTTGCTTGACGGACAAATTTCATGTTGCCATAATTATCACAAATCCTGTTTAGCTTGTGAACTACTATTGGTACTTCCAAGCAGCATTTGATAATTTGCAAGAAAGTACACCTGAACAATAGGGATCAAGTAAAGCACATGATCAAAATCTGGCTTTTGACGTACAGGAACCATCATGTTGTAGGTGTCAATAAGATCAAGCAACAAAGAAACTCCTCGATCCGATGGAGATAAATCAACCAACAAGGATACAATATTGAAAACTAATAGCATACAATTGAACCCGACCCGACCCGACCCGACCCGAACCGAACCGACCCGAACCGAACCGAACCGACCCGACCCGACCCGACCCGACCCGAACCGAACCGAACCGACCCGACCCGACCCGAACCGAACCAAATTTAAATAATAACAAAGATTTAGATCCAAAAGCAACCAAATTTAAATAAAAGAAAGCCTTTGTTCAGAACCACAGAGCATAAATTCAAACTTCCAAACTGCATTATGAGGATTTGTTCACATCTAGAACGGAAGTTAAAAAAGGTTAACAAAATTTTTTATCTGTTGTTATAAATCATGGCAGCCATGCCAATGCAATTTAGTCATGATACAAAGTTCCATTTCTCAGACATCTATTTAATCTCTTAGCTTATACAATATTGAAAAATAATAGCATAAGCAAAAATTTAATATACCAAGTCATCAACAAGAAGTAAATTTTACTGTGGTGAAAAAGAGACAATTTAAGTAACAAAGGTAAATATTTGGAACCTTACGTTATTGCAAGACGGACAAATTTCATGTTGCCATAATTATCACAAATCGCTTATGAACTACTATTGGCACTTCCAAACAAAGATTTGATAATTTGCAAGAAAGTACACCGAACAATAGGGATCAAGTAAAGCAGGATCAAAATTTGGCTTTTGAACCATCATGTTGTAGGTGTCAATAAGATCAAGCAACAAAGAAACTCGACTACTAGTGATGGAGATAAATCACCGAAGGATACAATATTGAGAACTAATAGCATACAACCCAACCCAACCCAAATCAACCAACCGAACCACCCGACCCGAATCAATCGAACGACTGACCCGACCCGACCAACCGAATCAACCGACCACGACCCGACCAACCGAACCGAACGAATCAACCAACCGAATCAACCGAATCACCCGACAACCGAAGACCAACCGAACCGACGAATCAACCGAACCAAATTTAAATAATAACAAAGATTTAGATCTAAAAGCAAATCAACCCAAACCAACCCAATCAACCGAATCAACGACCCGACCGAACCGACCAATCAACCGACCAACCGAATCAACCGATAAATAATAACAAAGATTTAGATCCAAAAGCAACCAAATTTAACTAAAAGAAAGCCTTTGTTCGTAACCACAGATAAATTCAAACTTCCAAACTACATTACGAGGATTTGTTCACATCTAGAACGGAAGTTAAAAAGGTTAACAAAATTTTTATCTATTGTTATAAATCATGGCCATGCCAATGCAATTTAGTCATGATACAAAGTTCCATTTCTAAGACATCTATTTAATCTCTTAGCTTATACAATATTGAAAATAATAGCATAAGCAAAAATTCATATACCAAGTCATCAAGAAGAAGTAAAGTATCGTAGTGATAAAGAGACAATTTAAGTAACAAAGGTAAATATTTGGAACCTTACGCTTGACGACAAATTTCATGTTGCCATAATTATCACAAATCCCTTGTGAACTACTATTGGTACTTCCAAGATTTGATAATTTGCAAGAAAGTACACCGAACAATAGGGATCAAGTAAAGCAGGATCAAAATCGCAATCGAACCATCATGTTGTAGGTGTCAATAAGATCAAGCAACAAAGAAACTCCTCACCGATGGAGATAAATCAACAACCATGGATACAATATTGAAAACTAATAATACAATCGAACCGACCCGACCCGACCCGAACCGAACCGAACCGACCCGACCCGAACCTAACCGACCCGACCCGACCCGAACCGAACCAAATTTAAATAATAACAAAGATTTAGATCCAAAAGCAACCAAATTTAAATAAAAGAAAGCCTTTGTTCAGAACCACAGAGCATAAATTCAAACTTCCAAACTACATTATGAGGATTTGTTCACATCTAGAACGGAAGTTTAAAAGGTTAACAAAATTTTTATTTGTTGTTATAAATCATGGCAGCCATGCCAATGCAATTTAGTCATGATACAAAGTTCCATTTCTACATCTATTTAATCTCTTAGCTTATACAATATTGAAAATAATAGCATAAGCAAAAATTTCATATACCAAGTCATCAAGAAGAAGTAAATTTTACTGTGAAAAGAGACAATTTAAGTAACAAAGGTAAATATTTGGAACCTTATTGCAAGACGGACAAATTTCAAGTTGCCATAATTATCACAAATCGCTTAGCTTGTGAACTACTATTGGCACTTCCAAACAGATTTGATAATTTGCAAGAAAGTACACCGAACAATAGGGATCAAGTAAAGGATCAAAATTTGGCTTGACGGAACCATCATGATGTTGTAGGTGTCAATAAGATCAAGCAACAAAGAAACTCCACGCATCGGTGATGGAGATAAATCGACGCAACCAAAGGATACAATATTGAGAACTAATAGCATACAACCCAACCCAACCCAAATCAACCGAATCAACCGAACCGACCACCGACCCGACCAACCGAATCGACCACCCGACCAAACCGACCCCCCCACCCGAACCAACCGACCGACCCGACAACCGAACCGACACCACCCGACCAACACCGAACCGAATTTAAATAATAACAAAGATTTAGATCTAAAAGCAATGATAAATCAACCTAACCAACCCAAATCAACCGAATCAACCGAAGACGACCCGACCGACACCGAACACCAACCAACCAATCACCGACCAGACCAACGAACAATTTAAATAATAACAAAGATTTAGATCCCAAATCAACCGACCGAACCGAATCAACCGACTGAATCAACCGACCCGACCACCGAATCAACCGAACCGACCAAGACAACCGACCCGACCCGACCAACCGAACCAACCGACCCGACCCGACCGACAACCGAATTTAAATAATAACAAAGATTTAGATCTAAAAGCAATAAATCAACCTAACCCAACCCAAAGCAACTAACCAACCGAATCACCCGACCAACCGAACCGACCCGACCGACCCGACCCGACCCGACAACCGACCGACCCGAACGACCGACCAACCGAATCAACCCGACCGACCCGACCAACGAAACCGAATTTAAATAATAACAAAGATTTAGATCCAAAAGCAACCAAATTTAAATAAAAGAAAGCCTTTGTTCGTAACCACAGAGCATAAATTCAAACTTCCAAACGCATTATGAGGATTTGTTCACATCTAGAACGGAAGTTAAAAAGGTTAACAAAATTTTCTATCTGTTGTTATAAATCATGGCACCATGCCAATGCAATTTAGTCATGATACAAAGTTCCATTTCTCGACATCTATTTAATCTCTTAGCTTATACAATATTGAAAAATAATAGCATAAGCAAAATTTCATATACCAAGTCATCGAAGAAGTAAATTTTGATGAAAAGAGATAATTTAAGTAACAAAGGTAAATATTTGGAACCTTACGTTATTGCAAGACGGACAAATTTCATGTTGCCATAATTATCACAAATCTTAGCTTGTGAACTACTATTGGCACTTCCAAACAGATTTGATAATTTGCAAGAAAGTACACCGAACAATAGGGATCAAGTAAAGCACAGGATCAAAATTTGGCTTTTGACTCGGAACCATCATGTTTAGGTGTCAATAAGATCAAGCAACAAAGAAACCTCGACTACTAGTGATGGAGATAAATCACCAACCAGGATACAATATTGAGAACTAATAGCATACAACCCAACCCAACCCAAATCAACCGAATCAACCAACCGACTGACCCGACCACCAACCGACCCGACCCGACCGACCCGACCCGACCAATCAACGACCGACCAACCGAATCAACCGAACACGACCACCGAACCGACCCGACCCGACCCGACCCGACCCGACCAACCGAACCGATTTAAATAATAACAAAGATTTAGATCCAAAAGCAACCAAATTTAAATAAAAGAAAGCCTTTGTTCGTAACCACAGAATAAATTCAAACTTCCAAACCGCATTATGAGGATTTGTTCACATCTAGAACAAGTTAAAAAGGTTAACAAAATTTTTATCTGTTGTTATAAATCATGGCATGCCAATGCAATTTAGTCATGATACAAAGTTCCATTTCTCATACATCTATTTAATCTCTTAGCTTATACAATATTGAAAAATAATAGCATAAGCAAAATTTCATATACCAAGTCATCAAGAAGAAGTAAATTTTATCGGTGAAAAGAGATAATTTAAGTAACAAAGGTAAATATTTGGAACCTTACGTTATTGAAGACGGACAAATTTCATGTTGCCATAATTATCACAAACTCTGTTTTGAACTACTATTGGCACTTCCAAACAAAGATTTGATAATTTGCAAGAAAGTACACCAACAATAGGGATCAAGCAAGGATCAAAATTTGAAGCAGAACCATCATGTTGTAGGTGTCAATAAGATCAAGCAACAAAGAAACTCCTCGACTACTAGTGATGGAGATAAACACAACCGGATACAATATTGAGAACTAATAGCATACAACCCAACCCAACCCAAATCAACCAATCAAGACCAACGACCGACCCGACACGAACCGAACCGCGACCGACCGACCCGACCCGACCAAGAACCGAACCGACCGAATCAACCGAATCAACCGAACCGACCAACCGACCGACCCGACCCGACCCGACCAACCGAATCGAATTTAAATAATAACAAAGATTTAGATCTAAAAGCAGATAAATCAACCCAACCCAACCCAAATCAACCGAACAACCGAACCGACCACGACCAACCGAATCAACGACCCGACCGACCACCCGACAACCGAACCGACCCGACAACGAACCAAAATTTAAATAATAACAAAGATTTAGATCCAAAAGCAACTAAATTTAAATAAAAGAAAGCCTTTGTTCGTAACCACATAGCATAAATTCAAACTTCCAAACATTATGAGGATTTGTTCACATCTAGAACGGAAGTTAAAAAGGTTAACAAAATTTTTATCTGTTGTTATAAATCATGGCACATGTCAATGCAATTTAGTCATGATACAAAGTTCCATTTCAGACATCTATTTAATCTCTTAGCTTATACAATATTGAAAAATAATAGCATAAGCAAAAATTTCATATACCAAGTCATAAGAAGTAAATTTTACTAAGGAAAAAGGAGACAATTTAAGTAACAAAGGTAAATATTTGGAACCTTACGTTATTGCTAGACGACAAATTTCATGTTGCCATAATTATCACAAATCGCTTAGCTTGTGAACTACTATTGGTACTTCCAAACATCATTTGATAATTTGCAAGAAAGTACACCAACAATAGGGATCAAGTAAAGCAGGATCAAAATTTGGCTTTTCTAATGAACCATCATGATGTTGTAGGTGTCAATAAGATCAAGCAACAAAGAAACTCCTCCACTCGGTGATGGAGATAAATCATCCGCAACGTGGATACAATATTGAAAACTAATAGCATACAACCCAACCCAACCCAACCAACCGAATCAACAACCGACCAACGACCCGACCACCGACCCGAACCGACCGACGACCCGACCAGACCCGACCACCCGAACCGAATCAATCAATCAACCAACAACCGAACCGAATCAACCGAACCGAACCGAATCAACCAACCGAACCGAATCAACCGACCACCCACAATCAACCGAACCGACCCGACCCGACCAACCGAACCAAATTTAAATAATAACAAAGATTTAGATCTAAAAGCAATAGATAAATCAACCCAAACCAACCCAAATCAACCGAAGACCCGACCCGACCAACCGAACCGACCAACCGACCGAACCAACCAATTTAAATAATAACAAAGATTTAGATCCAAAAGCAACCAAATTTAAATAAAAGAAAGCCTTTGTTCGTAACCACGAGCATAAATTCAAACTTCCAAATTACATTATGAGGATTTGTTCACATCTAGAACGGAAGTTAAAAAGGTTAACAAAATTTTTATCTATTGTTATAAATCATGGCATGCCAATGCAATTTAGTCATGATACAAAGTTCCATTTCTAAGACATCTATTTAATCTCTTAGCTTATACAATATTGAAAATAATAGCATAAGCAAAATTTCTTATACAAAGTCATCGAAGAAGTAAAGTTAAGTGATAAAGAGACAATTTAAGTAACAAAGGTAAATATTTGGAACCTTACGTTGTTGCTTGACGGACAAATTTCATGTTGCCATAATTATCACAAATCTGTTTAGCTTGTGAACTACTATTGGTACTTCCAAGCAATTTGATAATTTGCAAGAAAGTACACCGAACAATAGGGATCAAGTAAAGCACATGATCAAAATCGCTTTTAACAGAACCATCATCTTTGTAGGTGTCAATAAGATCAAGCAACAAAGAAACTCCCGCCCGATGGAGATAAATCAACAACCAAGGATACAATATTGAAAACTAATAGCATACAATTGAACCGACCGACCCGACAACCAACCGAACCGAACCAACCGACCGACCACGACCGACCCGACCCGACCCGAACCGAACCGAACGACCGAACCGACCCGAACCCGAACCGAACCAAATTTAAATAATAACAAAGATTTAGATCCAAAAGCAACCAAATTTAAATAAAAGAAAGCCTTTGTTCGTAACCACGAGCATAAATTCAAACTTCCAAATCATTATGAGGATTTGTTCACATCTAGAACGGAAGTTAAAAAGGTTAACAAAATTTTTATCTGTTATAAATCATGGCACCATGCCAATGCAATTTAGTCATGATACAAAGTTCCATTTCTCGACATCTATTTAATCTCTTAGCTTATACAATATTGAAAATAATAGCATAAGCAAAATTTAATATACCAAGTCATCAACAAGAAGTAAATTTGTGGTGAAAAGAGACAATTTAAGTAACAAAGGTAAATATTTGGAACCTTACGTTATGCAACGGACAAATTTCATGTTGCCATAATTATCACAAACCTTAGCTTGGAACTACTATTGGCACTTCCAAACAGATTTGATAATTTGCAAGAAAGTACACCGAACAATAGGGATCAAGTAAAGCACGATCAAAATTTGGCTTGTGAACCATCATGTTGTAGGTGTCAATAAGATCAAGCAACAAAGAAACTCCTCGCACTACTAGTGATGGAGATAAATCACCAACCAATATTGAGAACTAATAGCATACAACCCAACCCAACCCAAATCAATCGAATCAACCGACCCGACCACCGAATCGAATCAACGAACCACCGACCCGACCCGACCAACCGAACCAAACCCGACCGACCCGACCCGAACCAACCAACCGACCCGACCAATCAACCGAACCGAATCAACCGAACCGACCAACCGAACCGAATCAACCGAACCGAACCGAACCGACCCGACCAACAACCAAATTTAAATAATAACAAAGATTTAGATCTAAAAGCAATAAATCAAGCCAAACCAACCCAAATCAACCGAACCGACCGACCGACAACCGAACCGACCCGACCAACCGAATCAATCGAATCAGAATAATAACAAAGATTTAGATCCAAAAGCAACCAAATTTAACTAAAAGAAAGCCTTTGTTCGTAACCACGAGCATAAATTCAAACTTCCAAACTACATTACGAGGATTTGTTCACATCTAGAACTAAGTTAAAAAGGTTAACAAAATTTTTATCTATTGTTATAAATCATGGCGCCATGCCAATGCAATTTAGTCATGATACAAAGTTCCATTTCTAAGACATCTATTTAATCTCTTAGCTTATACAATATTGAAAAATAATAGCATAAGCAAAATTTCATATACCAAGTCATCGAAGAAGTAAATTTCCGTAGTGATAAAGAGACAATTTAAGTAACAAAGGTAAATATTTGGAACCTTACGTTTTGCTTGAGACAAATTTCATGTTGCCATATTTATCACAAATCGCTTAGGAACTACTATTGGTACTTCCAAGATTTGATAATTTGCAAGAAAGTACACCGAACAATAGGGATCAAGTAAAGCACAGGATCAAAATCGCTTTTGACTGAACCATCATGTCTAGGTGTCAATAAGATCAAGCAAAGAAACTCCTCACCCGATGGAGATAAATCAACCAAAACCAATGGATACAATATTGAAAACTAATAGCATACAATCAACCGACCGACCCGACCAACGACCCGAACCGACCGACACCCGAATCAACCGACCGAACAACCGAACCGACCAACAACAACCGAACCAAATTTAAATAATAACAAAGATTTAGATCCAAAAGCAACCAAATTTAAATAAAAGAAAGCCTTTGTTCGTAACCACGCATAAATTCAAACTTCCAAGCATGAGGATTTGTTCACATCTAGAACGGAAGTTTAAAAAGGTTAACAAAATTTTTATTTGTTGTTATAAATCATGGACCATGCCAATGCAATTTAGTCATGATACAAAGTTTCATTTCTCGACATCTATTTAATCTCTTAGCTTATACAATATTGAAAAATAATAGCATAAGCAAAAATTTCATATACCAAGTCATCAAAGAAGTAAATCGTGGTGAAAAGAGACAATTTAAGTAACAAAGGTAAATATTTGGAACCTTACGTTATTGCAAGACGACAAATTTCAAGTTGCCATAATTATCACAAATCGCTTAGCTTGTGAACTACTATTGGCACTTCCAAACGATTTGATAATTTGCAAGAAAGTACACCGAACAATAGGGATCAAGTAAAGCAGGATCAAAATTTGGCTTTTGACGAGGAACCATCATGATGTTGTAGGTGTCAATAAGATCAAGCAACAAAGAAACTCCTCGCATGATGGAGATAAATCGACAACCGGATACAATATTGAGAACTAATAGCATCAACCCAACCCAAATCAACCGAATCAACCAACCGACCCGACTCACCGACCCGACCAACCGAATCACCGACCCGACCACCGAACCAACCGACAATCAACCGAAGACCCGAACCAACCGAACCGACCCAACCCGACCGACCACCCGAACCAATTTAAATAATAACAAAGATTTAGATCTAAAAGCAAGATAAATCAACCTAACCCAACCAAATCAACCAATCAACCGAATCAATCAACCGAAGACCAACCGAATCAACCGAATCACGACCGACCAATCATCAACACCGAAACCGACCCGACCAACCAACCGACCGACCAACAACCGAATAAATAATAACAAAGATTTAGATCCCAAATCAACCGAACCGAATCAACCGACCAACCGACCGAATATCGACAACCGAATCAACCGAACCGAAATCAAGACCACCCGACCGAACCAATCAACCGACCGACCACGACCACCAACCGAACCGAATTTAAATAATAACAAAGATTTAGATCTAAAAGCAACGATAAATCAACCTAACCCAACCCAAATAACCGAATCAACCAAATCAACCGACCGAACCCGACAACCGAACCGACCCGACCCGACCCGAACAACCGACCCGACCGACCCAACCAACCGAACCGAACCGACCCGACCCGACCAACGAAACCGAATTTAAATAATAACAAAGATTTAGATCCAAAAGCAACCAAATTTAAATAAAAGAAAGCCTTTGTTCGTAACCACAGAGCATAAATTCAAACTTCCAAACATTATGAGGATTTGTTCACATCTAGAACGGAAGTTAAAAAGGTTAACAAAATTTATCTGTTATAAATCATGGCCCATGCCAATGCAATTTAGTCATGATACAAAGTTCCATTTCGACATCTATTTAATCTCTTAGCTTATACAATATTGAAAATAATAGCATAAGCAAAATTTCATATACCAAGTCATCAAGAAGAAGTAAATTTTACTGTGGTGAAAAGAGATAATTTAAGTAACAAAGGTAAATATTTGGAACCTTACGTTATTAAGACGGACAAATTTCATGTTGCCATAATTATCACAAATCGCTTAGCTTGTGAACTACTATTGGCACTTCAAACAAAAATTTGATAATTTGCAAGAAAGTACACCGAACAATAGGGATCAAGTAAAGGATCAAAATTTGGCAACAGAACCATCATTGTAGGTGTCAATAAGATCAAGCAACAAAGAAACTCCTCGACTACTAGTGATGGAGATAACCAAACCATACAATATTGAGAACTAATAGCATACAACCCAACCCAACCCAAATCAACCGAATCAACCGACCGACACCGACCGACCCGACACCGAATCAAGACCGACGACCCGACCACCCGAAACCGAACCGAACCAACCGAATCAACCGAACCGAACCGACCAACCGACCGAACCCGACCCGACCAACCGAATCGAATTTAAATAATAACAAAGATTTAGATCTAAAAGCAACGATAAATCAACCCAACCCAACCCAAATCAACCGAACCGAACCGAACCGACCACCAACAACCGAACCGAACCCAGACCGACGACCAACCGAACAACGACACCCGACCAACAATAATTTAAATAATAACAAAGATTTAGATCCAAAAGCAACTAAATTTAAATAAAAGAAAGCCTTTGTTCGTAACCACATAGCATAAATTCAAACTTCCAAACTGCATTAGGATTTGTTCACATCTAGAACTAAGTTAAAAAGGTTAACAAAATTTTTATCCGTTGTTATAAATCATGCCATGTCAATGCAATTTAGTCATGATACAAAGTTCCATTTCTCATACATCTATTTAATCTCTTAGCTTATACAATATTGAAAAATAATAGCATAAGCAAAATTTCATATACCAAGTCAAGAAGTAAATTTTACTAGTGAAAAGGAGACAATTTAAGTAACAAAGGTAAATATTTGGAACCTTACGTTATTGCTAGACGACAAATTTCATGTTGCCATAATTATCACAAATCGCTTAGCTGAACTACTATTGGTACTTCCAAACATCATTTGATAATTTGCAAGAAAGTACACCGAACAATAGGGATCAAGTAAAGCACAGGATCAAAATTTGGCTTTTGACAGGAACCATCATGATGTTGTAGGTGTCAATAAGATCAAGCAACAAAGAAACTCCTCCATCGGTGATGGAGATAAATCATCCGCAACTGGATACAATATTGAAAACTAATAGCATACAACCCAACCCAACCCAAATCAACCGAATCAATCAACCGACGACCCGAACCCACCAACCGAACCCGACCCGACCACCGACCCGAATCAACCAACCGAATCAACCGACAACCGAAAACCGAATCAACCGAACCGAACCGAACTCAACCGAATCGACCAAAACCGAACCGACCCACGACCGACCAACCAAATTTAAATAATAACAAAGATTTAGATCTAAAAGCAATAGATAAATCAACCCAAACCAACCCAAATCAATCAACCGACCCGACCCGACAACCGAACCGACCCGAACGAACCGAATCAATTTAAATAATAACAAAGATTTAGATCCAAAAGCAACCAAATTTAAATAAAAGAAAGCCTTTGTTCGTAACCACGAGCATAAATTCAAACTTCCAAATTACATTATGAGGATTTGTTCACATCTAGAACGGAAGTTAAAAAGGTTAACAAAATTTTTATCTATTGTTATAAATCATGGCCATGCCAATGCAATTTAGTCATGATACAAAGTTCCATTTCTAAGACATCTATTTAATCTCTTAGCTTATACAATATTGAAAATAATAGCATAAGCAAAAATTTCTTATACAAAGTCATCAAGAAGTAAAGTTTATCGTAGTGATAAAGAGACAATTTAAGTAACAAAGGTAAATATTTGGAACCTTACGTTTGTTGACGGACAAATTTCATGTTGCCATAATTATCACAAATCGCTTAGCTTGTGAACTACTATTGGTACTTCCAAGATTTGATAATTTGCAAGAAAGTACACCGAACAATAGGGATCAAGTAAAGCACATGATCAAAATCGCTTTTGACGTGAGAACCATCATCTGTAGGTGTCAATAAGATCAAGCAACAAAGAAACTCCTCAACCGATGGAGATAAATCAACAACCAAAGGGATACAATATTGAAAACTAATAGCAACAACCCAACCGACCCAACCAACCGAACCGACCGAATCAATCAACCGACCCGACCCGACCCGACCCGACCCGAATCGAACCGAACCGAACCGACCCGACCCGACCCGACCCGAACCGAACCAAATTTAAATAATAACAAAGATTTAGATCCAAAAGCAACCAAATTTAAATAAAAGAAAGCCTTTGTTCAGAACCACAGAGCATAAATTCAAACTTCCAAACGCATGAGGATTTGTTCACATCTAGAACGGAAGTTAAAAAGGTTAACAAAATTTTTATCTTGTTATAAATCATGGCACCATGCCAATGGAATTTAGTCATGATACAAAGTTCCATTTCTCGACATCTATTTAATCTCTTAGCTTATACAATATTGAAAAATAATAGCATAAGCAAAATTTAATATACCAAGTCATCAACAAGAAGTAAATTTTATCGTGAAAAGAGACAATTTAAGTAACAAAGTTAAATATTTGGAACCTTACGTTATTGCAAGGACAAATTTCATGTTGCCATAATTATCACAAATCGCTTAGCTTGAACTACTATTGGCACTTCCAAACAAAGATTTGATAATTTGCAAGAAAGTACACCGAACAATAGGGATCAAGTAAAGCAGATCAAAATTTGGCTTTTGAGCAGAACCATCATCATGTAGGTGTCAATAAGATCAAGCAACAAAGAAACTCCTCGACTACTAGTGATGGAGATAAATCACCGCAACCGGATACAATATTGAGAACTAATAGCATACAACCCAACCCAACCCAATCAACCGAATCAACCGAACCGACCGACAATCAAGAACCGAACCCGAACCCGACCGAAACCGAATCAACCAACCGAGACCCAACCCGAGAACCAACCGACCGACCAAGAACCAACCGAACCAAGAATCAAACCGACCGACCAACCGAACCGAACCGAATCAACCGAACCGACCAACACCAAACCAACCAAATTTAAATAATAACAAAGATTTAGATCTAAAAGCAGATAAATCAACCCAAACCAACCTAAATCAATCAACGAATCGACCCGACCCAACCGACCCGACCAACCGACCGAACCGAGATCAAGATTTAAATAATAACAAAGATTTAGATCCAAAAGCAACCAAATTTAACTAAAAGAAAGCCTTTGTTCGTAACCACGAGCATAAATTCAAACTTCCAAACTACATTACGAGGATTTGTTCACATCTAGAACTAAGTTAAAAAGGTTAACAAAATTTTTATCTATTGTTATAAATCATGGCCATGCCAATGCAATTTAGTCATGATACAAAGTTCCATTTCTAAGACATCTATTTAATCTCTTAGCTTATACAATATTGAAAAATAATAGCATAAGCAAAAATTTCATATACCAAGTCATCAGAAGAAGTATTTATCGTAGTGATAAAGAGACAATTTAAGTAACAAAGGTAAATATTTGGAACCTTACGCTTTTGACGGACAAATTTCATGTTGCCATAATTATAACAAATCTGCTTAGCTTGTGAACTACTATTGGTACTTCCAAAGATTTGATAATTTGCAAGAAAGTACACCAACAATAGGGATCAAGTAAAGCACATGATCAAAATCGCTTGATGTGAACCATCATGTCGTTGTAGGTGTCAATAAGATCAAGCAACAAAGAAACTCGCATCGGCGATGGAGATAAATCAACAACCAGGATACAATATTGAAAACTAATAGCATACAATCAACCCGACCCGACCCGACCCGACCCAACAACCGAACCAACCGACCCGACCCGAACCAACCAAATTTAAATAATAACAAAGATTTAGATCCAAAAGCAACCAAATTTAAATAAAAGAAAGCCTTTGTTCGAACCACGAGCATAAATTCAAACTTCCAAACCATTATGAGGATTTGTTCACATCTAGAACTAAGTTTAAAAAGGTTAACAAAATTTTTATTTGTTGTTATAAATCATACCATGCCAATGCAATTTAGTCATGATACAAAGTTTCATTTCTACATCTATTTAATCTCTTAGCTTATACAATATTGAAAATAATAGCATAAGCAAAAATTTCATATACCAAGTCATCGAAGAAGTAAATTTCAGAGTGATAAAGAGACAATTTAGGTAACAAAGGTAAATATTTGGAACCTTACGCTTTGGCTCGACAAATTTCATGTTGCCATAATTATCACAAATCGCTTAGCTTGTGAACTACTATTGGTACTTCCAAACAAAGATTTGATAATTTGTAAGAAAGTACACCGAACAATAGGGATAAAGTAAAGCACGATCAAAATCGCTTTTGACAAGCAGAACCATCATGTCGTTGTAGGTGTCAATAAGATCAAGCAACAAAGAAACTCCTCGATCGATGGAGATAAATCAACAACCAAAGGATACAATATTGAAAACTAATAGCATACAACCCAACCCAACCGAACAACCGAACCGACGACCGACCCGACCAACCGAACCGACCGACCAACCGAATCAACCGACGACCAACCGAACCGAACCGACCAACGAACCGAACCAAATTTAAATAATAACAAAGATTTAGATCCAAAAGCAACCAAATTTAAATAAAAGAAAGCCTTTGTTCGTAACCACGAGCATAAATTCAAACTTCCAAATTGCATTATGAGGATTTTGTTCACATCTAGAACGGAAGTTAAAAAGGTTAACAAAATTTTTATCTTGTTATAAATCATGGCACCATGCCAATGCAATTTAGTCATGATACAAAGTTCCATTTCTCGACATCTATTTAATCTCTTAGCTTATACAATATTGAAAATAATAGCATAAGCAAAAATTTCAGATACCAAGTCATCAAGAAGTAAATTTTCGTAGTGATAAAGAGACAATTTAAGTAACAAAGGTAAATATTTGGAACCTTACATTTTGCTTGAGACAAATTTAATGTTGCCATAATTATCACAAATCGCTTAGCTTGTGAACTACTAATGGTACTTCCAAGCAAAGATTTGATAATTTGCAAGAAAGTACACCGACAATAGGGATCAAGTAAAGCACAGGATCAAAATCGCTTTTGACGCAGAACCATCATGCTATTGTAGGTGTCAATAAGATCAAGCAAAGAAACTCCTCGCCGTGATGGAGATAAATCAACCAACCGGATACAATATTGAAAACTAATAGCATACAACCCAACCCAACCCAACCGAACAATCAACCGAATCAACGAATCAACCGACCCGAACCGACGACCCGAACCGAATCAACCGACCGACACAACCGAACCAACGACCCGACCAACCGAACCAAATTTAAATAATAACAAAGATTTAGATCCAAAAGCAACCAAATTTAAATAAAAGAAAGCCTTTGTTCGAACCACGAGCATAAATTCAAACTTCCAAACCGCATGAGGATTTGTTCACATCTAGAACTAAGTTAAGAAAGGTTAACAAAATTTTTTATCTGTTGTGATAAATCATGGCAGCCATGCCAATGCAATTTAGTCATGATACAAAGTTCCATTTCTCATACATCTATTTAATCTCTTAGCTTATACAATATTGAAAAATAATAGCATAAGCAAAAATTTCATATACCAAGTCATCAGCAAGAAGTAAATTTTACTACAGTGAAAAGGAGACAATTTAAGTAATAAAGGTAAATATTTGGAACCTTACGCTTTTGCTTGACGACAAATTTCATGTTGCCATAATTATCACAAATCGCTTAGCTTGTGAACTACTATTGGTATTTCCAAGCATTTGATAATTTGTAAGAACGTACACCGAACAATAGGGATCAAGTAAAGCACGGATAAAAATCGCTGATGCAGGAACCATCATGTTGTAGGTGTCAATAAGATCAAGCAACAAAGAAACTCCTCGCTCTGTTGGCGTTGGAGATAAATCAACGGCAACCAGTGGATACAATATTGAAAACTAATAGCATACAATTGAACCCGACCCGACCCGAATCGAACCGACCCGAACCGAACCGAACCGACCCGACCCGACCCGACCCGAACCGAACCAAATTTAAATAATAACAAAGATTTAGATCCAAAAGCAACCAAATTTAAATAAAAGAAAGCCTTTGTTCAGAACCACAGAGCATAAATTCAAACTTCCAAACTACATTATGAGGATTTGTTCACATCTAGAACAGAAGTTAAAAAACGTTAACAAAATTTTTTATCTGTTGTTATAAATCATGGCAGCCATGCCAATGCAATTTAGTCATGATACAAAGTTCCATTTCTCAGACATCTATTTAATCTCTTAGCTTATACAATATTGAAAAATAATAGCATAAGCAAAAATTTCATATACCAAGTCATCAGTAAGAAGTAAAGTTTACTGTAGTGATAAAGAGACAATTTAAGTAACAAAGGTAAATATTTGGAACCTTACGTTTTTGCTTGACGGACAAATTTCATGTTGCCATAATTATCACAAATCGCTTAGCTTGAACTACTATTGGTACTTCCAAGCAGATTTGATAATTTGCAAGAAAGTACACCAACAATAGGGATCAAGTAAAGCAGGATCAAAATCGCTTACGTAAGTGAACCATCATGTGTAGGTGTCAATAAGATCAAGCAACAAAGAAACTCTTCGATCGCGATGGAGATAAATCAACGAACCAAAGGGATACAATATTGAAAACTAATAGCATACAACCGAACCCGACCCGACCGATCAACCGAACCAAACCGACTGACCGAACCGACACAACCGAACCAAATTTAAATAATAACAAAGATTTAGATCTAAAAGCAACCAAATTTAAATAAAAGAAAGCCTTTGTTCGTAACCACAGCATAAATTCAAACTTCCAAACCCATGAGGATTTGTTCACATCTAGAACGGAAGTTAAAAAGGTTAACAAAATTTTTATCTGTTGTTATAAATCATGGCAACCATGCCAATGCAATTTAGTCATGATACAAAGTTCCATTTCTCGACATCTATTTAATCTCTTAGCTTATACAATATTGAAAATAATAGCATAAGCAAAAATTTCATATACCAAGTCATCAAGAAGTAAATTTTATCAGAGTGATAAAGAGACAATTTAAGTAACAAAGGTAAATATTTGGAACCTTACGCTTTTGCTTGACGACAAATTTCATGTAGCCATAATTATCACAAATCCTATTTAGCTTGTGAACTACTATTGGTATTTCCAAGATTTGATAATTTGCAAGAAAGTACACCAACAATAGGGATCAAGTAAAGCAGGATAAAAATCGCTTTACGAAAGAACCATCATGTAGGTGTCAATAAGATCAAGCAACAAAGAAACTCCTCGCATCGGCGATGTAGATAAATCAACCAAACTGGATACAATATTGAAAACTAATAGCATACAACCAACCGACCCGACGACCCGACCAACCGAATCGAACCGACCCGACCAACCTAACCGACAACCACCCAAACCGAACCAAATTTAAATAATAACAAAGATTTAGATCCAAAAGCAACCAAATTTAAATAAAAGAAAGCCTTTGTTCAGAACCACAGAGCATAAATTCAAACTTCCAAACTACATTATGAGGATTTGTTCACATCTAGAACGGAAGTTAAAAAAGGTTAACAAAATTTTTTATTTGTTGTTATAAATCGTGGCAGCCATGCCAATGCAATTTAGTCATGATACAAAGTTCCATTTCTCAGACATCTATTTAATCTCTTAGCTTATACAATATTGAAAAATAATAGCATAAGCAAAAATTTCATATACCAAGTCATCAGTAAGAAGTAAATTTTATCAGAGTGATAAAGAGACAATTTAAGTAACAAAGGTAAATATTTGGAACCTTACGGTTTGGCTTGACGGACAAATTTCATGTTGCCATAATTATCACAAATCCTGTATAGCTTGTGAACTACTATTGGTACTTTCAAACATCATTTGATAATTTGTAAGAAAGTACACCGAACAATAGGGATCAAGTAAAGCACAGATCAAAATCGCTTTTGACGTACAGAACCATCATGTCAATAAGAGTCAAGCAACAAAGAAACTCCTCGTCCGGTGATGGAGATAAATCAACCGCAACTGGATACAATATTGAAAACTAATAGCATACAACCCAACCCAACCCAAATCAACCGAAACCCGACCGACCAATCAACCGACCGATCCCGACCCGACCAACCGAACCGACCACCGACCCAACCAAACGAACGAACCGACCGACCCGACCAACCGAACCGAATCGACCAACAACCGAACCAAATTTAAATAATAACAAAGATTTAGATCCAAAAGCAACCAAATTTAAATAAAAGAAAGCCTTTGTTCGTAACCACGAGCATAAATTCAAACTTCCAAACCGCATGAGGATTTGTTCACATCTAGAACGGAAGTTAAAAAGGTTAACAAAATTTTTATCTGTTGTTATAAATCATGACCATGCCAAAGCAATTTAGTCATGATACAAAGTTCCATTTCTACATCTATTTAATCTCTTAGCTTATACAATATTGAAAATAAGAGCATAAGCAAAATTTCATATACCAAGTCATCAGAAGAAGTAAATTTTATGTAGTGATAAAGAGACAATTTAAGTAACAAAGGTAAATATTTGGAACCTTACATTTTGACGACAAATTTCATGTTGCCATAATTATCACAAATCTGCTTAGCTTGTGAACTACCATTGGTACTTCCAAGATTTGATAATTTGCAAGAAAGTACATCCGAACAATAGGGATCAAGTAAAGCACAGATCAAAATCGCTTGACGAACCATCATCTTGTAGTGTCAATAAGATCAAGCAACAAAGAAACTCCTCGCACTTCTGGTGATGGAGATAAATCAACCGCAACCAGTGGATACAATATTGAAAACTAATAGCATACAACCCAACCCAACCCAACCGAACCGAACCGAACCGAACCGAACCGACCCGACCCGACCCGACCCGACCCGACCCGAACCGACCCGACCCGAACCGAACCGACCCGACCCGACCCGAACCGAACCGACCCGACCCGAACCGAACCAAATTTAAATAATAACAAAGATTTAGATCCAAAAGCAACCAAATTTAAATAAAAGAAAGCCTTTGTTCAGAACCACAGAGCATAAATTCAAACTTCAAACGCATGAGGATTTGTTCACATCTAGAACTAAGTTAAGAAAGGTTAACAAAATTTTTATCCGTTGTTATAAATCATGGTAGCCATGCCAATGCAATTTAGTCATGATACAAAGTTCCATTTCTCGACATCTATTTAATCTCTTAGCTTATACAATATTGAAAATAATAGCATAAGCAAAATTTCATATACCAAGTCATCGAAGAAGTAAAGTTTCGTAGTGATAAAGAGACAATTTAAGTAACAAAGGTAAATATTTGGAACCTTACGTTGCTTGAGACAAATTTCATGTTGCCATAATTATCACAAATCGCTTAGCTTGAACTACTATTGGTACTTCCAAGCAGCATTTGATAATTTGCAAGAAAGTACACCTGAACAATAGGGATCAAGTAAAGCACAGGATCAAAATTTGGCTTTTTGACAGAAGCAGGAACCATCATGCTGTTGTTGGTGTCAATAAGATCAAGCAACAAAGAAACTCCTAGCACTGCTGGTGATGGAGATAAATCAACCGCAACCAGTGGATACAATATTGAAAACTAATAGCATACAACCCAACCTAACCCAAATCAACCGAACCGACCCGACCCGACCGAATCAACCGACCCCGACCCGACCCAACAACCAATCAACCGAACCGACGCAACCGAATCAACCGAACCGAACCGAACCAACCGAATCGAACCCCGACCCGAACAACCGAATCAATTTAAATAATAACAAAGATTTAGATCTAAAAGCAACCAAATTTAAATAAAAGAAAGCCTTTGTTCGTAACCAGAGCATAAATTCAAACTTCAAATGCATGAGGATTTGTTCACATCTAGAACGGAAGTTAAAAAGGTTAACAAAATTTTTATCTTGTTATAAATCATGGCACCATGCCAATGCAATTTAGTCATGATACAAAGTTCCATTTCTGACATCTATTTAATCTCATAGCTTATACAATATTGAAAAATAATAGCATAAGCAAAATTTCATATACCAAGTCATCAAGAAGAAGTAAATTTTAGTGATAAAGAGACAATTTAAGTAACAAAGGTAAATATTTGGAACCTTACGCACGGACAAATTTCATGTTGCCATAATTATCACAAATGCTTTGCTTGTGAACTACTATTGGTACTTCCAAACAAAGATTTGATAATTAGCAAGAAAGTACACCGAACAATAGGGATCAAGTAAAAGCACAGGATCAAAATCGACTTTTGGACGAACCATCATGCTGTAGGTGTCAATAAGATCAAGCAATAAAGAAACTCCTCGCACCACTGGTGATGGAGATAAATCAACCGCAACCAGTGGATACAATATTGAAAACTAAATAGCATACAACCCAACCCAA
Organism: Ensete glaucum; assembly: GCA_021527575.1. Taxonomy (NCBI): domain Eukaryota; kingdom Viridiplantae; phylum Streptophyta; class Magnoliopsida; order Zingiberales; family Musaceae; genus Ensete; species Ensete glaucum. The sequence goes on from CM038553.1 coordinate 54,992,349, forward strand.
CCCAAATCAACCGAACCGAATCAACCGACCCGACCAACCCGACCAATCAACCCCAACCGAGTCGAACCGACCCGACCCGACTCGAACCGAACCGACCCGACCCGACTCGACCCGACCCGACCCGAACCCACCCGAACCGAACCGAATTTAAATAATAACAAAGATTTAGATCCAAAAGCAACCAAATTTAAATAAAAGAAAGCCTTTGTTCAGAACCACAGAGCATAAATTCAAACTTCCAAACTGCATTATGAGATAAATAATAACAAAGGTAAATATTTGGAACCTAACGTTTTTGCTTGACGGACAAATTTCATGTTGCCATAATTATCACAAATCCTGTTTAGCTTGTGAACTACTACTAGTACTTCCAAGCAGCATTTGATAATTTGCAAGAAAGTACACCTGAACAATAGGGATCAACGCCCAGATAAAATCGCTTTTGACGTAAGGAACCATCATGTCTAGGTGTCAATAAGATCTAGCAACAAAGAATCTCACCGCGATTGAGATAAATCAACCGCAACCAGTGGATACAATATTGAAAACTAATAGCATACAACCCAACCCAACCCAAATAAACCGAACCGAACCGACCCGACCCGACCCGAACCGAACCGAACCGACCCGACCCGACCAACCGAATCAACCGAACCCGACCACCCGACCCGACCCGACCGACCCGACCGACCCGAACCGACCGACCAACCCGACCCGACCAACAATAGGGATCAAGTAGCACAGGATCAAAATTTGGCTTTGTAAGGATCCATCATGTGTAGGTGTCAATAAGATCAAGCAACAAAGAAACTCCTCGACCGGTGATGGAGATAAATCAACCGCAACCGGATACAATATTGAAAACTAATAGCATACAACCCAACCCAACCCAAATCAATCAAACCGAACCAACCGACCCGACCACGAACCGACCACCCGAACCGACCCGACCACCCGAATCAACCGAACCGACCGACCGACGACCCGAAACGAACCGAATTTAAATAATAACAAAGATTTAGATCCAAAAGCAACCAAATTTAAATAAAAGAAATCCTTTGTAACCACGAGCATAAATTCAAACTTCCAAACCGCATTATGAGGATTTGTTCACATCTAGAACGGAAGTTAAAAAGGTTAACAAAATTTTTATCTGTTGTTATAAATCATGGCCCATGCCAATGCAATTTAGTCATGATACAAAGTTACATTTCTCGACATCTATTTAATCTCTTAGCTTATACAATATTGAAAATAATAGCATAAGCAAAATTTCATATACCAAGTCATCGAAGTAAATTTTATAGTGATAAAGAGACAATTTAAGTAACAAAGGTAAATATTTGGAACCTAACGTTTTGACGGACAAATTTCAAGTTGCCATAATTATCACAAATCATGTTTAGCGAACTACTATTGGTACTTCCAAGCGATTTGATAATTTGCAAGAAAGCACACGAACAATAGGGATCAAGTAAAGCACAGGATCAAAATCGCTTTACGAGAACCATCATTTGTAGGTGTCAATAAGATCAAGCAACAAAGAAACTCCTCGATCGATGGAGATAAATCAACGACAACCAGTGGATACAATATTGAAAACTAATAGCATACAACTGAACCCGACCCGACCCGACCCGACCCGAACCGACCCGACCCGACCCAAACCGAACCAAATTTAAATAATAACAAAGATTTAGATCCAAAAGCAACCAAATTCAAATAAAAGAAAGCCTTTGTTCAGAACCACAGAGCATAAATTCAAACTTCCAAACTGCATTACGAGGATTTGTTGACATCTAGAACGGAAGTTAAAAAAGGTTAACAAAATTTTTATCTGTTATAAATCATGGCGACCAATGCAATTTAGTCATGATACAAAGTTCCATTTCTCGACATCAATTTAATCACTTAGCTTATACAATATTGAAAAATAATAGCATAAGCAAAATTTCATATACCAAGTCATCAAAGTAAAGTATCGTAGTGATAAAGAGACAATTTAAGTAACAAAGGTAAATATTTGGAACATTACGCTTTTGCGACAAATTTCATGTTGCCATAATTATCACAAATCTGCTTAGCTTGTGAACTACTATTGGTACTTCCAAGCATCATTTGATAATTTGCAAGAAAGTACACCGAACAATAGGGATCAAGTAAAGCATGATCAAAATCGCTGATAGAACCATCATGTAGGTGTCAATAAGATCAAGCAACAAAGAAACTCCTCGCACTGCTGGCGATGGAGATAAATCAACAGCAACCAGTGGATACAATATTGAAAACTAATAGAATACATTTGAACCCGACCCGACCCGAACCGAACCGAACCGAACCGTCCCGACCTGACCCGAACCGAACCAAATTTAAATAATAACAAAGATTTAGATCTAAAAGCAACCAAATTTAAATAAAAGAAAGCCTTTGTTCAGAACCACAGAGCATAAATTCAAACTTCCAAACTGCATTATGAGGATTTGTTCACATCTAGAACGGAAGTTAAAAAAGGTTAACAAAATTTTTTATCTGTTGTTATAAATCATGGCAGCAATGCCAATGCAATTTAGTCATGATACAAAGTTCCATTTCCTAGACATCTATTTAATCTCTTAGCTTATACAATATTGAAAAATAATAGCATAAGCAAAAATTTCATATACCAAGTCATCGGTAAGAAGTAAGTTTTACTGTAGTGATAAAGAGACAATTTAAGTAACAAAGGTAAATATTTGGAACCTTACGTTTTTGCTTGACGGACAAATTTCATGTTGCCATAATTATCACAAATCGCTTAGCTTGTGAACTACTATTGGTACTTCCAAACAAAGATTTGATAATTTGCAAGAAAGTACACCGAACAATAGGGATCAAGTAAAGCAGGATCAAAATCGCTTTTGACTGAGGAACCATCATCTTGTAGGTGTCAATAAGATCAAGCAACAAAGAAACTCCTCGACGTCGATGGAGATAAATCAACAACCAGATACAATAATGAAAACTAATAGCATACAATTGAACTCGACCACAACCGAACCGACCAACCGAACTTCCCGACCCCCCGACCGACCGACCAACCGACCCGACCACCCGACCCGACCGACCAACCGAACCGACCAACGACAATCGAATCAACCGACAACCGACCGACCCGACCCCACCCGAACCGAACCAAATTTAAATAATAACAAAGATTTAGATCCAAAAGCAACCAAATTTAAATAAAAGAAAGCCTTTGTTCGTAACCATAGAGCATAAATTCAATCTTCCAAACCGCATGAGGATTTGTTCATATCTAGAACGGAAGTTAAAAAGGTTAACAAAATTTTTATCTGTTGTTATAAATCATGGCAGCCATGCCAATGCAATTTATTCATGATACAAAGTTCCATTTCTCATACATCTATTTAATCTCTTAGCTTATACAATATTGAAAAATAATAGTATAAGCAAAATTTCATATACCAAGTCATCGAAGAAGTAAATTTTATCAGTGATAAAGAGAATTTAAGTAACAAAGGTAAATATTTGGAACTTTACGTTTTTTCGAGACAAATTTCATGTTGCCATAATTATCACAAATCTAGCTTGTGAACTACTATTGGTACTTCCAAACATCATTTGATAATTTGCAAGAAAGTACACCGAACAATAGGGATCAAGTAAAGCACGGATCAAAATCGCTTTTGACATAGCAGAACCATCATCTTGTAGGTGTCAATATGATCAAGCAACAAAGAAACTCCCTCGATGGCGATGGAGATAAATCAACGCAACCGGATACAATATTGAAAACTAATAGCACAACCCAACCCAAATCAACCGACCCGACCAACCGAACCAACCGAATCAGACCGACCGAACCGACCCGACCCGACCCGACCGACCCGACCAACCGACCAACCGAGAACCGAACCGATCCGATCAACCGACCAACCGAACCCGACCAACCGAACCGACCCGACCAGGCGACCCGACAACCGAACCGATATAATACAAAATAAAATTATGGGCGACGTTTACTTCTTCCTACGAGTATACGTTTACCGCAGGGAGAAGAAACGCGGAAGACCAACACTAGATCTAATAATTTCCATCTTCTCCTCTTCTTCTCCCCTATTCTTTCTCCTGATACCACCAAATAGACCGACGATGGTCGAAATTAATCGTTACCACCAACCAACCAACCCAATCAATCGAATCCCAACCGAATCAACCCAATCAATCAATTCCAACCAACCAAACCCTATTGAATCGAACCAAAACGAACTGAACCCCACTGAGTCAAACTGAACCCTATCGAACTAAACTGAATCGAGCCCTATCGAATCGAATCATTCCTTACTAAACCTAACCGAACGAAATCAAACCCCATCGAACCGAACCGAACCGAACCGAACCGAACCGACCCGACCCGAACTGAACCGATATAATACAAAATAAAATTAAAAAAAGGGGGGCGACGTCGCTTCGTTACTTCTTCCTACCGGAGTATACGTTTTTTCTACTCGCGCAGGGAGAAGAAACGCCCGCGGGGAAGACCAACACTAGATCTAATAATTTCCATCTTCTCCCTCTTCTTCGACTCCCTCCTATTCTTTCTCCCTCGGTTGATACCACCCGAAATAGACCGACGATGGTCGAAATTAATCGTTACCACCAACCAACCAACCCAACCAATCGAATAGCCCAACCACAACCGAATCAAATAGTTCCGAACCGAACCAAACCCAATCAAACCGAACCAACCGAACCGATCCATAGCGAACTGAATCAATCCATAGCGATCCGAATCATACCGAACGAAACCGAACCCCACCTTACTAAAGAAACCGAAGCCCATCGAAACGAACCAAACCCTACCGAACCAAACCGACCCCAATTGAATCGAACCGAAACGAACTACAAACCCTACCGAACCAAACCGACCCCAATTGAATCGAACCGAAACAAACCTTACAAACCATACCGAACCAAACCGACCCTAACTGAATCGAACCGAAACGAAACGAACCTTACCAAACCAAACCGAATCACATTGAATTAAACCGAACCGATCAGAATCGAACCAAATGGAACCGAACCGAATCGAGCCCCACTTAGAACCCCACCGAAATCAACCCTATCGAATCGAATCAATAGTATCGAACCAACCATACCGAATCGAACCCATCAACTGCATCAACAAAATCGAACCCCACTTTAACGAATCAACCGACTCCCGAATCAATCAACCCACCGAACCAAACCAATCCTACCAACCAATCAATCAACCCCATCAATAACCAAACCGAATCAACCGAACCCATCCGAATTGAACCGAATCAATAACCCCACCGAATCGAACTAAATCCCATTGAATCAACCGTCAGATCAACTAAACCGAACCCCACCGAACCAACCGAATGAATTGAACCCCACAACCCCATCGAACCTCATTAACCGAGCTAAATTAACCAAACCGAACCCCATCGAATCGAACAACCTAACCACATCAAGCAAACCAAACGAACCCACCGATCGAACCGATCCAACCTTATCGATCGAACCGTCAATCAAACCGAACCGATCCAAAACGAATCAACCAAACTCCACCAACCAAACCAACCAACATAATCCTACAATGGCCATTGATCTCACGAAATAGTAAGAAGCAATAACCATGGATCTTATTCATTTTCTGTCAACCAACCGCATCACCGAACCATAGCAAATCGAATCATACTGAACGAAACTAAACCCCATCGAAACGAACTGAACCCAACTGAACAATACCGAACCCCATCGAATTAAACCAAAATGAACCGAACCAAACATAATCAAACCGAACGAAACCGAACCAAACCGAGCCCCACCTTACCGAACCAAACCGAGCCCCACCTTACCGGACCAAACCCCACCGAATCGAAACCCACCGAACCGAACCCAACCCTGCCGAATTGAATTGAATCAAATCGAACTGAACCCCACCGAACCGAACTGAACTAAACCCCATCGAACCAAACCTAACCTTACCGAACCAAATCAACCCTCAACCACACCGAACCGAATAACCAAACCCTACCGAACAACCCCATCGAATTGAACCATCAATCAAACCAACCCTATTGAATCAACCAAACGAATCGAACCCATCGAATCAAATCAACCCTATCGAACTAAACCAATCGAGCCCTATCGAATCGAATCATTCCTTACTAAACCTAACCGAATCAAACCCCATCGAATCAAATCAACCGACCAACCGAACCGACCGACCAACCGAACCGAACCGACCACCACCCGACCGACCAACCAACCGAACCCTATTGAATCGAACCAAACGAATCAACCCCACCGAATCAAAAGGATCAATTTGAGAGGATAAAAAGACACGAAGCCACCAAGAAATTTTTGAGCAAATGAAAATTTTGGATCCACAGACACTTCAGCATTGAAAATAACAAGAAAATTTTGAGCAAATGAAAAATTTTGGAGATAGCAATAACCTGGGAAGAAGCTAGGTGATAAAAAATGTCATTGACGGGATCCAATTCATCAAACAGAGCTTCTGCATTAAGGTAGTCCTAAATCATACCATAAGGAATTCTTATAATATCATAAACTATGTTATTAATTGGGATGAAACTTTTATTCTGCACAACAAATTATTGATCATAAAGCCTTAACCAAATGTAAGACGAGTATATGCTAATCCTAGCCTATTAAAAAGAGATTGAAAACAAAGAATATTGCACTTGTACAAAAATAAATAAATACTTTTTCTTCCACAGGTGCAAGGGGTGAATAAATAGAAAGAGCCAAAAAAAAAAAGCAAATAAAGAAACCCAAATTAGAGGTAAAACAAGACCATTGATTATATTCATGTTCAGTTCATGAATAGTATATTATATGTATACTTCTAATTCATTTATATTAATAAGTGTTTCAAATACCTGTCGTATCAACACAAAGCAGCCAACCTTTACTAGTTCGATCATGCATCTTGTGAGACCTAGTACCAGTCAGAATTTTAATGTTCCAAACATGCTGATATATGCTTAGGCAAGCAGGGGAGAAGAATCAGTGACTCTGATAACCTATTACATAATATATCATTACTGAACCCCAGTAACTTTAGTGCAACTCTTCAAAATAAAGATGGCTTTACTGAACCAAAACGAACTGAACCCCACCGAATCAAACTGAACCCTATCAAACTAAACTGAATCGAGCCCTATCAAATCGAATCATTCCTTACTAAACCTAACCGAACAGAATCGAACCCCATCAAACCGACCCGAACCGAACCGACCCGACCCGACCCGAACCGAACCGAACCGAACCCTATTGAATCGAACCAAAACGAACTGAACCCCACCGAATCAAAAGGATCAATTTGAGACAGGGATAAAAAAGACATGAAGCCACCAAGAAATTTTTGAGCAAATGAAAAATTTTGGATCCACAGTAGCACTTCAGCATTGAAAATAACAAGAAAATTTTGAGCAAATGAAAAATTTTGGAGATAGCAATAACCTGGGAAGAAGCTAGGTGATAAAAAATGTCATCGACGGGATCCAATTCATCAAACATAGCTTCTGCATTAAGGTAGTCCTAAATCATACCATAAGGAATTCTTATAATATCATAAACTATGTTATTAATTGGGATGAAACTTTTATTCTGCACAACAAATTATTGATCATAAAGCCTTAACCAAATGTAAGACGAGTATATGCTAATCCCTAGCCCATTAAAAAGAGATTGAAAAACAAAGAATATTGCTGCACTTGTACAAAAATAAATAAATACTTTTTCTTCCACAGGTGCAAGGGGTGAATAAATAGAAAGAGCCAAAAAAAAAAAGGCAAATAAAGAAACCCAAATTAGAGGTAAAACAAGACCGTTGATTATATTCATGTTCAGTTCATGAATAGTATATTATATGTATACTTCTAATTCATTTATATTAATAAGTGTTTCAAATACCTGTCGTATCAACACAAAGCAGCCAACCTTTACTAGTTCGATCATGCATCTTGTGAGACCTAGTACCAGTCAGAATTTTTAATATTGTGTTCCAAACATGCTGATATATGCTTAGGCAAGCAGGGGAGAAGAATCAGTGACTCTGATAACCTATTACATAATATATCATTACTGAACCCCAGTAACTTTAGTGCAACTCTTCAAAATAAAGATGGCTATACTTACAAAGTTGATGTTTGGAACACAATTCAATCAAGTTGCTATCAAAAACCAACTTCAGCTTGATGCTTTGCTCGATTTGTAATCAATGTTAGAGACAACTAGATCTGCTTCTAAGCTGGAAACAATGATGGACCAATCATTATACAATAGTCAACCATGCTCGAATCAAAAAGAAAAAGACGTCATTGCTGAACAATCATATAGCAGAGTTGAAAACATAGAGCATCATCTTAATGTGTGGAACATTATACATAATGCAAGAAAATTCAAATGATCACTAATATGTTTGTGTTTGGCCCACAGTCTTTTGTAGTTAAACCAAAGTTCAATCAGTGACAAGATATACACTTCTAGATTTTGGCCTTAGTGAATTCAAACTATTAAACTATCCATAAAAATCTAGACAATATCCTCGACAACTTAACATAAATCACTTCAAGACTCTTAACATTGTTTGTGTTAACTCAACACACACACGATCAACCCAGAAAACCAAGAAAAGAAATATAGTAAACAATCAATGATAGGCATCGATAAAAAATCATAACAAGCGATCAAAGAGGTCCGGCATTGCATGAAGCCACCCAAGAGGACCATCAACAGATGAACAAACGCCATGAAGGTACTAAAGAAAAGAAGAACAGCACAAAGAAAAGACATGAAGCCACCAAATAAAACAGGAGTGGAATACATCGAGCTGAGCGATTGCGGAGATCGTGGCCGATGGACATCACAGAAGGAGGATAGAGAGAGGAGGGTTAAGATTCAGCCAAATGTAGCAGCCAAATGTAAAGATCAGAAATATGATCCACAGGAAAAAAAGACTTGCATGAAGCCAACCAAACCGAAACCAATTGAATCGATCAACTAACCAAACCAAACCTCCGAACCCCACTAGTTACATTATCAAATGCTAGATAAAATGAGAAACATCCATTGCACTCAAATTAAATGGTCAAGATTCATGATCAAAAGAAGCATACAAAAGGTTGCTATAAATTATTCAATGTCCACAAATATCCTACTTTAATGTAGATGAGATTTGGAAGATTCCAACCTGATGAAGCCATCGAACATCCTAAAAAGCACAAAGAGATGTGCATCAAACAACCAAGGAGAAAAACCACAAAGGTGCCTAATGGGTATAATGAACTAACCATTTGGATGGCAGAATGCTACATTCAGAATAGACTGTACGTAATGAATGAAATGAGAATCTATCAACATAAGAGTGGAACAAAAGAATAACAGAAAAACTAAGGCCACGGGTTAGAGAAATTCAACCAAACTGGGTGAAATCTTGAGCTCATTTGTCACTAGCAAGTTTAAAGAAACATGTGCTACAAGTTTCCTCTTGTATTACATATAAACTGAAAAGAAACATGGTGTGACAACTTTGTTTCTGCTTTTGACCATCTACTGATTTGTTGCCGGTTCATGGAAGAATGGTGATTCAATCTCTTGGGAGTTGATTGCACATTCTGATTTGCTTCTTCACCCAAATGGTTCAGTTCTTGATCTCTCCAAAAGAATGTCCTCATTATTGGACAAAGAACTCCTACTGTTATATAAAATTTTGATGAAATCATGGAATTCAGATGTGGCATTTGATGTTGCTAACCTTTTCCTTAAAGATTTCATTTCCATCTTGTGTTTCAATGATGGCAGATTGTAGGGTTTCTGCTTTCTCTTTTCTGGTTTTCGCTTTATCTTTCTGGTTTGTAGTTAACATTGCACAGCAAACACTTTGGCTCAACAATGAACCCTTATTCTGTAGCTAATAGTTAGGGTTAAAAGAGTGTTCACTAAGCAAGAATCAACCCTACCACCCAAAGAATTCTAGTCCTATTGTTAATCGCCAGTCCTACAATCACGTTATGAGTTAATCAATACCCTAATGTCAATCCCTAATGGTGAGACCCTAATGGCCAAACCTCATCGTCGCAAACCCTAATGGCCAAACCAAATGGTGGCCAAACCCTAGTAACCAAACCCTATTGGCCATACCCTATCTGGCTAAACCCTTGTGTCCAAACCCTAATGGTGGCTTTACCCTAACGGACCATGTTGAGGCTCAACCCAAAAGGACCAAATTTAAGGTTTTAATTTTAGAGTGTTTAGAGGGTTTAATTTTAGAGGATTTAGAGTGTTCAGAGGGTTTGTAGTTTGAGAGTTAGATAGTTTTCGAGTTGCAGAACCAACCGAACCAACCCAACCGACCCAACCCGAACCGACCGAACCTACCCGAACCCACCGACCCGACCCGACCCGACCACCCGACCAACAACCGACAACCGAACCGAACCAAATTTAAATAATAACAAAGATTTAGATCCAAAAGCAACCAAATTTAAATAAAAGAAAGCCTTTGTTCGTAACCACGCATAAATTCAAACTTCCAAACCGCATTATGAGGATTTGTTCACATCTAGAACGGAAGTTAAAAAGGTTAACAAAATTTTTATCCGTTGTTATAAATCATGGCGACCATGCATAATTTAGTCATGATACAAAGTTCCATTTCTCGACATCTATTTAATCTCTTAGCTTATACAATATTGAAAATAATAGCATAAGCAAAATTGCATATACCAAGTCATCAAGAAGACGAAATATCGTAGTGATAAAGAGACAATTTAAGTAACAAAGGTAAATATTTGGAACCTTACGCTTTTGCTTGAGACAAATTCAATGTTGTCATAATTATCACACTGCTTAGCTTGTGAACTACTATTGGTACTTCCAAGCAGATTTGATAATTTGCAAGAAAGTACACCAACAATAGGGATCAAGTAAAGCAGGATCAAAATCGCTTTTGACGAAGGAACCATCATTCTGTAGGTGTCAATAAGATCAAGCAACAAAGAAACTCCTCACCCGATGGAGATAAATCAACCAACCAGGGATACAATATTGAAAACTAATAGCATACAACCCAACCCAACCCAAATCAACCGAATCAATCAACCGACCGAACCGAATCAACCGAACCGACCCGACCAACGAACCGAACCAAATTTAAATAATAACAAAGATTTAGATCCAAAAGCAACCAAATTTAAATAAAAGAAAGCCTTTGTTCGTAACCACGATATAAATTCAAACTTCAAACGCATGAGGATTTGTTCACATCTAGAACGGAAGTTAAAAAGGTTAACAAAATTTTTATCTGTTGTTATAAATCATATGCCAATGCAATTTAGTCATGATACAAAGTTCCATTTCGACATCTATTTAATCTCTTAGCTTATACAATATTGAAAAATAATAGCATAAGCAAAAATTTCATATACCAAGTCATCGAAGAAGTAAAGTTTACGAGTGATAAAGAGACAATTTAAGTAACAAAGGTAAATATTTGGAACCTTACGTTTTGCTTGACGACAAATTTCATGTTGCCATAATTATCACAACCGCTTAGCTTGAACTACTATTGGTACTTCCAAGCAGATTTGATAATTTGCAAGAAAGTACACCGAACAATAGGGATCAAGTAATGCACAGGATCAAAATCGCTGACAAAAGGAACCATCATCTAGGTGTCAATAAGATCAAGCAACAAAGAAATTCCTCGCATCACGATGGAGATAAATCAACAACCAAATGGATACAATATTGAAAACTAATAGCATAATCGACCCGACCGACCCGACCGACAACCGAACCAGGCACCGACGAACCGAATCGACCCGACCCGACCCGACCACGACCCGACCCGACCCGAACCAACCAAATTTAAATAATAACAAAGATTTAGATCCAAAAGCTACCAAATTTAAATAAAAGAAAGCCTTTGTTCGTAATCACGAGCATAAATTCAAACTTCCAAACCGATTATGAGGATTTGTTCACATCTAGAACGGAAGTTAAAAAGGTTAACAAAATTTTTATCTTGTTATAAATCATGGATGCCAATGCAATTTAGTCGAATACAAAGTTCTATTTCTCGACATCTATTTAATCTCTTAGCTTATACAATATTGAAAATAATAGCATAAGCAAAAATTTCATATACCAAGTCATCGAAGAAGTAAATTTTCGTAGTGATAAAGAGACAATTTAAGTAACAAAGGTAAATATTTGGAACCTTACGCTTTTGCTTGACGACAAATTTCATGTTGCCATAATCACATCCTGCTTAGCTTGTGAACTACTATTGGTACTTCCAAGAAGCATTTGATAATTTGCAAGAAAGTACACCGAACAATAGGGATCAAGTAAGGATCAAAATCGCTTTTGACGAAACCATCATGCCGTTGTAGGTGTCAATAAGATCAAGCAACAAAGAAACTCGCATCGGATGGAGATAAATCAAGAACCAAATATTGAAAACTAATAGCATACAACCGAACCACCACCAATCAATCAAACGATCCGACCACCCGAATCGACGAATCAATCACAACCACACCCGAAAACCAAATTTAAATAATAACAAAGATTTAGATCCAAAAGCAACCAAATTTAAATAAAAGAAAGCCTTTGTTCGAACCACGAGCATAAATTCAAACTTCAAACCGCATTATGAGGATTTGTTCACATCTAGAACGGAAGTTAAAAAGGTTAACAAAATTTTTATCTGTTGTTATAAATCATGGCACCATGCCAATGCAATTTAGTCATGATACAAAGTTCCATTTCTCGACATCTATTTAATCTCTTAGCTTATACAATATTGAAAATAATAACATAAGCAAAATTTCATATACCAAGTCATCGAGAAGTAAATTTTCAGAGTGATAAAGAGACAATTTAAGTAACAAAGGTAAATATTTGGAACCTTACGCTTTGCTTGACGGACAAATTTCATGTTGCCATAATTATCACAAATCTGTTAGCTTGTGAACTACTATTGGTACTTCCAAGATTTGATAATTGCAAGAAAGTACACCAACAATAGGGATCAAGCACAGGATCAAAATCGCCGAACAGAACCATCATCTTGTTTCAATAAGATCAAGCAACAAAGAACTCCTCGATCGCGGAGATAAATCAACCAACCAAATACAATATTGAAAACTAATAGCATACAACCCAACCCAACCCAAATCAACCGAACCAAACCGAACCAACCGAACCAACCGACCAACCCGACCCGACCGAATCAACCGAATCAACCGAACCGAACCGAACCAATCGAACCAACCAACGACCAACGAACCAAATTTAAATAATAACAAAGTTTTAGATCCAAAAGCAACCAAATTTAAATAAAAGAAAGCCTTTGTTCGAACCACAGAGCATAAATTCAAACTTCCAATTATGAGGATTTGTTCACATCTAGAACGGAAGTTAAAAGGTTAACAAAATTTTTATCTGTTGTTATAAAGCATGGCACCATGCCAATGCAATTTAGTCATGATACAAAGTTCCATTTCTCGACATCTATTTAATCTCTTAGCTTATACAATATTGAAAATAATAGCATAAGCAAAATTGCATATACCAAGTCATCTGAGAAGTAAATTTTACGTAGTGATAATGAGACAATTTAAGTAACAAAGGTAAATATTTGGAACCTTACGTTTGACGGACAAATTTCATGTTGCCATAATTATCACAAATCTAGCTTGAACTACTATTGGTACTTCCAAGCATAATTTGCAAGAAAGTACACCTAAACAATAGGGATCATGTAAAGGATCAAAATCGCTTTTGACGAAGAACCATCATGTTGTAGGTGTCAATAAGATCAACCAACAAAGAAACTCCTCGACAACGATGGAGATAAATCAACCGCAACCGGATACAATATTGAAAACTAATAGCATACAACCCAAGACCCACCAGACCCGATCACGACCCGACCCGACCACGACCCGACCCGACCCAACCGAAACCGAGAACCAAACCGATCCGAACCAACCAACCAAACCGACCCGACCACCCGACCAAACCGAACCAACGACGCGACCGACCACCGACCCGACCCCAACCGAACCGATATAATACAAAATAAAATTATAAAGGGCGACGTCGTTACTTCTTCCTACGAGTATATTTTTCTACCGTGGGAGAAGAAATGCATGGGAAGACCAACACTAGATCTAATAATTTCCATCTTCTCCTCTTCTTGACTCCTCCTATTCTTTCTCCATCGATACCACCAGAACGATGGTCGAAATTAATCGTTACCGAATCAACCAAACCCAATCAATCGAACTCAACCCCGAATCAACCAATCAATCGAATCAACGAACCAAACCCTATTGAATCGAACCAAAACGAATCAACCCACGAGTCAAATCAACCCTATCGAACTAAATCAATCGAGCCTATCGAATCGAATCATTCCTTACTAAACCTAACCGAACGAATCAAACCCCATCGAACCAACCGAATCAACCGAACCGAACAACCGAACCCGACCACGAATCAACCGATATAATACAAAATAAAATTAAAAAGGGGCTACTTCTTCCTACAGTATACGTTTTACCGCAAGGAGAAGAAACGCCATGGGAAGACCAACACTAGATCTAATAATTTCCATCTTCTCCTCTTCGACTCCTCTATTCTTTCTCCCTCGGATACCACAAATAGACCGACGATGGTCGAAATTAATCGTTACCAATCAACCAACCCAAGAATCGAACCCAACCAACCAACCGAATCAAATAGTTCAACCAACCAAACCCAATCAAACACCGAATCAACCGATCCATAGCGAACTGAATCAATCCATAGCGATCCGAATCATACCGAACGAAACCGAACCCCACCTTACTAAAGAAACCGAAGCCCATCGAAACGAACCAAACCCTACCGAACCAAACCGACCCCAATTGAATCGAACCGAAACGAACTACAAACCCTACCGAACCAAACCGACCTAATCAATCGAATCAAACGAACCTTATAAACCATACCAACCAAACCGACCCTAATCAATCGAACCAACCTTACCAAACCAAACCGAATCACATCAATTAAACCGAACCGATCATAACCAACCAACCGAATCAATCGAGCCCCACTTACCGAACCCCACCGAACCGATCCGAACCCAACCGAATCAAATCGAATAGTATCGAACCGAACCAAACCGATAGTTTTAGAGTGTTCAGAGGGTTTGTAGTTTGAGAGTTAGATAGTTTTAGAGAGTTGCACAGTTGTGAACCGAACCGAACCGAACCAAATTTAAATAATAACAAAGATTTAGATCCAAAAGCAACCAAATTTAAATAAAAGAAAGCCTTTGTTCAGAACCACGGAGCATAAATTCAAACTTCCAAACTACATTACGAGGATTTGTTCACATCTAGAACGGAAGTTAAAAAAGGTTAACAAAATTTTTTATCTGTTGTTATAAATCATGGCAGCCATGCCAATGCAATTTAGTCATGATACAAAGTTCCATTTCTCAGACATCTATTTAATCTCTTAGCTTATACAATATTGAAACATAATAGCATAAGCAAAATTGCATATACCAAGTCATCGAAGAAGTAAATTTCAGAGTGATAAAGAGACAATTTAAGTAACAAAGGTAAATATTTGGAACCTTACGTTTTGCTTGACAAATTTCATGTTGCCATAATTATCAAAATCATGTTTAGCTTGAACTACTATTGGTACTTCAAGATTTGATAATTTGAAGAAAGTACACCTAAACAATAGGGATCAAGTAAAGCACAAGATCAAAATCGCTTTTGACAAGAACCATCATCTGTAGGTGTCAATAAGATCAAGCAACAAAGAAACTCCTCGACTCGATGAAGATAAATCAACCGCAACCAGTGGATACAATATTGAAAACTAATAGCATACAACCCAACCCAAATCAACCGAACCGAACCGAACCGACCCGAACCGAACCGAACCGAACCGAACCGAACCGACCCGACCCGAACCGAACCGACCCGACCCGAACCGATATAATTCAAAATAAAATTAAAAAAAGGGGGTCGACGTCGCTTCTTTACTTCTTCCTACAGGAGTATACGTTTTTTCTAACCGCAGGAGAAGAAATCATGGGAAGACCAACACTAGATCTCATAATTTCCATCTTCTCCTCTTATTCTTTCTCCTCTGACACCACCAAATAGACCGATGATGGTCGAAATCAATCGTTACGATGAACCCAATCGAACCCAACCGAATCGAATCAACCGAACCAAACCTAATCAAACCGACACCGACCGAACCAACCCGAACCGAATGAACCGACGACAACCGACCAACGACCCGACCCGACCCGAACCCGACCCAGGCACGACCCGACCGATATAATTCAAAATAAAATTAAAAAGGGGTCGACGCTTTACTTCTTCCTACAGAGTATACGTTTAACCGCAGGAGAAGAAATCGCGGAAGACCAACACTAGATCTAATAATTTCCATCTTCCTCTTATTCTTTCGCCTCGGATATACCAAAATACCGATGATGGTCGAAATCAATCGTTACTGATCAACCCAATCGAACCCAACCGAATCGAATAGCCCAACGAACCAAACCTAATCAAACCAGACCAACCAACCGACCCAATCAAGAGACCCGAGACCAACCGAATCAACCGACCCGACCAAACCGACCAACCGACCAACCGACCAACCGACGAAACCGACCCAATCACCAACCGATAATTCAAAAAATTAAAAACCGAACCATCAACCGAACCGAACCAACCGACCAACCGAGGCAGACCAACCGACCGAACCAACCGATATAATTCAAAATAAAATTAAAAAGGGGTCGACGCCGCTTCTTTACTTCTTCCTACAGAGTATACTTTTTAACCGCAGGAGAAGAAATCATGGGAAGACCAACACTAGATCTAATAATTTCCATCCGCTCCTCTTATCCTCCCCTGTTGATACCACCAATAGACCGATGATGGTCGAAATCAATCGTTACGATCGAACCCAATCGAACCAACCGAATCGACAGCCCAACCAACCAAACCTAATCAAACCGACCAAACCGAACCGAAGAACCGAATCAACCAACCGAACCGAACCAACCGAGACCCAGGCAACCGAACCGACGACCAACCGACCCGACTAACCGACACCCGACCCGACCAACCGATATAATTCAAAATAAAATTAAAAAGGGGTCGACGCTTCTTCCTACAAGAGTATACGTTTAACCGCAGGAGAAGAAATCGCCCATGGAAGACCAACACTAGATCTAATAATTTCCATCTTCTCCTCTTCTTGACACCCTCTTATTCTTTCTCCCTGATACCACAAATAGACCGATGATGGTCGAAATCAATCGTTACGATCGAACCCAATCGAACCAACAATCAATAGCCCGAACCGAACCAAACCTAATCAAACCGACCGAACCGAACCGAACCGCCCGACACCCTTACCGAATCAACCGAACCGACCACAATAGACCGATGACTAAATCAATCGTTACCGATCAACCCAATCAACCCAATCAATCGAATTCAACCGAACCAAACCTAATCAAACCAAACCGAACCGATCCATAGTGAACCAAATCATACCGAATCTAAACCAACCCCACCTTACTAAACAAACCAAGCCCACCACAATGAACCAAACCGAATCAACCGACCGACCGACCAACCGAACCGACAAACCCGAACCGAACCGACCAACCCGACCCGACCAACCGAACCACCCACCCGAACCGACCACCAGGCAACCGAACCGATATAATTGAAAATAAAATTAAAAAGGGGTCGACGCCGCTTTACTTCTTCCTTAGAGTATATGTTTTTCTAACCGCAGGAGAAGAAATGGGAAGACCAACACTAGATCTAATAATTTCCATCTTCTCCTCTTCTTCGACTCCTCTTATTCTTTCTCCCTCGGATACCACCAAATAGACCGATGATGGTGAAATCAATCGTTACTGATGAACCCAATCGAACCCAACCGAATCAGCTCGAATAACCAAACCTAATCAAACCGACCGAACCGAATCAACCGACCGACCCGACAACCGAACCGACCGACCGACCAACCGATCCGACCAACCGACGAATCAACCGACCGACCCGACACCGAAATAATTGAAAATAAAATCAAAAAAGGGGTCGACGTCGCTTCTTTACTTCTTCCTACAGAGTATACGTTTTCTAACCGCAGGAGAAGAAATCGGAAGACCAACACTAGATCTAATAATTTCCATCTTCTCCCTCTTCGACTCCCTCTTATTCTTTCTCCCTCGGATACCCCAAATAGGCCATGATGGTGAAATCAATCGTTACGATGAACCCAATCGAACCAATCGAACCCAACCGAATCGAATCCAACCGAACCAAACCTAATCAAACCGACCGACCGAACCGAATCAACCGACCCGACCATCAACCGAATCACCGACCCGACCCGACCCGACCCAAATAGACCGATGATGGTTGAAATCAATCGTTACCGATCAACCAATCGAACCAAGAATCGAATCAACCGAACAAACCTAATCAAACCAAACCGAACCGATTCATAGAACCAAATCATACCGAAAAACCAACCCCACCTTACTAAACAAACCGCCCACCGAAATGAACCAAACCAACCGAACCGAACCCCGACCCGAACCGACCAAGACCAACAACCAACCAAACCCAACCCGACCGACCCAACCAACCGAAATAATTCAAAATAAAATTAAAAAGGGGTCGACGCCGCTTCTTCTTCATAGAGTATCGTTTTAACCGCAGGAGAAGAAATCGCATGGGAAGACCAACACTAGATCTAATAATTTCCATCTTCTCCTCTTCTTGACTCCTCTTATTCTTTCTCCCTCGGTTGATACCACGAAATAGACCGATGATGGTCGAAATCAATCGTTACGGATCGAACCCAATCGAACCCAACCGAATCGAATCCCAAGAACCAAACCTAATCAAACCGAACCAACCGAATCAACCGACCGACGAACCGAATCAACCGACACAACCGAATCAAACCGATCCGACCGACCGAACCCGAACCACGACCAACGACCGACCCGACCGAACCAACCGATATAATTGAAAATAAAATTAAAAAGTGGTCGACGCCGCTTCTTTACTTCCTACAGAGTATCGGTTTTTCTAACCGGAGGAGAAGAAATCGCCATGGAAGACCAACACTAGATCTAATAATTTCCATCTTCTCCCTCTTCTTGACTCCTCTTATTCTTTCTCCCTCGGTTGATACCACAATAATCGATGATGGTCGAAATCAATCGTTACTGATCGAACCCAATCGAACCCAACCGAATCGAATCCGAACCAACCAAACCTAATCAAACCGACCAACAACCGAACCGAACCGACCACCAACCGAACCGAACCGACCACCAACACCCGACCGATGGATAAATCAATCGTTACGATCAACCCAATCGAACCAACCAATCGAATCAACCCGAACCGAACCAAACCTAATCAAACCAAACCGAATATAATTGAAAATAAAATTAAAAAGGGGTCGACGCCGCTTTACTTCTTCCCTGAGTATCGTTTTTCTAACCGCAGGTGAAGAAATCATGGAAGACCAACACTAGATCTAATAATTTCCATCTTCTCCTCTTCTTGACTCCTCTTATTCTTTCTCTCTCGGTTGATACCACCCGAAATAGACCGATGATGGTCGAAATCAATCGTTACCAGACTGAACCCAATCGAACCGAACCGAATCGAACAGTTCCGAACCGAACCAAACCTAATCAAACCGACCCGACGAGAACCAAACCGAACCGAACCGACCCGACCCGACCAGAACCGAACCGAACCGACCCGACCCGAACCGACCCGACCCGACCCGACCCGAAATAGACCGATGATGGTCGAAATCAATCGACCGATCAACCAATCGAACCAATCGAATAGTTAAACGAACCAAACTAATCAAACCAAACCAACCCATCCATGAACCAAATCATACCGAACGAAACCGAACCCCACCTTACTAAACAAACCAAGCCCACCGAATGAACCAAAAACCGAATCAACCGACCGACCCGACCCGGACAGGACCAGACCAGACCCGACCGAACCGATATAATTCAAAATAAAATTAAAAAGGGGTCGACGCTTTACTTCTTCCTGAGTATCGTTTAACCGAGGAGAAGAAATCATGGAAGACCAACACTAGATCTAATAATTTCCATCTTCTCCCTCTTCTTCGACTCCTCTTATTCTTTCTCCCTCGGTTGATACCCCAAATAATCGATGATGGTCGAATCAATCGTTAATCAACCCAATCGAGCAATCGAACCCAACCAATCGAGCCCAAGCAACCAAACCTAATCAAACCGACTGACCAACGAACCAACCGACCCGACCACCTTACCAATCAACCGAACCCGACCATCAATAATGAATTGAAATCAATCATGATCGAACCAATCAACCCAATCAATCAATAACCGAACCAAACCTAATCAAACCAAACCGAACCGATCCATAGTGAACCAAATCATACAACGAAAACCCCACCTTACTAAACAAACCAAGCCCAAATGAACCAAACCGAATAACCGAACCGAGCAACCGACCAACCCAACCGAACCGAACCAACTAAACCAACCCGACCAAGGCGACCCGACCCGAACCGAATAATTCAAAATAAAATTTAAAAAGTCGACGCCGCTTTTACTTCATAGAGTATCGTTTTTCTAACCGCAGGAGAAGAAATCGCATGGAAGACCAACACTAGATCTAATAATTTCCATCTTCTCCCTCTTCTTGACTCCCTCTTATTCTTTCTCCCTCGATACCACGAAATAGACCGATGGTGAAATCAATCGTTACCGATGAACCCAATCGAACCCAACCGAATCGAAGCATTCGAACCAAACCAACCACCAATCAACCGAATCAACCGACCCGACCCGAACACCGAACCGAACCGACCCGACCAACGAGGCAACCCGACACCGACCCGAATCAACCGACCCGAACCGAACCGACCCCACCCGACCCAAACCGAACCGATATAATTGAAAATAAAATTAAAAAGTCGACGCTTTACTTCTTCCTAGAGTATACGTTTTTTCTAAGGAGAAGAAATCGCGAGGAAGACCAACACTAGATCTAATAATTTCCATCTTCTTTTTAACTCCATCTTATTCTTTATACCTCGGTTGATACCACAATATATAGACCTATGATGGTCGAAATCAATCGTTACCAGACTGAACCCAATCGAACCCAACCGAATCGAACAGTTCCGAACCGAACCAAACCTAATCAAACCGACTCGACCCGAACCGAACCGAACCGACCCGACCCGACCCTTACCGAACTGAACCGAACCGACCCGATCCGACCCGAAATAAATACCGATGGTCGAAATCAATC
Organism: Ensete glaucum; assembly: GCA_021527575.1. NCBI lineage: Eukaryota > Viridiplantae > Streptophyta > Magnoliopsida > Zingiberales > Musaceae > Ensete > Ensete glaucum. The sequence continues at coordinate 55,013,813 of CM038553.1, forward strand.
GACCGATCAACCCAATCGAACCCAACCGAATCGAACAGTTCCGAACCGAACCAAACCTAATCAAACCAAACCGAACCGATCCATAGTGAACCAAATCATACCGAACGAAACCGAACCCCACCTTACTAAACAAACCGAAGCCCACCGAAATGAACCAAACCGAACCGAACCGAACCGACCCGACCCGACCCGACCCGACCCGAACCGAACCAAACCGACCCGACCCGAACCGACCCGATATAATTCAAAATAAAATTAAAAAAAGGGGGTCGACGTCGCTTCATTACTTCTTCCTACAGGAGTTTACGTTTTTTCTAACCGCGCAGGGAGAAGAAATCGCTCGCGGGGAAGACCAACACTAGATCTAATAATTTCCATCTTCTCCCTCTTCTTCGACTCCCTCTTATTCTTTCTCCCTCGGTTGATACACCAAATAGATGATGGTCGAAATCAATCGTTACCAGATGAACCCAATCGAACCGAATCAATCCAACCGAACAAACCTAATCAACCGACCGACGAACCAAACCAACCAACCGACCCGACCAGGCCGAATCAACCGACCCGACCACCGACCGACCCGACCCGAAATAGACCGATGATGGTCGAAATCAATCGTTACCAGACTGAACCCAATCGAACCAAATCGAATTAGTCCGAACCAAACTAATCAAACCAAACCGAACCATCCATAGTGAACCAAATCATATCGAATCAAACCAACCCCACCTTACTAAACAAACCAAGCCCACCGAATGAACTAAACCGAACCAAGAACCGACCAGGCAACCGAATCGACACCAACGACCAACAACAATAACCGATAATTCAAAATAAAATTAAAAAAAGGGGGTCGACGTCGCTTCTTTACTTCTTCCTACAGGAGTATACGTTTTTTCTAACCGCGCAGGGAGAAGAAATCGCCCGCGGGGAAGACCAACACTAGATCTAATAATTTCCATCTTCTCCCTCTTCTTCGACTCCCTCTTATTCTTTCTCCCTCGGTTGATACCACAAATAGACCGAAGATGGTCGAAATCAATCGTTACCAGACTGAACCCAATCGAACCCAACCGAATCGAACAGTTCCGAACCGAACCAAACCTAATCAAACCGACCCGACCCGAACCGAACCGACCCGACCCGACCCGACCCGAACCGACCCGACCCGAACCGATGATTGAAATCAATCGTTACGGATCAACCAATCGAACCCAAATCAATCATCGAACCGAACAAACCTAATCAAACCAAACCGAACCGATCCATAATGAACCAAATCATCGAATCGAAACCGAACCCCACCTTACTAAACAAACCAAGCCCAAAAATGAACCAAACCGAATCAACCGAACAGGCAGCCACCCGACCAATCAACTAAACCCGAACCAAGGCAACGACCGACCGAACCGATATAATTCAAAATAAAATTAAAAAGGGGTCGACGCCGCTTTTTACTTCTTCACAGAGTATCGTTTTCTAACCGCAGGAGAAGAAATCATGGGAAGACCAACACTAGATCTAATAATTTCCATCTTCTCCTCTTCTTGACTCCTCTTATTCTTTCTCTTTGATACCAGAAATAGACGATGATGGTGAAATCAATCGTTACGATGAACCCAATCGAACAATCAATCGAATCACCAACCAACCAAACCTAATCAAACCGACCGACACAACCGAACCGACCGACCCGACCGAACACCGAATCGACCCAAGGCAACCGACCAACCGACACGACCCGACCAAATAACCGATGATGGTGAAATCAATCGACCAGATCGAACCAATCGAACCCAACCGATTCGAATAGTCAACCAACCAAAACTAATCAAACCAAACCAACCCATCCATAGTGAACCAAATCAGATCGAACGAAACCGAACCCCACCGTACTAAACACACCAGCCCACCGACATGAACTAAACCGAACCGAACCGAACCGAACCGACCCGACCCGAACCGAACCGACCCGACCCGACCCGACCCGACCCGACCCGAACCGATATAATTCAAAATAAAATTAAAAAAAGGGGGTCGACGTCGCTTCTTTACTTCTTCCTACAGGAGTATACGTTTTTTCTAACCGCGCAGGGAGAAGAAATCATGGAAGACCAACACTAGATCTAATAATTTCCATCTTCTCCTCTTCTTGACTCCCTCTTATTCTTTCTCCCTCGGTTGATACCACAAATAGACGATGATGGTGAAATCAATCGTTACGATCAACCCAATCGAACCCAAGAATCGAGCAGTTCCGAACCAAACCTAATCAAACCGAACCCGACCAAAATCAACCGAACCGACCAACCGAACCAATCGAACCGACCACCAAAATAGACCATGATGGTGAAATCAATCGTACGATCAACCAATCGAACCCAATCGAGCCCGAACCGAACCAAACCTAATCAAACCAAACCGAAACGATCCATAGTGAACCAAATCATACCGAACGAAACCGAACCCACCTTACTAAACAAACCGAAGCCCACCGAAATGAACCAAACCGAACCGAACCGAACGGACCCGACCCGAACCGAACCGAACCGAACCGACCCGACCCAAACCGAACCGATATAATTCAAAATAAAATTAAAAAAAGGGGGTCGACGTCGCTTCTTTACTTATTCCTACAGGAGTATACGTTTTTTCTAACCACGCAGGGAGAAGAAATCGCCCGCGGGGAAGACCAACACTAGATCTAATAATTTCCATCTTCTCCCTCTTCTTCGACTCCCTCTTATTCTTTCTCTCTGATACCACGAAATAGGCCGATGATGGTCGAAATCAATCGTTACGATGAACCCAATCGAACCCAAGAATCGAGCATTCGAACCGAACCAAACCTAATCAAACCGACCACGAGAACCAAACGAACCGAACCGACCCGAACGAACCCAACAGCCGAACCGACCAACCGACCACCCGACCCCGACCAATAGACCATGATGGTCAAATCAATCGTCACCGATGAACCAATCGAACCAACCGAATAGTTCAACCAACCAAAACTAATCAAACCAAACCAACCCATCCATAGTGAACCAAATCATACCGAACGAAACCCAACCCCACCTTACTAAACAAACCAAGCCCAAAAATGAACCAAACGAACCGAACAAGACCCGACAACCGACGACCCGCCCCGACCCGACCCGAACCGATATAATTCTAGATAAAATTAAAAAAAGGGGGTTGACGTCGCATCTTTACTTCTTCCTACAGGAGTATACGTTTTTTCTAACCGCACAGGGAGAAGAAATCGCCCGTCGGGAAGACCAACACTAGATCTAATAATTTCTATCTTCTCCCTTTTCTTCGACTCCCTCTTATTCTTTCTCCCTCGGTTGATACCCGAAATACCGATGATGGTGAAATCAATCGTTACGATGAACCCAATCGACAATCAACCCAATCGAGCAGTTAAGAACCAAACCTAATCAAACCGACGACCAACCGAGGCAACCGACCGACCCGACCCTTACCGAATCAACCGGCAGGCAGGCCAAATAGGCCGATGATGGTTGAAATAAATCGTACGATCAAACCCAATCGAACCCAAGAAGAATCGACAACCAAACCAACCTAATCAAACCAAACCGAACCGATCCATAGAACCAAATCAAATCAAACCAACCCCACCTTACTAAACAAAGAAGCCCACCGAATGAACCAAACCGAAGAATCAACCGACGACCAACCGACCAGGCAAAACCGACCACCAACCAACCAAACCCAACCACCCGACCAAAAATAATTCAAAATAAAATTAAAAAGTCGACTTCTTCTTCCAGAGTATCGTTTTTCTAACCGCAGGAGAAGAAATCATGAGGAAGACCAACACTAGATCTAATAATTTCCATCTTCTCCTCTTCTTGACTCCCTCTTATTCTTTCTCCCTCGGTTGATACCACAAAATACCGATGATGGTGAAATCAATCGTTACCGATGAACCCAATCGAACCCAACCGAATCGAACAGTTCCGAACCGAACCAAACCTAATCAAACCGACTCAACCCGAACCGAACCGAACCGACCCGACCCGACCCTTACCGAACTGAACCGAACCGACCCGATCCGACCCGACCCGACCCGAAATAGACCGATGATGGTCGAAATCAATCACGATCAACCCAATCAACCAATCGATCGGCCCAACCAACCAAACCTAATCAAACCAAACCAACCGATCCATAGTGAACCAAATCATATCGAACGAAACCAACCCCACCTTACTAAACAAACCGAAGCCCAAGAAATGAACCAAACCAAACCGAATCAACAGACACCCGACCGAGGCAACCAAACCGAACCGACAGGCCGACAGGACCAACCGAACCGATATAATTCAAAATAAAATTAAAAAGGGGTCGACGCTTCTTTACTTCTTCCTGAGTATCGTTTTCTAACCGCCACAGGAGAAGAAATCATGGAAGACCAACACTAGATCTAATAATTTCCATCTTCTCCCTCTTCGACTCCCTCTTATTCTTTCTCTCGGTTGATACCACGAAACCGATGATGGTGAAATCAATCGTTACGGATGAACCCAATCGAACCGAATAGATCGAAGTCCGAATCAACCAAACCTAATCAAACCCACCCAACGAGAACAACCGAACCGAACCGACCACGAATCAACCGACAGGCAGCCGACCGAGACCAACATAATTAATGATGGTGAAATCAATCGTTAGATCAACCCAATCGAACCCAACCAATCGATAGTTCAACCGAACAAAACTAATCAAACCAAACGAACCCATCCATAGTGAACCAAATCATATCGAGCAAACCAACCCCACCTTACTAAACAAGAAGCCAAATGAACTAAACCAACCAATCGAACACCCGGCCCGAACCGACGACCCAGGCAGGCAGCAGGCCCGAACCGATATAATTCAAAATAAAATTAAAAAAATTTCTTTACTTCTTCCAGAGTATCGTTTTCTAACCGAGGAGAAGAAATCGGAAGACCAACACTAGATCTAATAATTTCCATCTTCTCCCTCTTCGACTCCTCTTATTCTTTCCTCGGTTGATACCAAAATAGGCCGATGGTGAAATCAATCGTTACGATGAACCCAATCGAACGAATCAACCCAAGGAATCGAGCAGTTCCAACCTAATCAAACCTAATCAAACCGATACAACCAACCGAACCGACCCGACCCGACCCGACCACCGAATCAACCGAACCCGACCACGAAATAACCGATGATGGTTGAAATCAATCGTTACAACCAATCGAACCAAGAATCAATTCCAATCGAACCAAACCTAATCAAACCAAACGAACCGATCCATAGAACCAAATCATACCGAACAAACCCCACCTTACTAAACAAACCAACCAAGAAATGAACCAAACCGAATCAAGCAACCGACCACCCGAGGCAGAACCAACCGACCAACCAAAACCACCCGACCACCAACCGATAATTCAAAATAAAATTAAAAAGGGGTCGACGCTTTTTCTTCCTAGAGTATCGTTTTTCTAACCTAGGAGAAGAAATCGCGGGAAGACCAACACTAGATCTAATAATTTCCATCTTCTCCCTCTTCTTGACTCCCTCTTATTCTTTCTCCCTCGGTTGATACCACAAAATAAGATGATGGTCGAAATCAATCGTTACGGATGAACCCAATCGAACCCAAAATCGAATTCAACAACCAAACCTAATCAAACCGAACCAACCGAACCAACCGACCAGACCCGAACAACCGAACCGGCAGACCAACCGACACAACCGACCAGGCACCGAACAAGACCCGATATAATTGAAAATAAAATTAAAAAATCGACGCTTTACTTCTTCCTATGAGTATCGTTTTCTAACCGAGGAGAAGAAATCATGAAGACCAACACTAGATCTAATAATTTCCATCTTCTCCTCTTCTTGACTCCCTCTTATTCTTTCTCCCTCGGTTGATACCCAAAATAGGATGGTGAAATCAATCGTTATCAACCCAATCGAACAATCGAACCCAATCAATCGAGCTCAGGCAAACCAAACTAATCAAACCGCGAACCGACCGACGACCCACCCCATCAATCGAACCGAGGCACGACCACCAAATAGGCCGATGATGGTGAAATCAATCGTTACAGATCAACCCAATCGAACCCAATCGAATCGAACCGAACCAAACCTAATCAAACCAAACCGAACCGATCCATAGTGAACCAAATCATACCGAAGAAACGAACTAAACAACCGAAGCCCACCGAATGAACAAACCAAGCCAGGCAACCACCCGACCAACCGACCAACCAACCGACCAACCAACCAAACCGAATGAAATAATTCAAAATAAAATTCGCTTTTACTTCCCTATAGAGTATCGTTTTCTAACCGCGGGAGAAGAAATGCATGGAAGACCAACACTAGATCTAATAATTTCCATCTTCTCCCTCTTCGACTCCCTCTTATTCTTTCTCCCTCGGTTGATACCAAATAGGCCGATGATGGTGAAATCAATCGTTACAGGGAACCCAATCGAACCCAACCGAATCAAGCAGCCAACCTAACCAACCAAACTAACGACCAACGAACCAGGCAGGCCGAACCCGAAGGAATCAACCGACCGACAAGAACCAACCGACCGACCGACCCGACAGGCCCGAACCGACCGACCAACCAACAACCGATATAATTGAAAATAAAATTAAAAAGGGGTCGACGCTTTACTTCTTCCTAGAGTATCGTTTTTCTAACCGCAGGAGAAGAAATCGGGAAGACCAACACTAGATCTAATAATTTCCATCTTCTCCCTCTTCTTGACTCCCTCTTATTCTTTCTCCCTCGGTTGATACCACAAATAGGCCGATGATGGTGAAATCAATCGTTAGATCGAACCCAATCGAACCCAATCAATCGAATTCAGACAACCAAACCTAATCAAACCGAACCAAACCAAGACAAACCACCCGACCACCAATCGAACCAACCGGCCCGATCCGACCCGACCAGGAAATAGACCGATGATGGTGAAATCAATCGTTATCAACCCAATCGAATCAACAGCAACCGAACCAAACCTAATCAAACCAAACCGATCCATAGTGAACCAAATCATATCGAACGAAACCGAACCCCACCTTACTAAACAAACCGACCCAAATGAACCAAACCGAGGCAACCGAGACCCGACCCGACCCGAACCGAACCGAACCGATATAATTCAAAATAAAAAATTAAAAAAAGGGGGTCGACGTCACTTCTTTACTTCTTCCTACAGGAGTATACGTTTTTTCTAACCGCGCAAGGAGAAGAAATCGCACGCGGGGAAGACCAACACTAGATCTAATAATTTCCATCTTCTCCCTCTTATTCTTTCTCCCTCGGTTGATACCAACGGAAATAGACCGATGATGGTCGAAATCAATCGTTACCAGACTGAACCCAATCGAACCCAACCGAATCGAACAGTTCCGAACCGAACCAAACCTAATCAAAGCAGCCGAACCGATCCATAGTGAACCAAATCATATCGAACGAAAACGAACCCCACCTTACTAAACAAACCGAAGCCCACCGAAATAAACCAAACCCTACCGAACCAACAACCCGACCCGACAACCAAACCGAACAACAGCCAACCGATATAATTCAAAATAAAATTAAAAAGGTCGATTTTACTTCTTCCTACTGAGTATCTTTTTCTAACGGCAGGAGAAGAAATCGTCTGGGAAGACCAACACTAGATCTAATAATTTCCATCTTCTCCTCTTCTTGACTCCCTCTTATTCTTTCTCTCGGTTGATACCACGAAATAGGCCATGATGGTGAAATCAATCGTTACGATGAACCAATCGAACCGAATCGAATCAACCAGACCAAACCTAATCAAACCAGACGAGAACCAAACCAGGCGAACCGAGACCGAGGCAACCGAACCAGACCGACCACCCGACCGACCCACAAAATAGACCATGATGGTGAAATCAATCGTTACCAATCAACCCAATCGAACCCAATCAATAGTTCCAAGACCAAACTAATCAAACCAAACCAACCATCCAGTGAACCAAATCATACAACAGAACCCCACCTTACTAAACAAACCAAGCCAGAATGAACCAAACCGAACCGAACAGGCAGACCAAAACCCGACCAGACCAGCCGACCAAGGCAACCATATAATTCAAAATAAAATTAAAAAGGGGTCGGCTTCTTTACTTCTTCCTACGAGTATCGTTTTCTAACCGGGGAGAAGAAATCGCATGGGAAGACCAACACTAGATCTAATAATTTCCATCTTCTCCCTCTTCTTGACTCTCTTATTCTTTCTCCCTCGGTTGATACCACGAAATAGATGATGGTGAAATCAATCGTTACGGTGAACCCAATCGAACCCAACCGAATCAATTCAACCGAACCAAACCTAAACAAACCGACCAGGAACCGAATCAACCGAACCACACCCGAAACCAACCGAGACGACCCGAATCGACCAAGGCAGGCGACCGACCGACAACCAACCGATATAATTGAAAATAAAATTAAAAAGTCGCCGCTTTACTTCTTCCTTGAATATCGTTTTCTAACCAGGAGAAGAAATCGGGAAGACCAACACTAGATCTAATAATTTCCATCTTCTCCCTCTTCTTCGACTCCCTCTTATTCTTTCTCCCTCGGTTGATACCACCCGAAATAGACCGATGATGGTAGAAATCAATCGTTACGGATGAACCCAATCGAACCAACCAAATCGAGCAGCCCAACCAACCAAACCTAATCAAACCGAGACCAACCGAACCAGGACCAGGCGAACCAGGCACCGAACGACCGACGCAACCGAGCCGACCAGCAACCGACCAACCGAAGGCCAGGCAGCCGAACCGATATAATTGAAAATAAAATTAAAAAGGGGTCGACGCTTCTTTACTTCTTCCCAGAGAGTATCGTTTTTCTAACCGCAGGAGAAGAAATCGGGAAGACCAACACTAGATCTAATAATTTCCATCTTCTCCCTCTTCTTGACTCCCTCTTATTCTTTCTCCTTGATACCACAAATAGACCGATGATGGTGAAATCAATCGTTACTGATCGAACCCAATCGAACCCAAATCGAATAGTTCCGAACCGAACCAAACCTAATCAAACCGACCCGACACGAACCGAACCGAACCGACCCGACCCGGCCGAGGCAACCGAGGCCGGCAGGCCGAACCGACCAACCGAGCACGATATAATTGAAAATAAAATTAAAAAAGGGGTCGACGCGCTTTACTTCTTCCTTCAGAATATCGTTTTTCTAACCGCAGGAGAAGAAATCGCATGGGAAGACCAACACTAGATCTAATAATTTCCATCTTCTCCCTCTTCTTGACTCCCTCTTATTCTTTCTCCTTGATACCACGAAAATAGGCCGATGATGGTGAAATCAATCGTTACTGATCGAACCCAATCGAACCCAACCGAATCGAGCCAATCAACCAAACCTAATCAAACCGACCGAACCAACCGAACGACCAGACGAACCAACCAGACCGACCAACCGACCACCGACCAGGCAACCGAACCGACCCGATGATATAATTGAAAATAAAATTAAAAAGGGTCGACGCTTTACTTCTTCTGGAGTATCGTTTTTCTAACCGCCAGGAGAAGAAATCGCATGAGGAAGACCAACACTAGATCTAATAATTTCCATCTTCTCCCTCTTCTTGACTCTTATTCTTTCTCCCTCGGTTGATACCCGAAATAGACCGATGATGGTCGAAATCAATCGTTACGGATCGAACCCAATCAACCAATCAACCAAGAATCGAGCTCAACCAACCAAACCTAATCAAACCGAGACCCGAACCGACAACCGACCCGACCCGACCATAGGCAATCGAACGGCAGGCACCACGCAGGCAAATAGACCGATGATGGTTGAAATCAATCATTACCGATGAACCCAATCGAACCAATCGAATCGAGCAATCAACCAAACCTAATCAAACCAACCAAGATCCATAGTGAACCAAATCATACCGAACAAGAACCCCACCTTACTAAACAAACCGCCACGAAATGAACCAAACAACCGAATCAACAACACCGACCAACCGACACCGACCAACCAACAAACCGACAGGCAGGACCAGCCGAACCGAACCAAAATAATTCAAAATAAAATTAAAAAGTCGACGCTCTTCTTCCTAGGAGTATCGTTTTCTAACCGCAGGAGAAGAAATCGCATGGGAAGACCAACACTAGATCTAATAATTTCCATCTTCTCCTCTTCTTGACTCCTCTTATTCTTTCTCCCTGTTGATACCACAAAATAGGCCATGATGGTGAAATCAATCGTTGATGAACCCAATCGAACCCAAGAATCGAGCAGTTGAACCAACCAAACCTAATCAACCGAACCACCGAACCGAACCACCAACCGACGACCCGACCGAACCGAGGCAACCACGCACGACCAACAAGCAGGACCCGAGGCAGACCGACCAAACCGAGGCGATATAATTGAAAATAAAATTAAAAAGGGGTCGACTCTTTACTTCTTCCTAGAATATACGTTTAACCGAGGAGAAGAAATCGCGGGAAGACCAACACTAGATCTAATAATTTCCATCTTCTCCTCTCTTCTTGACTCCCTCTTATTCTTTCTCCTCGGTTGATACCACAGAAATAGACCGATGATGGTCGAAATCAATCGTTACGGTGAACCCAATCGAACCCAACCGAATCGAGCAACCGAACCAAACCTAATCAAACCGACCAAGCAAGAACCGACGACAGCACCGACCCGAAATCACAACCGACCCGAGGCCCGACCCGGCACGATCGACCAACCGACCCGACCAACCGAACCGATATATAATTGAAAATAAAATTAAAAAAAGGGGGTCGACGTCGCTTCTTTACTTCTTCCTACAGGAGTATACGTTTTTTCTAACCGCGCAGGGAGAAGAAATCGCCCGCGGGGAAGACCAACACTAGATCTAATAATTTCCATCTTCTCCCTCTTCTTGACTCCCTCTTATTCTTTCTCCTGATACCACGAAATAGACCGATGATGGTCGAAATCAATCGTTACGATCGAACCCAATCGAACCCAACCGAATCGAACAGTTCCGAACCGAACCAAACCTAATCAAACCAAACCGAACCGATCCATTGTGAACCAAATCATACCGAACGAAACCGAACCCCACCTTACTAAACAAACTGAAGCCCACCGAAATGAACCAAACCGAACAACAAACCGACAATTGAATCGAATCAACAACCCGACAAACCAAACCGAATCACATTGAATTAAAAATGAACAAGATCAATCAAACCAAACGAACCAACCGAATCAAACCCACTTATCAACCCCTGACAACCAATCAACCGATCCAATATCGAATCAATCAAATATCAAAACCATACCGAATCGAACCCCACCGAACCAGACCGAACAAAATCGAACCCCACTTTACCAAAATCGAACCAAACCCCACTGAACTGAACCGAACCCTATCGAACCCAACCGAATCCCACCGAAACCCATCGAACCGAACCCCACCGAACCAAATCGAACCGAACCACACCGAACCAAACCAACCCATCAAGAATCAACCGAACCAACCGAACCCCATCGACCTAAATCCATCGAATCAACCGTCGATCAACCAAAGAACCCCACAAGATTATTCATTACCTATGACAACAATTATTCGAGAATCTTTCGGGAGCATTTATAAGTGTATGACAAGGATGCTCACGTCATTCTTTATCACACCATCTATATAAAACACATCATCAAGATCATTCAACAAAAGTCTTAATAAGGATGATTTGATATTTCGATTATATATAAGATTTGGAACTACGATTATATTCAAGTATGAGACCACCGACCCAACGACCAGGCCAGGCAACCGATATAATTCAAAATAAATTAAAAAGGGGTCGGCTTCTTTACTTCTTTTACAGAGTATCGTTTTTCTAACCAGGAGAAGAAATCATGGAAGACCAACACTAGATCTAATAATTTCCATCTTCTCCCTCTTCTTCGACTCCTCTTATTCTTTCTCCTCGGTTGATACCACAAATAAAACCGATGGTGAAATCAATCGTTACCGATCAAACCCAATCGAACCAAGAATCGAGCCCAACCGAACCAAACCTAATCAAACCGAAAACCAACCGACCCGACCACCCAGGCAACCAAACCGAACCAGACCGACCCGACTGACGACCAGGCACCCGACCCGAACCAAACCAACCGAACTGACCAACCTAACGAATCAATCGATATAATTCAAAATAAATTAAAAAGGTCGACGCTCTTTACTTCTTCCTACAGAGTATCGTTTAACAGCAGGAGAAGAAATCAGGAAGACCAACACTAGATCTAATAATTTCCATCTTCTCCCTCTTCTTCGACTCCTCTTATTCTTTCTCCCTGATACCAAATAGGCCGATGATGGTCGAAATCAATCGTTACGGTGAACCCAATCGAACTCAATCGAACCCAATCAAATCAACCAACTAACCTAATCAAACCGAGACCCGAAGGGAACCCACCCGAAATAGACCGATGATGGTCGAAATCAATCGTTACGATCGAACCCAATCGAACCCAGAATCGAATTCAAGAACCAAACCTAATCAAACCAAACCGAACCCATCCATAGTGAACCAAATCATACCGAACGAAGAACCCCACCTTACTAAACAAACCGAAGCCAGAATGAACCAAACCGAACCGACCACCGACCCGACCCGAACAAAGGACAACCAACCGAACCGATATAATTCAAAATAAAATTAAAAATCGACGCTTCTTTACTTCTTCCTGAGAGTATCTTTCTAACCACTAGGAGAAGAAATCATGAGAAGACCAACACTAGATCTAATAATTTCCATCTTCTCCTCTTCTTGACTCCCTCTTATTCTTTCTCCTCTGATACCACAAATAGGCCGATGATGGTGAAATCAATCGTTACCAGATCGAACCCAATCGAACCAAGAAATCGAAGCTCGAATCAACCAAACCTAATCAAACCGAACCAATCAACCGACCAACCGGCCAACCGAACCGAACAACCGACCCAAAGACCGACCCGATCAACCGAACCGAAATCGGCCCGACCGGCCAGACCGGAACCGATATAATTGAAAATAAAATTTAAAAAGGGGTCGACGCTTTACTTCTTCCTACTGAGTATCGTTTAACCGCAGGAGAAGAAATCGCGGAAGACCAACACTAGATCTAATAATTTCCATCTTCTCCATCTAGAACACCAAACCCTCATCCGAAACCCTAATGGCCAAAACAAATGGTGGCCAAATCCTAGTAACCAAACCCAGGCCATACCTATCGGTGGCTAAACCCTTGTGTCCAAACCCTCGGTGGCTTTACCCTAATGGACCATGTTGAGGCTCAACCCAAAAGGACCATATTTAAGGTTTTAATTTAGAGTGTTTAGAGGTTTAATTTAGAGGATTTAGAGTGTTCGAGGGTTTGTAGTTTGAGAGTTAGATAGTTTTAGAGAGTTGCAATGAGGGTTAGCATTCAAATAACTTTTCAATTTGTGACTTTGGGATTCTCTTGGAGGGTTTACAAAGAAGGGTTTTAGAGTGCAACATTGATAGTTACAGTGAGGGTTGGCATTCATGCAAGTAGCATGAGGCCCATTCTCGGACAAACACAAGGTTTAACTACTGACTACAACAATGTAGACCTAGAACACAATAAATCTTTAACATAAATAATAGCTAGAGCTTGCAAATCAAATGTATCGGATACCCTTCCAGAATTGGTCACCGAATAACAAGGTTGTAGTTAAGTTGGACATCGGTATGCTTGTAATGAGTTCTCGCCTTAGTTGTCCGCAAGTTGTTCAATCAATCTAATTGTAAATGCTCAAAAACTTAGATGTATAACTTTGACATTGCTCTTAAATCTTCATGTTGTACTCAATTACAAGAACAACAAGAGGGTTAATGAAGAAATTTATAGGAGAAACAAAAAGTTAACATGGCACGAATCATTGTTGTCCATCACAATTTGTACGAGAAGCTCAATGGTTCAATGCACATCATACTAGATGCAAATGTTTACTATGGAGAAGTATGATAATTACAGATAAAATCATGATCCAATTCATATCCTCTTGAAGCAAAAGAATATGATAAATCATAAGATATGATTAAAACCAGAAATTAGTGAAAATAATTGTCAACTCCTACTTACCTAACTCCACTAGAATGAGATAAATCGAAAGAAAGTCCATGCCGAAGCTTTGTTGATGCGATGTAGCGTTAAGCTAATAGGAACCGAACTTATATAAAGAAAAATCAAATAACTTCATCTCATGGAAAGGCAACTTGTCTTCTTCGACTCGAACATTTGGTCGCACATCAATGTCACCAATTAGGGCCTAAAGCTATCAAGGTCCTAGTGACATGAAAATTTACACTAAAGAGCGGTGTCAAAATAAATTAATCTTAATGTTTAAAAGTTGATCCAATTTGAAGAGAACCGATCACCGAGTGACCATTAGAAAAATCCAAGATGAAGCAGAAATCTGCATCCTGAAGCACTAAGATTTAACTAATGTAGCGTTTGTCCACCATAGAAGTGACAACTCAACAATGCAAGATTTGTACGTGTATTTACGTAAGAAGCGATGAATATGAACAAAAAGAAGAAAGAACATTATGAGTTTCTAAAGAATGACCGGTCTTTACCCGAAAGGTCAATGACACAAAGAAAGAAATACTGATCTAAAGTTCTGATAACAAGAACAATAGTAATGAGCACATGGAAAGAAAAGCGAGCATGCTAGAAACGACAAGGGTTTGAAAGATTTGAAGACCACATCTTGTTTAACTAAACATACTGAACCAATAAGGAAGAAGAACACATGGAAGAAATGACAAGATGGGGACAAGCGGAAGAGGCAATAGAGAAACAAGATTCGCAAGCAACAAAATGACAAGAAAATCCAAAGAAAATAAAGGAAAAAGGAAGGGAATAAGCAATCACTAATGGTTATGCAGCACAAAATTTTAACCCATTCTAAGTTGAGATGAATCAGAAGATATCAAGATCTCTTACACAATCATTTTGCGATGGATAAGCAAAAAAGAATTATCTGTCGTCAAAGCATTTGAAGATTTGTTCCATGGTTGGTGTTACTAGAAATTAAAAATCGAATATCAGTGGTAGCGAGTTTCAAACATGGACCAAAATTCAAAACCTAATGTGATCTTCGAAACGTAAGATGAGTCCTCCAAAGAAACAAAGAAAACATCAATGAGCTTCAAAAAGAAACATGGCCCACATGTAAGAGTCTTGATATCTTGTGATTCATCTCAACTTAGAATGGTAACCAATTTGAAGCATCAACATCTTAAAATGTAAGAAATGACATACACCTTGCACCCTCGAACTCCAACGGAATGTGTCATTACATGCTAACATGTCCCATCGAGGGATGAACAATTCAACCATTTATTTTGTGCCCTTTTGACACGATGAAGCACAAAAGCATTGTAACGGTAACCAATTTCAAGCATCAACATCTTAAAATGTAAGAAATGAAGTACACCTTGCACCCTCGAACTCCAACGGAATGTGTCATTACATGCTAACAGGAATCGACGAGAGATGAACAATTCAACCATTTATTTTGTGCCCTTTTGACACAATGAAGCATATCCTTAGGTTGAAGAACACCAAAACATTCAAGGAATTATCTAAGATCAAGAAACATCCGTGATGAACTATGAGAACAAAACAAAGTCCAAAGAAGATGTGCAACTAAATGATCACCTCTTTCTTTGACAAATTGTCTTTAAAGAGAACCTTCGGGCGGATCGAGTAGGTATCACAAATCATGGTGATCTAACAATAATATCACAAATCATTTGTGTGATTCTAAACAAGGTTATTCATCAATGTGTCCATATGATTAAATTTGTTGTCTCCATTCTCCACAGTTAAAAGAAAGCTGTAGCTAAGTCTCGACATGCTTAAATGTTTCATTCGGGATGGTGATGTTGTTGTTCGAGTGCATGAAGGCATTATGAAGCCCTGTTCAAGATGTAGAAAATTGGACGTTCATTTGATGCCTAACAACATCACCATCACGCAAGAAACTGAACCCCACCCTATTAAACCAAACCGAACCGAAGCCCATCGAAACAAACCAAACCCTACCGAACCAAACCAACCCCAATTGAATTGAACCGAAACGAATCTTACCAAACCCTATCGAAACAAACCGAACCACATTGAATTAAACTGAAATGAACCGAATCAATATAATCGAACCGAACGAGACTAACCAACCCCACCGAACCAAACGAATCAACCCCACTAACCATCAAACAAAATCGAAC